>VXBO01014681.1:3926-30202 GCA_013400135.1 Rhinoptilus africanus
GGTAACATTTAGTTATTAAAAGGAACATGATTATTTGAGGAGTCAATTATTATTTCTATGAAAGCTAATTGATTCATTAATTATCTTATTTTCCTTATTTTTCTTAGGAAAATATACGTCTCTTCTTACTTCAACAATTTATATATGCACAAAAGAATTTTTTTTTGTTTTCAAAAAAGAAATAGAACTTTAAGTAGACTTTTTAAGGTATTATTTTATTCAGAAGTAGCCTACATTTTATTATTTAGCTTCCTGCTGTAACACTTTTCATGATAACAGATAATACAAAGTCATATTGATTTTAGTAAACTTGACTGTTTTCATAATGAGACTTAATATTACACACTGCAGCATATTGTCTGTGAAGTATGCAAGTGTCATTGACTAACAAGAATAATATACGTAACCTTTTTAAACTCTGTAATAAATAGAGCACATATGTTTATTTCCATTCTTGTTGGTTTTAGCAAGTTAATGATGCACCTTTTATCAGAAACTTGACTAATTATATTTTTTTTTCTTCTAGAATACTATAGACAGAACTAGTATTGATTTTTGTTTGCATGAAGATGAACCAAATATATCACACAAGCTGTTAAGTGTCCAGGTGTTCTCCAACTGAATTCATAACTTCAGCTTCCTCCTCTGGGAAAAAGGACAACAGAACAAGAATGAAAATAGATGTGAGTGTTTAACTATTAAACAATTTATGGTTTAGCTCAGGTATGTTCAGAACCTCTTAGAGATCAACTCAAATGTGTCATGAAAAGCAGATATCAGAAAATCCTGAAATTCCACTGCAGATCTTCTTGACTAGTTACTTCACCTCTCAACTAAGGAACAAACCTAGTCAAACTTGGAATTCAAAATCCTAGACTACAGTCCATAACTGCCTGTTCTGTAGCAGAGAAGTGTAGCCCCTGTGGGCTGTTGAATCCAGCACACCCTTTTTCATCTCTGCTGCCTCTACTGCTCCTGCTTCTCTGCCAAATGAATGATCACCTGAAGAAATTCTATCTTTTATCACCTAATTGCCTTAATACAACAGGTCAGGCACATTCTGAAAGTAACTTTCTACTTTAGGAATCTCTTAAAGAGGACATTATCTCAGCTCAGAGTTAATTTAGTTTGAATCATTTCTTCTGCATTCAAGACACACGTACTCAGATGCTTCAAATGCACTGTGGGATAATGAGAGTTAAAACAGAAACAAGATGCTACAATGGAAGTTCTGCTGCTTTTTTGTTTGTTTGTGTTTTTGGGTTTTTTCGTGTTACAATAATACTATCATGTTGCAAAGAAAATATCAACTCAATACGCATGTTCTGTTACATGCAGTTCATTTAGCAAATAAATTCTGTTGCACAAATGTTTACTGTATAATACTGGAGAAAAGCATGTAAAATCTATCAAAAAATAATCTTGCATCCCTAATGCAATGTTTAGAAATTCTACCCTCAAGGTTTGCTAGAGATGTTAATAGAAATGTCTTATTTGAGGCTTCAGAGGGATAAGACTGCAAAAGAAAAATGCAAAGTGTATTTCTTAAACTCCAAAAGAACACTTTAAAAATATTTAATGCCTGACTGATTTCTCTAATATTAAAAAAATATTTTGCATATGTGGAAGTATATGTATATAAGCTTAACCATATTAGCATTTACCACTTGAAGTAGGAGTTTTAATAAGTGTATAATGTAAAAAAAATAAACTAGAAAGATATGCCATAAAAATAATTTGTTCAGCTCAGAAATGATGTATTAGTCATCAAAACTGCTGTGGGGCAAGTGAAATCTCATAGCTAAGATATTAAGAACAGAAACTGGTATAAATTGGCTTAGCTGTTTTGACTTCAATGAATGAATTCAGCAAATACTTACTGATGAACATAGAACACTAAAGGGAACTCTTGTGAAGTCCCGTGGAACTTTTCAAAGGTGTAATTTCTATGACTGAGACAAATATGGTCATCACAAATAGAGTTTATTATTTCCAAGCATTATTCAGACAAAACTTAACTGTTTTGGATACAGCGGAATAGAATCTAGTACAATATCATTTATACTTTATGCTTTTCTTCCATTGGTCTTAAGAAAAACTTTACTACAGAAATGTTTGCTATTAGCAATGCAGGTACTGAGGAGGGCAAGAACCTTCACAGGGTTGTGCAGCAAGCCAATGGCAAACCAGGATAATAATTCCGATTTTATAAGTTCCAAACTAAAATTTATATTACTGAAATGACAAACTCGTATTGCAACTAGAGACCACATCACTGGTAAACATTGCCCATTTGAAAAGCATCTTCCTGTAAAAATATTTCTTTAAACAGTAAGTATAATGAATAAACCTATGTCATATTTCATATCTGCAGATTTAAACTTGCTGATGCTTTGTTTCCCAAAAGAATAAAGATTGTTATTTTTTAATACTTTTTTTTCTTCTCTACATTGTGATTTTGCCTTTTCTACCTCCTTATACCCTCATGGTTTTGGCAGCCTTATAAAAACTAACATTAAGGACAGTGTCCTGCAGTTGAATGCTTTTGCTGTGCAACAGATGGAAGCCTATGAATTTTTCCAGTGCAGCCAGAAAATTCTGTATTGCAGTGGGACTTTCTAAAGGAGCTACAGGGAAAAGTTTCAAACACAAGGTAATCTCTCTCAAGGTTTTGATTCTGAGAAAAATATCTTTTACCATAGGGGTGTCTGTGCGCCTGTAGACTTCATTGCCACTCTCTTCAGTTTCCCACTTCCTTCCTGTCAGTTTGTACTGATCCTTCTGCAGTAGTTTTGGGAGTTGGACTAGTAAGGAACAAAAAGGATAAGCAACCCCAGAGATGTGTTTACAGATATGGGTTGCCTCCCTTATCTCAAAAATATTCTTTGACTACCTTCATATTAACAGTAAAAAGAACTACAGATACTATCTTATAGTCTTCAAACACTGGAAATGTTTTTTTTCCCTACCCTCCAGCAAAAACTCCTGTGCTCAGAACTGAGAATTATTATCATTTTTCTTGGTCTTAACATTTAATTGTTTAATTGACTGTAACCGTCCAAGAAGATATTTCATATATATAGCTGTAATGAGCAGCGGAAACCAGAGCTGAGGAAATAAGTTACAGGAAACAAAGACCGCAATAAAATATAATTCCTTCCCATTTTGCAATAGTTGCAGAATGTTCTTAATTCTAACATAATTGCATTTATTTAAATTTATGTCATCATTTTCCATTGCTGGTTTTCTTACTTATAGTCTCAAGTTTACTGGCAGAAGAACCGGTTAACTCACCTTAAAAAATAGCAGTACTCAAACTTTTAAGCTTACTGACGTGCCATGAGTCCTGCCTTTGAGTCACAGAGGGATTAGTTCACTTGAAAAAGCCACTTACATTGCTAAGTAAGAAGAGTTTAACTTGACAACATAAACTCAAAAAAATTCACAAGCTGCACTTCCATGTAGATGTAGCTACTTAAGGGTTGTTTTTTTTCCTTTTTTTTAAGTTTAAAAAACTTCCATAAAATGCAATAGGTATCAAGATTTTTGGGGGGGGAATATTTTGGGAAGGCACATCAAGAATTAGCTATCCTGGTAGGTGGCATGCCACTGGAGCAAAGAACTGTATTGAAGAAATTTATTTGCCCCACTTAGACTGATCTGGGATGAGTTTGTCTGCTCCAGATAAATCAGGACAGATATTTAAATAGGAGTATACAATTCTGGATCAGGAAGAGTGTCCCTAGGCCTGAATGCAAACACCAGGCCATTTACAGTTTCCAAACCCAACAGCTCATGTTTCAGGAAAATTTTTTCACGAAATTCCATTTTTATGAGAACATTAGGAAGGTTTTCTCATTGTTCTACTTTGAAAAAAAATAACAACATACATTTCAAAGACTAAAACCTTTTTCCAGAATGGCATTGGTTCTCTATGCAGCTCTGTCTGCACCAGACGTATTGTAGTTGGAGGTTTGGGTAGACTTAAAATTATTGTCTCACCAAATGCAAGGCTTCAGAAATCATAAGCCAAGTCTCTAGAACTCACTGAACACTTACATGTCATCATCTTTTTAACATATTATTTTAAGAGTTGTGATTTTTCTGTTTTCTTCTTGTTTGGTACATTGCATCAAGTTTTCGAATCATTATTACTAGAAAGTGCAGGAAAGATTTTAATCTTTTTGTGGATGTTTCTTAGAGAAAACATGAGATGATCATTTAGAAACTGTGGCTTATAGACTCCCAGACATTTTGGTAAAATCCTAAGAAGTCCCATTAAGGCAAAATATTTACATAAAATGTTCCTTTTCTGTATCATCCTCACCTGGGAACACCAGATACAGACTTTGTATCCTGGTCCTGTACTTTAGAACTTACTCATGGTAAGGCATAGACAGGTTATGAGGTCCACTCTGGGAACATGGCTGTGAAAAAGCATCTTCAGAACTGCGAATGACCAAAAGTAAATTGTTATCTCCTGTGAACTCTGGATCAAAAATTTGCCACTGACTCAGGACATACGGCATCCTAGACATTTTGCCTGAGATTGAAGTTTGTGGCACAGTTATTCTCTATGCATGTTTAACTCTGACTATGTAATGTTTTATCAGATTATAGTCTCTAAGAGAAGGTATTCATAAGAGGTCTCAAAACCCTTCACCCCTTCTGTTGTGTTAATCAGCATAATGCATGATAGAAAGTTAATTTGTGCATGTGTAACCTCATAATTTGCTTTGGAGAAACTCAATAAGCTTGTCTGTACAAATATCATCAAAGCAATGAATGTGTAACTAAACCAACTTCATTTAAAGACTGCAAACACTGATGAAAAAGCTGGTTATGACAATTTCATCTTTCATTTTTTAACTGACTATGTCTTAACATGTTTTTTATGGCAACATGATGTAGTGACTGGCATATAAACCTGTTTCAACACAATGATGAATTTTTAAAAAGTCATCTGCATCAAGTGATTGATTTACAAAATAATACAAACTTTATTTTACAGAGGTTAAGCAAGTTAGGACCCCGCTTCACGTTTTGATTTATCATGCAAGTTTTATTTCATAACTAAGAATACAAAGATGCACCCTTTAGTTAAATTGAATATATTAAAAAAAAAAAAAAGAAAATAAGAACTATAAAGAAAGAATCAATTTCACAGATAGTGGAACAGAGTACAGATTAGATCATTTGCTACAACTGAAAAGAATTACAGCAATAATTCTATAAAATATTTTTCCTCCCAGCTGACAGCATGAAAATTAAAATAAGCACATGGAACAGAACTACAGCTATAAACCAACTGACGGAGATATCATGGTTAAATTCACAAGTCTTGCCACACACCCAGGGAACTACAGACCAGTCCCCGCACCTCTGTGCCTGGTGAGATCATAGAGCAGATCCTCCTGGAATCTCTGTTAAGGCACATGGAAAATAAGGAGGTGATTGGTGACAGCCAACATTACTTCAGCAAAGGCAAATCTTGCCTGACAAATTTGGTGGCCTTCTATGATGTTGCCACAGCGTTGTGTTGCACAAACAGCAACCGACCTCCTTCGTCTGAGACGGCACAGAGACACTACTGCCCATCTCTGGGCCAAAGAGCACCGACACCAATATGAGGATGCTACAAATGGCCTTTATTCCAGGCTCGCACTACCTTATATACTTTACAAGCTTCGTTACCACCTCTTCTCTGTCATCACACCTAGGGGAGGTTCCATGCTCCTAACTTTCCGTGACACTGCGAGATCTTCCGAGCGCCGTCCACTACAGCATTGGTAGATGAGGGAAGAACAATGGTCGTCATCTACCTGGATTTATGCAAAGCACTTGACACTGTCCTGCACAGCATCCTGGTCTCTAAATTGGAGGGGCGTGGATTTGACGGATGGACCACTCTGTGGATAAGAAAATGGCTAGGTGGCCACACTCAAATGATTGCAGTCAACGTCTCAATGACCACGCAGAAACCAGTGTGACGAGTGGGTTCCTCAGGCATCAGTACTGGGACCAGTGCTCTTTAACATCTTTGTTGGTGACATGGACAGTGGGATTGAATGCACCCTCAGGAAGTTTGCCGACAACACCAAGCTGTGTGGTATGATAGACACACTGGAGGGAAGGGATGCCATCCAGAGGGACTTGAACAGGCTTGAGAGGTGGGCCCATGAGAACCTTATGAAGCTTAACCAGGCCAAGTGCAAGGTCCTGCACCTGGGTCATGGCAATCCCAGGCATAAATACAGGTTAAGTGGAGAATGGCTTGACAGCAGCCCTGAGGAGAAAGACTTGAGGGTACTAGTGGACAAGAAGCTCAAAATGAGCTGGCAATGCACACTTGCAGCCCAGAAAGCCAGCCACATCCTGGGCTGCATCAAAAGGGTGGCCAGCAGGTTTAGGGAGGTGATTCCGTCCCTCTACTCTGCTCTCATGAGAACCCACCTGGAGTACTGTATCCAACTCTGGAGTCCTCAAAACAAGAGGAACATGGACCTGTTGGAACGGGTCCAGCGGAAGGCCATGAAGATTATCAGAGGGCTGGAGCACCTCTCCTACAAGGACAGGCTTCCAGTACTTAAAGGAGGCCTACAGGAAGGATGCAGAAGGACTCTTTATCAGGGAGTGTAGTAATAAGACAAGGGTTAATGGCCTCAAACTGAAAAAGAGTAGATTTAGATTGGCTATTAGGAAGAAATTCTTTACTGTAAGGTGGTGAGACACTGGAACAAGTTGCTCAGAGAAGTCATGGATGCCCCATCCCTGGAATGTTCAAGGCCAGGCTGGATGGGGCTTTGAGCAGCCTGGTCTAGTGGGAGGTGTCCCTGCCCAGGGCAGAGGGGTTGGAACTAGATGATCTTTAAATGCCCTTCCAACCCCAACTATTCTATGATTCTATAATCAAGGCAGGGCCAGATGCAGTTACACTAGAAATATCGAGACTATGTAACAACAATGATATCACTGGCCCAGCAAACGGAAGCACTGCAGAAGCTGGTGCTAACTGAAAGACCCCTTGACCATCCAGGTAAATAATTTCCTTTCATACAGCAACTGAATGTCCCACGAGCATATTTAAGCTATCACATCCCTCTGAGGACAGGCAGGGGAATGGTTATTCCCTTCTGCAGCTTCATGAATGAAAAGGGGTAAAATACTCAATATCCACTAGGCGCCATCCCCAGTAGTAGCTCTCCTAGACACATGGAGGAAGCAGAAAACGTGTATTGCCTCCTCCTTTGTGATGATAGACCTGTGTCCTACATATTTCCTGACATCTATCTGTACATGACACACATACATCATTATTCCACTTCTTATTCCACATATCTCTATTTACTGTATCATAGATCCCATTTACCTTTGTTCACTAACATCACATCTGTTATCTCTATTTGCCTTAGGTGTGTTGGTGCATACTTATCAGGGCAAGGCATCAGGAGACACTGAAGAAGTGAATCCACATGGGGAGAGTGGATGGAAATGATGTCCAGAGCCTAATCCAGAAGGATCCATAGAAGTCTTTCCTACAAGAATCATATGCATGTTCTTACGTCTTAACGCTCTGGTCTTAAAGTTGTTGATGTCTCATGTAACTCAGTCATTGACTACATATATCTGAGACTGTGCCAGACAAATTTCTAGACTGGTTCACAAAAAACAACCACTGAAAACCCCATATTCATGTAGATGAAGTGCTGGGGAGAGAATTGTGCAAGATTAAATTTGTGATGTGTCCATACAAGTGTGAGAATGAGCTATGCCAGTGTTTTTAAGGTCCATTGCATTTCTCTCTCCTCTGGTACACAGACAAAAAACATTCTTCCCTTAGCAAATGTTTTGTAATGCAAAATTCAACCTTGTCAAACACAAGCTCCTGTGGAGCCACGAGCAATCCCTTTGAAATATTGAGCCCTAAATAACTGGTTTTATTTCCTGACTCAGAGTTTTTGTTATTTTCTTATCTTTTATTTCCATCCAGCAGACATTGCAATGTTCCCACTAGAAGAGATGGTGGAAACGGAGATAAATACAATGAATACAGATGTGACTGTTAGAATGACAAAAATATTGTTGTACATGTGAGATCCAGCTTATTTTCCCATTTAAAAAAGAAGAGGCAAAGTAGAAGAAAAGGGATGCAGTGCATTATAAATCATATTTAATAACATTAATAATAATAAAAAATAGTAACTTCTAGATCTAAGTTTAGATAACTTGCAAAAATAAAAATTAGAAACCACATTTCTACTGTTAATGGATATACTTTCCTCATTATTACTTCACAGAGAAACTGTCAAATAGATACTGTCAATACAAACCAGAAGAGCTGAGAAACTCAGGACTGGTAATACTTGCACAATACTACTATCTGTGAAAAAAAGTCCAGTCATTCCATTTCAAGGACTATGGCAGAAGGAGGTTATCTGAGTGCGTTATGACTTTTTTCAACATACTTGTCTTGGCCTTAAACTGGGAGTTTGATTATCAGGAATGATGTAACCAGACCGGGTCACTGCCAGCAAAGCTTGTGTGGGAAGCTGAATAAACAGCTGTGACTTGACCTGCTGCTACTACCATTATATTCTGCAGTTCTCCAGATAAACAGTGAATACAGTCTTTGTCACTTCTGAGTAATCTAGTGGTTATTTCACATCTAACTCTAATCACAGTTCATGACTTGGGCTTTCTCTTACCTTTTATGTATCCCTGAGAATGAATTGGTAAATAAATCACTGTAGAATTAACACCAAGGTTCTGAGGGAATTCTAGTGACTGCATCCTAATCAAGTGACTTCTACAAAATCACCCAAAGAGCTATGGTAAACCAGCCATCTAAACAGGGGTTTGCCATGACCTACACCATCCAAAGCTGATGAGAACTCCCATTGAAGGCCTTCTGAAAGAACTAGGTGGAACCTGTGTATATTTGCCCACCAGGAAAAAATGTAAGGGGTCGGGGTAGTGAGGAAGAGGGGAAGGGAAAGGAAGAGGAAAGAAACAAAAGGAGGGTGAGAAGGGAAAAAAAAGCAGGGAGAAGGAAAGAGGGGGAAATGAATAAGAAAAGGGTAGGACTTTTACATATAATAACAGAAGAGAAAATGGAAATAAGTACCAGCAGGATATAAGGTATTTTCTAGGATTTAGATAGGAGATTTTAAGAAGTTTGTTTTAAAAGCCTAGCATAGCAAGGCTATATTGTGTTCAATTTATGCTCAGATGATTACTTTAATACTTTTACTAAACAATTTTCCATGTTCAAATGCATTAAACTTTACCTACAACTGACTTACAACATATGGTAACATTAAATCATGAAGTCTTTTCAGAAAGGAAGGAAAAAAGACAGAAACAGAGTAAGAGTCTGGAGACAGAGTCTGAGAGATCTTAAGCCTGGATCTCAAAGCAAGAGCAGATTTAACCCACTGAATGTCAAATAAAATAGAATTGAGTGTTTCAGAAGTACAATTTCTAGAGGAAAGAGTGCCTGTTTGATCAGTAGAGTATTACAGCAGTTTTTCCTGCTCTCTCTTTAAAGTCACTGCTAAAGGAACTTCACTGTTTTAAGCAGGTGAATATGATCACCATATACAGCTCATGCAGTCTTTCTTGACTTTGTTGTAGAAGTTATTAGAGAAACAGAAAAGATAAAGAGGAAAGTATTAAATTATGCCAAAAAAAAAAATCTGTCTGCTTAGTAATTAACAATTAAGAATACATTATGCCTCCTAGTTTTCATTATTTTTATTTCATGGCATGCTTCTTGATAAGGAGCTGTGGTGAAGAAGGCAAGGAGAGAGGAGTGGGGTGCTTTTGCAGTAACTGTCAGCAAGGTAAATTCCATGAAGACTGCAGCTCACAGCAATCCATCTCAGCAATGTGAAGTCTACTTGAAGAAATTTCACTGTAGAATGATATTATCACAGAATGAGTTGGGTTGGAAGGGACCTTAAAGGTCATCTAATTCCAGCCCTCCTGTCATGTGCACAGATAAATGTCATGAGGTTGTGATCTTAGCAAGGACCCTTATATACATGAGTGCTGCAGGGTTCTTCAAAGTTTGTTCCTTCTAGTGGTGGTAAAAAAAATCATAGAATCATTTAGGTTGAAAAAGACCTATAAGATGATAGAGTCCAACTGTGAACCTGACACCACCAATAAACCGCGTCCCTAAGCACCACATCTGCATCTCTTTTAAACACTTCCAGGGGTGGTGACTCAACTAATTCCCCTAATATCCAATCCAGTCCTCCCCTGGTGGAACTTGAGGCCATTTTCTCTCGTCCTATGCCTTGTTACTTGGGACCAGAGTTCAACACACACCTCACTAAAACCTCCATTCAGGTAGTTGTAAAGAGCGACAAGGTCTCCCCTCAGCCTCCTTTTCTTCAGTCTAAACAGCCTCAGTTCCCTCAGACACTCCTCATAAGACTTGTGCTCTAGACCCTTCACCAGCTTCATTGCCTTTCTCTGGACATGCTCCAGCACCTCAATCTCCTTCCTGTAGTGATGGGCCCAAAACTGAACACAGTACTTGAGGTGCAGCCTCACCAGTGCTGAGTACTGGGGGATGGTCAATTCCCTAGTCCTTCTGGCCACACTAATAAGTAATAATGAACAATTAATAACTCCTTGACTGCACTTATTACCCACCTGTGAAAGGAAAATGTAAACAAAGAAAATCTGTGATTCTTTTGTCCTTTCTCATATATATAATGGATTAGTGGATAGATTAAACTTTCCAATGACGATAAGAAAAGAGTGAGTTTTCAGGGGAGTATTCAAGAGAATATATCATAATATCAAAATATAGAAAGCGATTTTTCTTCCTGGCCAAAATGACATGTTGAGTATGGTTTTCATTTGAGAGGAAATGATATACCAGTCATCTCCAAAATGCAATCTTGGTGGAAACAAGAAAGAAATAATGTGATATTTACCATTCTCTCTTCTTTTTAACCCCTTTCATGAATTACTTTTGCTTCTGTCTTTTTCTCCTCTTCGTATGCCAAGTAAACTAACTTCATTTTTGCAAAATGAAGCTTCAAAAGAGTGAAATTTATTACGAGATTGCATAAGCATGCAAACTTTTCAATGAAAGACAAAGGAAGACGAAAACATGAAACTTGGAAAAAAAACCCCGTTAGGCCTCCTAAATAGACCTAGCATAGAATTTCTGTTTTCTGACCTCTATGTTTACTTTTAAATTCCAATTTCTTTGCCACTCATCTATGAACATATGTTATTGTATAAGTTGCTCACAGACAGATGGACTATGTGTTTTCCTATAGAAATTGATGTGTAATAGGAAAAAAGCTCCTGGAACTGGTACTGTTTCACCATTTCTTTTCAAAATTTACAACAGCAACATGCAGAGGCACTAATCAGGTTGCTGGACTGGATTCTGTACAAAATATACAGTGAGATAAAGGCCTTCTTTGAAAATATGCAGTCTGTTTCTAAAACATCACAAACCCTAGTTCTTAGTGCTAGCAAGGGATTTTCTGACGTTATATTTTATCAACAGAAAATTGTCATCTGGAAAGACATTGAACTACTGGTATGAAAATGTTAGGTTTTCTTGAATCTCAAATTTTTGAATTATTTTTATGGATTTTTTCATGTTTGATAGTTCTTGATTTTGAATTTACATTTTATTTTAAAATTGTACTGATTTTTATTTTGGAAATTTTGAAACTGTGGGAAGTACAAATTAAAAGAAAGTAGCTCAAAATATTTCACCTGACTCTCTGCATCTTTCACAACGTTACTTTTTTGATGAAAAAAAGACATAATCTTCTTTTTCAAGTCAAGAAAAAAAAGAAATAAACCCTAGAAAGTTGTTAAAGCTCTAAAAAATATTTTTTCATCCACAAAATAAGAAGAGTCAAAATATCAGTAGCAATATCAATTAAAATTTATCAAATACTATGCAATACTATACATCCATGCCCCAGATGTTTTCTTGTTTCTTTGTAAAGATTTTCTCATTCTCTTACAGGTCTTTTTTTTTTTTCTCCCTTTAAAAATGTTTTTGACATTTTCATGCATTAGGATTCTTTTATTATTTATTTGTTTGAGCCTTTGCACATTTCAGTAAGGTTAACACTTGCTTTGCTTATTTCTTCTAGTCTTGCATTCTACTTTGAGTTAATATATTTATTTATTAAAAACTTTTTTGATTATCACTGTCAATGAGTTTTCTTTTCTACCATGTCCTCATAATCTATAGGGGGTTTTATTTCATAGATTATTGTCCTTATTTTTTTTTTCTTATGCTTTCTTTTTTTCATTCTTAACTAACTTCCCTACCCTAGTGTTTTGTAAGGGGAAGTGATACTAAAAAATGTTCTTTCTACATGCTTAGTTATGCAGTTCAAACTATTCACATTTAGATTATTCTCATGTACATCTCTGGAGTACACACTGTCAGCATGTAAAGGAGTTCACAAAGAGACCACTACCCAACAGATAACAATCTGTTACAAAAAGACATAATTTCATGACCCCCTCATACACACTAACAATTTACTTACAGTGCTCTCCTCAACATTACAGCAATTGAGTTCCTTGTTGTTAACAATTATTCTTATAAAATGAACTCAGGGATTGAAAAGTATTACCTCCATTTCACAGAACAGGAAAATACAGTATTGGCTAGATTAACTGATTCACTTTATGCACAGAAAAGTCTGTAGCTAACATGAGATATGATCTCCCAAGTAGCCCACATACACTAGCTTTTAGAGAAGCTACAGCTTAATAAAGTAAATATGAACCATAGACATTGTGCTGATATTAAATTTTAAAGAAAAGTTCAGACTTTTTTTTGCTAAGTGTTCAGGAAAACAAAACAAATGGAATCCACAGATAGTGAATTGGCATCACTACATAAAGTATTTAATACATTTTCATGAAAAACAAAAAGAAGGAATATGTTACATCCAACAGCTCTCACTGCATTTCAAAGTAGTCTGGCCAATGAACACCTCTACCCTTGAATTTACAGTGCAATAATAGCTATGTCTTTTTATATTTTTGAAAATTTAAGTCTGCAGAGAGCTCATAAAACGTACCTCTGCAGATAACTTCCTAGACTGTGTGAATATAATAGATCATACCTTCATGAAAATACTGATTAATCACTGGACATGAAATTCAAACTTTGAGAATCAAATCCAAAACCCTCTAATGTTCTGCAAAACTTGATATTTATACAATTGTCAAAGTGCAGTCAGATAAAAAAGTCCAGCAGATTGGTTACCATTAACCAAGTAAAAGTTTGAAAATTTGTTTTGAATGAAATAGAACACATAGGATATGAAGTCCTGTTCAAGTGTCTTTTTGTTTCCTGGCTGTGTATAACCACATCTCCGGCAATGCTTCCTCCAAATTCAAGTGCTGACAAGGCAGGAATCTGTCACAGTGTCCAGCCAATTCAGTAAGCCAGAATCACTAATGGTGGATGAATGCATATGTTTTGCTCTTCTTAAGCCAAGATTTCCAAAGAAAGCAGCCTAAGGTTTAGCTTAGATATCTGCTTTCATGTGCTGTTTAACCCAACTCACATTAACATCAGTAAGCAAATAGAAACTTTATTTTATGCATATTGTTTTTAAAAAAGTTGCGTCTCTCATTTTCACTCCTTTGTGTGGATGCTTACAAAAGAAAACTGTTTGCTTCTCTAATAAAAAATTTGCAAGTTTGTTTCTTGTGCAAAAAAAAGGAATATTTGGATTTACAGTGGTTTTTTCTTCACATTTCTAACATTAACTTAAACTGCCTTCACAGCTAGCTAAAATGATTAAGTTTTATCTATTTTAAAATAATAAAGCACATAAAAGGAAACAACAATGCACACATATGAAATCTCTATGAAGACAAAATCAGTTAGGAAAATTGAATGAACAGCAATTCTGTTTGCAGTGTTCTGCATCCAGGCTGGACCTGACCAATTCCCCACTTTGGCCGGAGGCTCCAGATTTTCATCCCCACCTTCAGACTAGCCAAGCCTCATTCATCTGGCAGCTCTGTCGTGTATCCTTCTGCCCAGCAGAGGTATCGCATGTCCTGCTGGCAAAGCAGCGATTGCGGCCGTTGATTGCCAGCGGCCTCGGTGGCACCTGCTCAGCCTGCAGCCATCTGACCTCCTTTCCCACCATCCCCCAATCTCCTCCTGCAATCCCCACGCAACCTTAGAGTGAGTTTAAGGTTGTCCAAGCTCCTGATCCTACTGCCACCACCTTGTTCCCAGGCAGCAGGTTCGATATCAGCTAGCCATCCTCGCAGCAGCCCTCTCAACCGTTTTTTTTTTTTTCCTGAACAACTCACTGTTTTCCCCACAGCTTCCAGTTCACCTCATCCAAAGAGCATGCATGCTGCAATAACAATGTATGCACAAGATGTTCAGCTCTGTTGTCAGGTTCACCTAAGTCACAAGTTTTATTCTCTGAAAACATATAACAGCTTCAGTTCCTAGTGGGTTGTCAACAGAAATTTACTGTAAAGTGCAATGCTTCTGAAGACGGAGTTTTTGTATTTACACAATTTCTGATTTCTAGATATCAACCCTGATTCCTTTTCTTGTTCTTATTTTAAGTGAGATTCACAGATAATGTCCAATCCAAACTACTTTGTATTTAATAGCAGCATAAATCATT
Organism: Rhinoptilus africanus; assembly: GCA_013400135.1. NCBI lineage: Eukaryota > Metazoa > Chordata > Aves > Charadriiformes > Glareolidae > Rhinoptilus > Rhinoptilus africanus. The sequence continues at coordinate 18,596 of VXBO01014681.1, forward strand.
CTTTCACTCTATTGTAGGACAGTGGGTACTATGTTTAACCTGTTAGCAGTCACTTCTCCATGATGATACAGAATTAAGAAGCAAAACTTCTTCCAGTGAAGAAGTACCAAGTAGCCTACCTATAAGGGATTTTTTTTCTACCCCTGTGTGGGAGGAGGTTGATTATAGAGACACGGACATCAGCCACATGCCTCAAGTATGTCATATGATACAGAAGGGCTCATATTACCCTGGCTGAAGGATGGGGAGACTCTCTGCAATTTAATAAATGTGATCTTGATTGATGGTACCTTGAGGCCAGCATAACTGCACTGATCACTTCTACAACTGCTTCCAGCTCTCTCTTATTATTGAGCAAAAGCATAGCTAAAATCCTTGATCCAGCAATAGCTGCATTTACAGGTTTTTATTTGCCTTTACTCTAAAGCAAATGAAGAACAGGAGAGAGTTAAGGACTGGTTTAAACAGCCTTAATATTTCACATGTAAATAATTGTCAATTAACCAAAACTCCATTAGGAAGCCAATAATGGACAATTATTTTTAATGGAAAAGTTCTCACTACTTTACAGCTTTGTCAAGTGGTTCAGTACAGGCAGCATGTTAAATCACCACGTTTTTCCAACAAGCTATTTGAAATCTGTGGCAGCCAGATTTGATTGATGCAGTGTACCAGAGAGCATAAGTATTGCAGAAAATGCTATTTCAGAGTTCAAAGCAGTAGAAAAATTACTGTTTAATAATTCAGCAGTGAAATGAAAATAATGTAAAGAAGATTAGCCATGCTCTTTTACTGGGTAGTATTCATAGCAATGTTCTCATTTCTAGACCTGTTTTTTCAAGTGATATTTTTAATCAAATGCTTTGAAAGAAAGCTTTGTTGTTTGGGGGTTTTTTGAGTGAGGCCAGAGGGGGGACCTCTTCTAAAAGAACAAACTATCTTTTATTCAGCATTACGGCAGAACTAGAATTTGCTCTGTGTATCATACTTTCCCTTTGTTTCTATCACAATGATACACAAATAATTCAGCAGAAATCTATGTCCCTTTGGAAGCTATTGTTTTCATTGTGTGAAGTATTCAAAAGTAATTGTAAACACTCAGCTGCATCCTGTTTTAACATAGTCCAGATGAGAAGTAGAGTACTAGGATAACTGTGATTTTCATCCATTTTAGTGTTTCTCCTGTCTCCAGGGCTTCCTTTATACTCAAGATGAGTTGCTTGGCCAGTATACACAGTGTCTCCTGCACACGCTCATTCCCACCCAGTTGCATTTCTCTTTCCAGAAATACTGAAGAGCAGTTGAAATATACTAAGTCAATGTACATTACATTGGATGCTTAAACTGTAGATACCTGTGTCAACAGCACTCCATGTCTCACATTTCGAGGAAGAATATTATTATCTGAATATTATTTAAATGCATATCTAAAACTTAGTTTTCTGTCATGAAAATCACTACAACTGCATCCACAAAAATAAACACGCTTATCAGGCAGCTGGACAATCTGGTGAATTCTCTGTTCTAAGAATTTAATTTCCACAATTGTTCTGCAAATTCAGCTTCAAATGTTGATTTGTCTGGTTGTATATCCTGGCTATTGGAAATCCAGTTTTAAATGGAGTTTATTTGATAAATCCTCTTTACGTTTGAGAATACAAATACAGTTTGCAAGTGTTTTTGTGAATTTCTTCATCCTGTACATTTTCAGCATATCTGGCCTTAGTCTTTTGCTTTCTATCAAAATACAAAAGAACAATTGTCATAAGAGTAATAACTCCTGTCAGTCTGTTTCTAAATTTCAACTCATGAAAGCATCCAGTAAATTAGTTCAACTATTATTTTATTTGAAAACAGGTTAATTAATGAATGGATTGCTGGAATTCCAAACACAATTTTAATAAGGGAGATTTCTGCTGCGGTATATATCCCTTACTGTGCAAAACTTCGCCTAAGCCATTATAGGATTAAGCCAGTCTAGAGTTGTTGTTTAAAAAAATACATCAGTCACTGCTCTGCTTATCAGTCCTGAACAACATTATCTAGCAACTTCTATTCTAGCACTCCAGTGCTGCTCAAAGATTTGAAGGCCCCTTCCATAACCTCCATCATACTAGATACATCTCTTTAGTTCACTGTTCAGTAAATAAATTTTCAATAAGTTTTAAATAAATTTTGAAGAAGGAAGGAAAAAAAAAAGACACATCGCCAAACATGAGGTATAACTAGTAACTACTATAATCTACTAACTCGACAGTATTTGGAAGAGTGCCAATTAAGAAGAGCTTCTTTTTTTCCTGAGTTTCCGTTCTTCTGTGCCTTCATAGATTCTGCAGATTTACTTGTGTAAAANCCTAATTAACACTTATAAATACTTGAAGGGTGGGTGTCAGGAGGATGGGGCCAGGCTCTTTTCAGTGGTGCCCAGTGATAGGACAAGGGGTAACGGGCACAAACTTGAGCATAGGAAGTTCCACCTAAACATGAGGAGGAACTTCTTTACCTTGAGGGTGGCAGAGCACTGGAACAGGTTGCCCAGGGAGGTGGTGGAGTCTCCGTCTCTGGAGACATTCAAAACCCGCCTGGACGCGTTCCTGTGTAACCTGCTCTAAGGTGGCCCTGCTCTGGCAGGGGGGTTGGACTAGATGATCTACTAAGGTCCCTTCCAACCCTAGGATTCTATGATTCTATGATTCTATGAAATTTTGAAGAAGGAAGGAAAAAAAAAAGACACATCGCCAAACATGAGGTATAACTAGTAACTACTATAATCTACTAACTCGACAGTATTTGGAAGAGTGCCAATTAAGAAGAGCTTCTTTTTTTCCTGAGTTTCCGTTCTTCTGTGCCTTCATAGATTCTGCAGATTTACTTGTGTAAAAACAAAATTAAGATTATAATTTTATATGTATTGCTTACATATGGAAGGGTATGATTGAAGAAGATTATTTTGCTTTCTGAGGTATGAGGAAATAAAAGACAAGCATTCTTTCCAGTCAAAATACAAGGCATCCAACATATAAAGCACGAAACTCTTTTCTCAGTTCTGCACACAGCAACGTATACAGGTAAAGCAACACATGTGCAAGGATCTGAAAATATCAAGCTGCAGGGTACCTCATATGTTAAACTATTACATAAAGTGGAATCAAGCAGCGTACCACAGATACTTGTTCTTATCACAGATGCTCTGCGGTATCTTACAGTTGCTAACAAATAACTTACACTGTGTTGTAAAAGAAATCACTAGAAAACATACTGACCTTTTTCAACAAACAATAAAATCATTTCCTGGAGGGAATATCAACACATTTAAACTTACCCAGGTGTTTAGCTGCTGTACTGGAACCATGCCAGCATGTCCAGCTTCTCTCAGTATCAGGTAAATTGCAAACACTGCTACTGTACTTATTTAAGCCAGTGCTTTCAGTCTGGTTCCTCAATAGGTTTCAACAGAGATGGAAAAAAAAATTAAGGAATTTTAAATTCTGCTTTTCAAAGAGCATGTATGACCCTGTTTTTCTTAGTCATATATGACAAACCACTGACAAAAAGCCATGAAATACCAGGAACTACAGGTCACTAATTTAAAAGAATCACTTATTTAAATGAACAAGAAATATTGACCACAGTATTATCCACCATCTAAAATTATTCAAGATTTTAGTTAAGAATAAGCTTTATCAGAAATAAATCGGAGACTATAAAACCAGCTATGCATAGATCATAGATTTTTTTTCATTTAATTTGTTAAAGAATTATATATTGAATTTTTTGTACTAACTTTGGGAATCTCAAAGCAGTGATAAAGTTCATTTGCAAAGAATTCCATTTATCATTTTTTCCTATATAAACTCTACAAAGCATTTCCATAATGTGTACTTCTTCCTATTTAATGAGCAGCTATTCAAATCAAAAGGAATTGCTAGTTTGGGATTTGGGGAGAAATGTCGAAAAAAAGTTTATTTTTAACAAATAGAGATTACTGCAATATGCAGAAAATGAATTCCAAGGGTTTTATTCTGATTTTTATTAAGGCAATACATTAAGATTGCTTACTAAATGGACATTCTGACTCTGAGTTTAGTTAGTGCCACTGTACTCTGAATCAGACATGTGAATTTAATCTCAGCTCTGGTACACGTGGGTGCATGTTCTTCAGGAAGCTATTTAAAATGTCTCAGTTTTTACATCTTCAGAAATCAGTGCTGATTTAGTGAATTACTGATAATCAGAAAATAATCTGTTAACGGAATAGGCAGTAGAATTACAAAATAACTTTGGAATCACAGACTCATTTGTGTTAGCACTGACCTCCTGAGGTTACCTAGTACAACCTACCTGCTCAAACAGTGTCAGCTAGAACATCGTCCCAGATCATGTTCGTACAGGTTTAGAATATCTTTATAGATGGAAACTCCACAACCGCTCTGGGCAGCCTGTGCCAGTATTTTACCAATCTCACAGTAAAAATGTTTTTTTAGATTCAGATTGAGCTTCTTACTTTTTAATTTGTTCTCATTGTCTCTCCTGTCACTGTGCACTACTGCGAAGAGTCTGCCTACCATATCTTCAGATCCCCCATCAGGTGATTATACACATGAGTAATAAGCAGGCTGAAGAGTGCCACCTCTCTCAGCCTGTTCACTCGAGTACTTTATCCAATCTTATGGCCCTGCACTGAAGGCACTCCAGTAAGTCCGTATCTTTCTTGCACTTTCCTGCACTTCTGGACTCCTCAGAGTCCAGAAGTGGCACAGCAGTTCTCACCAGGGCTGAGCATAGGAGAAGGATAACCTTCCTCAACCTGCTTGGCAACTTCCCAGGAGGCTGTCAGCCTTCTTTGTTGTAAGGGAACATTGCTGGCTCAAGGTCACTTTGTTGTCCACCAGGACCCCAAGTTTCTTCTCTACAAAGCTGCTTTCCAGGCAGACATCCCACAGTGTGCGTTGCTGCATGGGTTTATTCCTACCCAGGTGCAGGATTTTAATTTTTCCCTTTGTTGAATTTCATGAGGTTCCTGTTGGTTCATTTCTCCATCCTGTCTAGGTCCCTCTGAATGATAGCACAACCCTCTGGGGTACCAGTGTTATGGTTTGAGGAAGCCACAACAATTTATTGTTATTTAGACAATCATTCTCTCACTCAATGAACCCTCCTGGGAAGGGAAATCGTGAAAAAATGGGGAAACCAAGGGTTGAAATACAAAGAGATTTAATAGAATATGAATAGATAATTAACATTAATAATACTAAAGAAGCAATATTGATCCCAATATCAATATTAAATATACAAGGATTATACTCATCCAGTTCTATCAGTAGGAAGCTGTGCACACCCAGAAGTGGACAGCAAATGTTGGACACTGTGGGCGCTATGACTTCAGGAGGAAGGGAAGGCCTCAGGGGTGCAGTTTTCCCAAGCATTAGAAGAAACTTTAGTCCTGTGCCACTCAAACCCTAACTATCAATCACCATACATACAGCCGATCTCAAAATTTAGATCTTTAGGATTTAAGGGAGACATCTCTGAGACATTGCTATTTGCCTAACCTGGAAGAGAAGCAAGTTTTAGGATTCTGAATCCAAGGTAATAAAGAAAATCTATGTTCCAGTGGCTAAAATTGTATTGTTTTCATTTTTTTTTTCCATGTACCCATCCGTATGCAAAAGCACTGAGCTCTCCGACACAAACCAACAATACTGAGCCTAGCATAAAGCAGAGCTTCAGATGTGTTCCAAGGCATTGGTGGGGGATAAGAACACCCCTGACAGGGAAAGTGCTGCATTACAGTCTTAGGACTATGGCAATCACGCAGGATATGGGGAAATCTGGTCTCTTGCCCTTTTCAATGTGAAGTGATTTCCACCAGAATTTCTCCTTCTTGGGACAGTCTCATGTTTTCAAATAAAATGCTGACTAAAAAAAACCAAAACAAACAAACAAATACAGAAAAAAAAACTTGGGAGCAGAGCTCAGGTCTGTTCTTTTTTTACTTTTTTAACAGGTTTCAGCCTCTTTCTAGACATTTCTTCTGTCTCCATGATAAATGAACTCTCAATAGTTACTTGATAATCTGTTATTTAGGGAACACTCCAGAAAAATGGTTTGGTTCCTTTCAGATTGAGACAGGCCTATAACTAAGTCTTCATTAAATGACAGCTGAGTACTGCAGAAGTGATACCTTCTGGAAATCATACTTAAATCCTGATCAATGCACACACTTGCAGAGAATTACTTCAGTAGTATGTTCCAAGGGGATGAGCATATTCATCTTGAAAGCACCATAAACTTTCAAAGAGGCCAGCCTTTAAGTTCCAAAATTTGAATCAACAGTATTGATATAGATAACCCTTCACTTGGCCTTTCTTATTGATTAATGCTAGGTCAGCCTTTTCACAGTATATTCATCTTTTGGATTGCACTTTAGAAGAGACTGATGCTTCTCACTGATTATGTGAGGAGCACAGAGGTCTAGCTCTGACTTTCTTGGGGCATTACTCAGATGAGAATGTTGAATTAGTCTCTGTGGTTCTCACCTGAAGTTTGCATTTATCAAAGGCAGTTCTTTTCTTTCCTGCCTTTGGAAATATTCCATTGTTAATATTTAACATTACTTTTAAGTGTGAGGAGAAAAAAATAAATCATTATACATACCAAAAAGCAAGCAAATGAGAAATGACCAGAATACTAAAATATTCATGGGTTTTTTTCTGATTCAGAGCATAGTCATGAAATTCTTACCTCATAGTTTTGATCTTTCTCAGGCTAGTATCGTATCACTATTTTTTTTTTTGTAATCAGAACTTCCACAGTGTCAAATTTTGAATCTGTTTTTTACTATGGTGGATTTATTTTAATTTCACTTTCAGGTCAAAGCAATGAAAATGAAAAGGTATATCAAACAACTCTGAGGGAAACAATGGAATGTTGATTAGATTAATGTAAAATCTATAAATCTGTGATATGTTCACATGTAAGTAGCCAGATCTTCTCTTCAAAAACATGCACGTTCAGGACTGAGTATTAGTCCTGCAGCAGTAACACTGCAAATATATTAAAATGTAAATTCAATCTGAAGTGTTGCAGAATTGTTTTGGATCTCTGCTCTATCACTGTGATAAGGTTGTATTTATACGTGCTTCCAATCATATTCATACTCCTGTAAGAGGTACATGAAAAGTATGTGGAGGTATGTCCTTGCCCTGGAGTGGTACCAAGAACTGAGAGCACTCTGGAGAATGCAGAATGTGCAGAATGTGTAAGGCAAAGGATGGTCCTAGCACAGCACTGAAACAGATTTATGAAATGACGGAAGATCTTCTTACCAACCTGTGGGTATTAACAGAGTTTTCTGCTACTGAGAAAGGCTGCTAAGCTGAGCTGACTTGGAGATGGCATACCTACCTGGAAGGGCAAAGGCAGGCAGGAGACATTGCGTGCAAACCTTTTGTTATATCTTTCCTAGTTCCAAAAGAAGGCAATCACTTATAGCAGGTAAATCATCAATTTGTAAGCGTAAGCTTTACTCAGAAATTATATTTCAGCAGACGTTCTTTGATACCACCTATTTGTGAAGATTTTTTTGTGCAGACCCTGATATATGGAATGACCTGCCAGAAATAGGTTTGCCTACACCAAGAATTCTCACATCTTGACCTGTGCTCTCTCCATTGCAATGTTCACATAAAAACCATCAGCTTCTTATAATAAATCAAGCTTATCTGAGTTTATGATGTTATTTATTTATAAATATGGAAAAACCCCAAATTATTCAAAAGAATTACATTTTACACATAGCTAATCAGCATAACTAACTGCTAGTACTGTAGTTACTGTCATCTGCCCTTTTTCTGTCTGCTATATTTAAAAGGCATGTTTCAAATTGGATGGTAGCTTTTCTTCATGCACACTTCATGTGCAAAAGGCTACACTCTGGAAAAGGGATTTTATAATACAATTATTAAACACATTTATTTCAAATCATAGATTAACTAACTGAAGTAAATAGCTAAATGCCATTAATCTCCTAGTGCATCAAGAGTTCACAGAGCTTCTAGTTCTATAGAATTTACCTCTATTGCCCCAGGACTGGGAAGGCAAAAAGACAACTGAAGTTGGATAAATCAGGAGATAAGGAACCCAAATCCCTAATGATATTGGCTTTAAGAACAGCTTAACAAGTTCCAAATTTCAGCTGAGACATACAAAGAACAAGTGGAATGGTTCATTACAATGAAAACATTTTGCAGCTTTCACTGCATCATAATATTCCCCCCCACAACTACATGCCTGCAGCAGAAGTCTTCATCTTCAAAGTGTCGATAGGTGCTGTATAAATACAAGCTATTGTTGAAAGATACAGAAACAACTCTTGCAGACCACAAGAGTACAGAGATTAATTAATTTTTTTTTGTATAATGCTCATTCAATGATGATGCTAGAAGAATATGTTACATGCATATCTGCATATTGTCTGCTCTGCCCACTACGAAAAATTTTTCTTTGGCTTTAATTTTGAAATTGTTGTAAATACTGTTTGGAAGTTATATATTTATGCTGTGTCAGTGGAAAAAATATTCACATAGCAAAGATCATTTTCATAAAAAGCATTTATTACTAACTTTGGTAAAAATATCAAAAGCATGTATATAAGACCTTAACTCATAGGAGCCTCCCTTCCTGTTCCTTTATCCTTCAGAGAAAGATGCTACTCAAGATAATATCCTGATGTCTTTGTGCTTCCTTTCCTCAGAGAGGCCAACTAGACTTTGCTATGTCAAAATCCTATTAACCTTTATTTATCTCCAAGTAGTCCTTTCCACCAGAGGAAGGTATTGTTTACTCCCACAGCAAACAATGCATATGTAATTTATGGCAGTCTCTGCACTACGTTTCCAGTAATTTAGTTGACCAATAAACTCTTTTTCTAAACCTGCTTGGATTTTTATGACTGTATCAATATATTCATATCCTAGCATCTGTATAAGGAAGTTATGCAGAAAGAATTGTGTCTTAAATTCTGATTCTGTCTGCAGCTTGGTGTCTGCCTCAGGACCTCTTGATAGCAGTTGCCTGAATGTGAGATCCATGTGTCAGGCTGTTCCGTGAAAGCGATTGTTCATGTACTCTTCTTCAGAGACCATCATTATAAGTAGGTTTCAGTTCATATGCACCAAGTTTAACACATGTAGGATACATTAGATTCATTGTTGATACAAAAATCAATTGCTGCTTGGACCCACTGCTCATGTGTTGATCTGTATGCATGGAACAGCCACTAACTCATCACTTTCAGAAATCAATAGTTTGTTATCTGAAAAAAAAACCCCACAGTGTCATATTGCCAGGAAAAGGAGAAAGGTTCACAAATCTGTCTCTGAAAACTGCACAGGGCTAGCCACTTTCTTCTTTACCCATCTCTCCATACTTCTTCAATCTAGTGGGTCCAAAATGAGAATATGTACTTAGGCTGTAACAGAGTTGGATTCAACATTTCCTGTGCCTAAAAGAAATCAGTTTGATTTCTTTTTAATATAAATGTCTGAAACAGGTGTTTTCCTAACTGTCCAACAGAATCATAGAATCATAGAATCATAGAATCCTAGGGTTGGAAGGGACCTTAGTAGATCATCTAGTCCAACCCCCCTGCCAGAGCAGGGCCACCTTAGAGCAGGTTACACAGGAACACGTCCAGGCGGGTTTTGAATGTCTCCAGAGACGGAGACTCCACCACCTCCCTGGGCAGCTTGTTCCAGTGCTCTGCCACCCTCAAGGTAAACAGAAAACCTAATTGATAATAGAAAAAGACCTGCCTGTGACAATTACAGTTTACCACATGTGCTGATATAATTAGATGATATAAAGCAGATGTATTTGCTAAATAACAATTAAATGACAGAAAATATGTTTTTCTTCCTTATTTTGGCCATTATTGAAAGAAATAACTATCTTATATGCCACATAGAGGTAGCTAGCCCTGACAGGACCATATCCAGAGAAATCCTCGAATTTTTTGCTATTTAATGATATCAGCCACCGGCAGGCTATCGAGACATGCTGCACAAAGGCTGAATGCCACAGGGAGTATTGTTGGGAACAATTAGATATAGATTCATTAAGGTGGACATTAAGTAAAGTGACGGTAAGAATCATGTTTTATGTCAAAAACCTTGGCTAGACTTCTGCATGTCACAGAGAAGAGAAATATCTTGAAATATGGACATAGTAAAACTATATATAGTTAGCAATGTTCATGATAGTTGGAAGCCAAATAACTTCCTCTATGTTATCCACTTCCCAGTATATGTATTTATTTAAATTGCATATGCCTTTGTGTATTGCTAAGGTCTTAGCACAGGTAACATGATCTACTTTCCACTAAATAAAGTTACAGAAATATAGCAACTAAGCAGATTTTAATCTTACTGCCAAAGTATTTGATATCTAACAAACTGGTGCCTAATTAGTTTAGGAGTAAATCCCATTGGTTTAACCCAAATTTTATGGTATTTCACAAAGCAACCACTGTCAGGAAGTAGGTATATTACTGAAGTTTGACAGTCAACAGGAAAAAATGAGTGAGAGAAAAAATACGGCCTTCTGGGGAAAAAAGTAGAAAATTTCAACAAACAAGTAAGTCAAATGATTATCAAGGCTGTAGATTATCAACTGTTTCAGAATTTTATCTAACATAAAATGAACTTTCTAAAGAGTCATTCTAATAATTCCTGCAGTAATATCAACTGAAATTTTCATAAAGGAAAAAACTGAACATTTGAACAGAGTTTGATCCCCAAAGTTGGCATGTATCAATTGCTGAAAAAAAATCCCCACAACTTCTTTGAGATATCTCAAAAACATGCATCACTCTAGATATTCTTTAGGAAAGTCTTTTTCATACTTTTGTTTTGGCTAGGTAAGCTACTGTACTAGACCACCAAGTAACATTATTTAGACTGATTATTATTATAATAAGTTATATTGTAATACAGATCAGATAAAAATACTTTCCTCTCCTATCTCTCCAGCCTAAAGGCTGGAATGTTTTTGCATGGTGAATCTAATATTCTAAATGTATGCATCTTCTGATACAAATGCTACTCTATGTGCAACATTGCTATTCTCTAATAATTTATCTGCCATCACAGCACAGTCTTGGAAATACATGCAAATAGATCACAGAATCACAGAATCACAGAATCATAGGGATGGAAGGGACCTTAGTAGATCATCTAGTCCAACCCCCCTGCCAGAGCAGGGCCACCTTAGAGCAGGTTACAAAGGAACGCGTCCAGGCGGGTTTTGAATGTCTCCAGAGACGGAGACTCCACCACCTCCCTGGGCAGCCTGTTCCAGTGCTCTGCCACCCTCAAGGTAAAGAAGTTCCTCCTCATGTTTAGGTGGAACTTCCTATGCTCAAGTTTGTGCCCGTTACCTTTTGTCCTGTCACTGGGCACCACTGAAAAGAGCCTGGCCCCATCCTCCTGACACCCACCCTTCAAGTATTTGTAAGTGTTAATTAGGTCCCCCCTCAGACGCCTCTTTTCCAGGCTAAAGAGACCTAATTCCCTTAGTTTATCTTCATAGGAGAGGTGTTCCAGTCCC
>VXBO01014681.1:30409-72904 GCA_013400135.1 Rhinoptilus africanus
TTCCCCGGGTCCTCCTTCTTGCCCTTTTTGAAGACTGGAGTGCCATTGGCTTTCCTCCAGTCTTCAGGCACCTCGCCTGTTCTCCAGGACCTTTCAAAGGTGGTATCCTTTCAAAGATAGATGAAAGTAATTCGTTTCAAATGTGAAAGTTGTCTTTCTCTTTAAAGAAAGGTTACTGAAGCCAATATATCTTTTCTTCATGTACTTCTTCATAGGTAACACTGGCCATTTGGCTCATTATGAAATATGACGTGGATTCAGGTAAAGGGCAGATTGTGGTGCATCATGGGTAACAGACCATAGCATAAGAGCCCAGTGAATACATGTCATTTGTCTGTGGAGCACTTGAATTTCCAAATCAAAACACATAACAGAGTTCTGGAATTGGAAAGCAGAAGTAAGATAGAAAAAATATTTGACAAATGAGACTTCCTGATGTGGATTCTTATACAAAAAGATTATTTTTAAAAAATCTTCCTAGTAATATATGAGAAGATTTGGCAATCTAAGCTTGAGATGCAGCACTCGTATATGTCTCAACCAATTCTATAAAACTGATGTGGAAACTCTCCGCTCACCCTCAGTCTGAGAATAGTGGAGTTTGGCATACCGGCAGTGTAATGATAATGCTTGTCATTTACTAGTAAAAAAATAAAAGTATAAAATTGCAGAATAAATATTTGGACAAATTATTTGAATTCTTTCCATCCTACTTATGGGAGTTTATAAAGGCAGCTTTTTCTCTAAAATTAAAATCATATGGTAAACATCTTTTTGAAATGTCTGGAAGCAGTATTATCTCTAGTAACAACAGTATAGATCAGAAAAATCTAAAGTTCTTTAATCTCCATTTCTAGTTTTTTGTCCAAGTCACCATTATAAGCATAGGGGAATTCAATCTTCCTCTCTTAATAGGCTTCAAAGTAGAAAGAAAAACTACAGTCAAAAAGTATCTGGAAAACAGTCTCTAGTAGAACATTACTGTACTGGAAAAGGCCAAGTCATGGCAGTTGTAATGCTCTGTAGACCAAGATAACTTACATAATGAAATATAGATAGATACATGAATGTATGTGTGTGCGTATATATATATATAAACACACAATCATATTTGTAATCAAACATCTTTATTGTCTATTTCAACTTTACTACAATGAAATTTAACACATTTTCACTGCAGGAAAATTTTTCTTGTTAAATGGATTTATTTTGTATTATATATTGCAAAATAGAATTCAGAAATACAAGTCACTAACTTAAAATATTAAAACGCTGCTGATGTGGTTTACTTGAGTGATTTTTTTTAAATAGTTAAATATAAATTTTCAGAACAAATACTTTAATTTCATGTAGAAGGAAATCAGATTAATGAAATTGTGTAATTTTCATTAAATGGACGGTCCCATTTGTAATGCAGATTGGAATGAAATATTGGATTGAAATATGACTTGGATTCAGGTAAAGGGGTCATCCTCCCCCTCTCCTCTGCCTTGACATTCAAAACCCGCCTGGACGCGTTCCTGTGCAGCCTGCTGTAAGGTGGCCCTGCTCTGGCAGGGGGGTTGGACTAGATGATCTACTAAGGTCCCTTCCAACCCTATGATTCTATGATTCTATGATTCTATGAAATGGACGGTCCCATTTGTAATTTTTATAAACACGGGTGTAAATTACTCTCCATTCACCTTGTTCAGCTGACTGGAAATGGGGAAACATAACTCCCATTCTTAAAAAGGAAAAAAAGGAAGACTCAGGGAACTATAGGCCAGTTAGTCTCATCTCTGTGACCGACAAGACTGTGTAGCAGATCTTTCTGGATCTGCTAAGGCACATGTAAAAGGCAGATGTGATTGGTGACAGCCAAAATGGCTTCACTAAGGGCAAATTTGGTAGCATTTTACAATGGCATTACAGCGTTGATAGATAAGGAGAGAGCAACTGACATGCTGAGATAGTTGGGGTTGTTCAGCCTGGAGAAGCAAAGGCTCAGGGGAGACCTTATAGCAGCTTTCCAGTACCCAAAGGGGGCCTACAGGAAAGCTGGAGGGGGACATTTTGCAAAGCCACGTAGTGATAGGATGAGGACTAATGGCTTCAAACTGCAAAAGCGTAGATTTAGGTTAGATATCAGGAAGGAATTTTTCACTATGAAGGTGGTGAGACACTGGTACATGTTGCCCAGGGAAGCTGTGGATGCCCCGTCCCTGTAAGTGTTCAAGGCCAGGTTGGATGGAGCTTTGAGTAACCTGATCTAGTGGGAGGTGTCCCCGCCCATGGTAGGGGAGTTAGAATTAGGTGATCTTTAAGTTCCGTTCCAACCTAAAGCATTCCATGATTCTATGATAGTCATTTCTACTTAATAATCCAAACATTTGTGTAAATTTCTACATGGAAACTTGTATTGTTTGGGGGTTTTTTTCCCAAAACATTTCACCTCAGACGAGTAATGCAACTAACCTGCTTATGTAATATTACATTCCATTGTTAATGAGAGACTCGTTAGATTTATCATACATGTGTGTAAATATCATGTAAGACTAATTTACTAAGACTAGATTTCCTAACTTTATGGCCAAAATAATGTAGAAGGAAAGGACAAAAATAAATCAGAGCATACTTAAGAGAAGGGCAATTTTATTTTATTTATGGCAGACATTTCTTCTTTTTAGCAGACATTGGGATAACACCAACAGGATGAAATCCATTGTAAGTTCCATATTCTTTTGATCTTGAACGATAATGCTCATAAGCCCATGGTTTGCAAGCTTTTGGAAAGGCTACAAAATTTGGTGAAGTTGTGAATTGGACCACCCATGGCATAATAGCTTTGAAGAAGTTGGAAATTAAATACAAAAGCCTTCTCTTGAATAATTACTATCTGGCCTGGATACTTGCGGAATGTATCGAAACTAAGAAAAATAGATTTGCAATGTTTCCAAGAATCAAAGCTTATGATTCTTGCGAAAGAGGTAATTGCCTTCCTGTGTTTTTCTTGACTGTTTCTCCTCAATTAGTTTTGATATTTTGCACTCAATGTTGTACAGCTTTTTCGGTTTAAAAGTCAAGAATGTGTGATCTTTTAGGACATTTTGAGATGAGTACAAGTAAAGATATTCACCAAAATTAGACAAAAATGGTATTTAATGTAATTAGAATGTCTGTGATTAAGCAATTGGAGAATTTAACAAAATAGTTATATTTTTTAATTTGTGTACATATTAAGTTTGAGTTCTATGTCTTTCCAAATGACACTGTGGTTTACCTGATTCTTTTTCATGAGATTTGGATATGAAAACAAAGAACAGTTAAATTCAAAATAATAATCACAGAAATCTTTGGACAAAGCTAATTGTCTCAAACTTGATTGCCAAGAAAGACACTAAAAAAACTGGATTTAGTATAGGATCTCAAGTCAAACAGCCTACCAAAAACCGTAATGGAAATCGGTTGCCAATTTAGGACTAAAATGGATGGTCTTCAGGAGGAGCTTTGGGTTTGAGTCTGCTGTGTATTGAGCCACTTGTGCTTCCTATTGACAATCAGTGAAGTAACTGAGTGTGTTAGCCCTTCATCTCTGAGCTTCCCTACCAGACAGTAGGCAGAATAGCCAGCGAGTTACCAAGGGATTTGGGCCTTGAGTATGAGTGCAAGCCCTAAGTTCACCTAACACTATAATGATAGTCAGAATCCTCTGAATGAGGGTCTTCCTGTTCAGCTCTGCTTTTAAGACTTCATCAGCCCATTTTTTGTCAGATATTTCTACAGACCATTTGGGTTTCTTCTGTGTAAGAGAAGTAAGTAGTAAGATACTGAAGTTGCAGTGAAATAATTTGAATTAGAGTCCCGGTATTGGAGAGAGAATTTTTCTCATCGCGTTCTGAAATTATTTCGTTATAAAAATCATCAGGTTAGTGTAGTGTGACACCTAGAAACAGTAAATGTATATAAGGACATAATTAATATATTTGTCTCAAATCCGAATATAAGATTACTTAATTATTGTAATCAATGGCATATAACATACATAGCAACACATACATAAGTATTTTCAATACTGGGATGGCACAACAATACAAAATATGCAAGCATTTTGCATATGTATGCAAGTAATGCAACCACCGAAGTGGTTGACAAAGATGTGTCTTTGTGTAGAGGAGGCAGCCAAATAACAATATTGCAAAGAAAAAGGAGGTATGTACAAGGTATGTACTGTCAAGTGGTGTCTTATCTAATGCACAACAGGAATGAGATTTCCAGGCCAAAAAAAACCCCAACAAAACTCAAACCCAAGAAAAAGCAGTATCGGGAGGATATTTAGGAAAGGGATAAATGAGGTAGAAAACCCGATCATTAAGAAGACAGACAGAATACAATGCTGTTCAGTTCTCATTTCTCTCATCAAAGAGCCGCCACACATGACCACCTTGACTTCAGTGACCAAGAGCTACTAACAACCACAGTCATCGGTGCGTAATGAATGGCATCATCTGTCTTGCGTAATTACAGCTAAAATATCATATGAGTGCTACTATGAGTTTTGCTACTTCAAAACTAAAGAGTTTTATACAGGTAGTGATGATCAGTAATATGTAAGATCTAAACATTAGCAACAAGTGTGCTTCTAATCAACTCATTTAGTAAAATTTAATTAGAAACTGGCCTGATTTTTCACTCTTCTGAACATTGCCATCACAGTGATCTCTAATTCCTTAACTGGAATATAAATATATGTATGTATGTATGTATGTATGTACGTATGTATGTATGTATGTAGACATACAATTACTTGCAATACTGGGAAGGTAAATTTCTGTATAGAAGAGTTTGGTGAGAAATGCACTGTTCATTTTTCTGTGGTACTTTATATTCTTGGAGTAGGTTCCTAAACTAATGCACACCTAACTCCCTTCTGACATCTTATTAATCAATTATTAAATAATATAAGCCTAATTCACCTGCACTAATTTCTGTAATACTTAATCCCTGGGCTCAAAAAGATAATCAGAAGTGATACATGCAGGAAAATAATAATAAATAAATGATCAGAGAATAGGTTTTTTGGTGTGGATTCCCATTCACTACAAGTGACTGTCTGCTAAACATTCATCTCTTGTTTCCTTACATTCTGCACTATATGTGCTGGTTGCAAATCCTGTACGACTGGGTATAAATGACTGTTGACTCTTGATCCTGCCACAGTCTCTATTCCAGAGGGAGAAAATATGTCAGTTCTGAATTTTTCTCTGTCTTTTCAACTGAGTTAGTTTTATGTGTTGACAGTTGTGGTCTTTTCTTATTTATACCTGTGTGATGTAAAACTGCAAAAAATTCCTAAATCTAGGTGGTAGATTTCATCTCATCATTTGGTAGATTGATACAACTATCATATTTATATAGCATCATTCATTTGAAATTACTCTATGGTGAAGCTGAAAACTAAATAGCTATATGCAAAGGGTTTTTTTACAGATCATTGAGAATAACACAGTCTATTTTAGAGAAATTCAGAAAGTTTTTATATAGTTGATTATCACTTTATCCCATGACATCCTATTTTCTGTTCTTCTGACAAAATTTTGTTTCTTTCCTGATTAAAATGATATTTCTAGTAGAAATCTTCTCATGCAAGGCCAGAATCTGCAGTATCATATGGCTTCTTAAACCTCATTAAATATGCCTTCAGTAAGGCAATCTCTTCTCTGCTTTTTGATTACATTCTCAATTTATTCTACTGGGAAGAGGGAGGGAAGGGGGGAAACAAATTATTTATGTAGTTCATTGAAGCACAATGCCAAAAGCTGACCAAATAATTATGAAGCCTGATTAGCTGAGAAAGCACTACCACAATTTCCAATTGAAGTACAGTAAACTATAGAGGAAACTGACCTCTAGGTAGAGTTTACTATTACAAGGTCTTCTGGATTCTGGAAAGAGATCTAAACACTCTTATTTTGCATTTTTCTGCAACAAACCTTTAGATATTTGCCTTCTACATGGAATTCACTACCTTGATTATACACAACAGCTCCACACATAAATCTCAAAAGCACATAAATGAGTTAGAAAAAATGAATTCCCCAAAAGTCACATACTGAATGGAAGATGCCTGAAGCAGCCAGAAAAATTGCTGAAGACAAAGTCATATCTTGAATGTTGCTCCTCTTCAGAGTGTATGCTAGAGAAATATCCCTTTCTCATTTTAGTTTATGCCTTTCTGGAACCAGGTGCAGGAGACCTTATTTTACATAGACAGATGGCAAAATTGGCACTATTTTCTTTGCTATGTCCTTATATCCAGTATCTAAACACTCAACCAAGACCTGAATTCAGGTGCCAATAACTCCCTGATGAAATGAAAGTCACATCCACTATCTCACAGAAGCCTGACCTAACTACAGTGGTGCAGCTTACCCTAGGCTACTTACATAACTAGACAGCTAAGGGACAGAGAAAGAGTGCTAAGAACTTAATATTCCAAAAATCCATTATTGTAGGAATATTCTGATATCTTTCAACTGAAAACTAGCTTTTAAAATCAGGTTATTCAAAGTTTTAGAATACCTTAACTGTCGTTCACTTTCAATAGCAGCACAAGAGACAAGGTAGTATTATTCTTCAATCAAAGCCTAAACAAGCAGACAGTGATGGAGGAACATTCAGTGAAATGTAAGCATGCATTGACTTCTCTGTAGTACACTCACTGAATATTACAAGAACCCACAACAGCATTTTCCAGTGCAACAGATCAAAGGCTAGTCCATGCTTTCTTATTTTCTCTCCATAGTTAGCTGACATAAGACTGAAAAGCTAGTTTGTTAGATAAGTAGTCCAAGTAGAGTTGCTAGGCCCTAGGTATTGGATGATTTTGTAAACTGTAGCACATCTATAAATCCATAGATATGTTAGGTAAACTTGAGAAGGTGTTGTGAAGACTGGTGTGTCAGATAATTTATAATTCATGAAAAAGACTTCTGGTGAAGACTGAAACTGATTGACTTCAGGGTTTGTTTGATTTGCCAGGCCTGACTAACACAAAGAAACTAAAGGAGGAAGTGGAAAGACTGAGGACCATTTGGGAGTGGGAATGGGAAATTCATTGGTGGAGCAACACTCTGCCATCCTTAGGGAAAAAGCAGCAGGCAAGGGCTCCACGAGAGGTAGAGGATCCCCTGCCCTCTTGTCACCAGGCAGAAGGAGGGGAATTAGGAGAGGATGGAGGGGAATGGAAGCAGGCAACTGCTCAGGGCAGCAGGAGAGTCCCCTCCAGACCTCCCATGAGTCCCCAGGTGCCCGTACAGAACAGATATGGGCCTCTGGAGATAGACGACGAGGGATGCTGATAAAGCCCCATCCAGGGAGTTGCCCAAGCAGCCAGCTCCATGCATTAAGACTGCTTCTATGAAGAGCATGAGGAGGGCGATAGTCATAAGGGGTTCCATTCTGAGGGGAACTGAGGGTCCCGTATGCAGGCCAGATCCTTCCTACAGGGAGGTCTGCTGCCTCCCTGGGGCCTGTGTAAGGGATCTAACCAGGAAGCTTCCTGGCCTAATCTGGCCCTCAGATTATTACCCCCTTTTGATTTTACAGGCAGACAGTGATGAGCTGGAGAGAAGTAGTCTCAGGGCATTGAAGAAAGACTTCAGGAACTTGGAAAGTCTTGTCAAGGGTTCATGAGCACAAATTGTGTTCCCATATGTCCCTCCAGTTTTGGGGACTGAAGAATGGGTTAATAAGAAAATTAGACAGATCAATACCTGGCTCCAAAACGGGTGCTACTGGCAGGGCTTTGGGTTCTATGATCATAGTTTGATCTACAGGACACCGGGCCTGCTCGCTAAGAGTGGGGAAACTCTATCCCAAAGGGGGAAAAGGGCACTATGCCAAGAGTTAGCAAGGGTCATGGCCAGGGCTTTAAACTAGAATTGAAGGGGGAAGGGGATAAAACCAGACCCACTAGTAATGAGCCTACGGATAAAGGACCAAGGATGGGGGTGAAATCGGTAGCCCAGCTCAAGTGCATCTATACAAATGCACATAGTATGGGCAACAAACTGGATGAGCTGGAAGCCATTGTTCAGCAGGACAGCTATGATGTATTCGCCATCACGGAAACGTGGTGGGATGATTGTCATGACTGGAATGCTACAATGAATGACTATAAGCTCTTCAGAAGGGATAGGCAAGGAAGGAGAGGTGGGGGTGTGGCTCTGTACATTAGGAAGTGTTTTCATTGTATAGAGCTAGATTCCAGTGATGATAAAGTCGAGTATTTATGGGTAAGGATGAAAGGGAAGGCAAATAAGAGAGATCTTGTGCTGGGATTATGCTATAGACCACCCAACTAGGATGAGGGGACAGATGAAGTATTCTGTAAATGGCTGGCTGAAGTCTCGCAATCGCCAGCCCTTGTTCTGGTTGGAGACTTCAACCTGCCCGATATCTGCTGGAAATATAACACAGCAAAGAGCAGGCAGGCTAGGAGGTTCCTTGAGTGCATGGAAGATAACTTCCTGGCAGAACTGGCAGGTAAGCCTACCAGGGGAGGTGCCTCGCTAGACATACTGTTCACAAACAGAGAAGGACTAGTGGGTGATGTGGTGGTCGGTCAGAGGCCATCTTGGGCTTAGTGATCATTAAATGGTCAAGTTTTCAATTTGCAGTAATGTAAGGAGGGGGTTAGCAAAACCTCCACCCTGGACTTCTGGAGGGTGGACTTTAACCTGTTCAGAACAATGGTTGACAGAGTCCTTGGGAGATAGTCCTGAAGGGCAAAGAGGTCCAAGAAGGCTGGACACTCTTCAAGAAGGAAATCTTAAAGGCCCAGGAGCAGGCTGTCCCCAAGTGTCGCAAGATTAAAGGTCGGGGAAAATGGCCAGCCTGGATGAACAAGGAACTTTTGATGGGACTCAGAAGTAAAAGGAGGGTTTACCACCTTTGGAAGAAGGGACAGGCAATTCAGGAGGAGTACAGAGATCTCATGAGGTTATACAGAGGAAAATTAAGAAGGCAAAAGCTCAGCTGGAGCTCAACATGGCCATTAACATAAAGGACAAAAAAAAGAAGGTTTTTACAAATACATCAACAAAAAGAGAGTCAGGGAGAATCTCCATCCCTTACTGGATGCGGGGGGGAAAGTTGCAACCAAGGATGAGGAGAAGGCTGAGATACTTAATGCCTTCTTTGCCTCAGTCTTCAATAGTCAGACCAGCTGTCCTCAGGTTGTTCAGCCTCCTGAGCTGGAAGATAAGGATGGAAAGCAGAACAACCCACCCATCCAGGAGGAAATAGTTAATGTTCTGCACCTAGACTCACATAAGTCTATGGGGATGGATGGGATTCACCCAAGACTACTCAGGGAGCTGGTGAGAAATCTCACCAAGCCTCTCTCCATCATTTATCAAGAATCCCGGCCAACAGGGGTGGTACTAGATGACTGGAAGGTGGCTAATGTGGCGCCCATCTACAAGAAGGGTCAGAAGGAGGATCCAGGGAACTACAGACCTGTCAACCTCACCTCGGTACCAGGAAAGATCATGAAAAGGATCATCTTGAGTGAGCTCTCACGGCAAGAGCAGGGCAGCCAAAGGATCAGGGCCAGTCAGCATAAGTTTAGGAAAGGGAGGTCCTGCTTAACCAACCTGATCTCTTTCTTTGACCATGTGACCCACCTACTGGATGTGGGGAAGGCTGCGGACGTTGTCTATCTGGACTTTGGTAAGGCCTTTGACACCATCCCCCACAGCATTCTCCTGGAGAAGCTGTCAAATCATGGTGTAGATAAGTATACCCTTCTCTGGGTAAAAAACTGGCTGGGTGACTGTGCCCAGAGAGTTATGACTAATGGGGTGAAATCTTCTTGGCAGCCGGTCACCAGTGGTGTCCCTCAGGTCTCAGTTTTGGGGACAGTTTTGTTTAATATCTTTATCAATTATCTGGATGAAGGGATTGAGTGCACCCCAGTAAATTTGCAGAGGACACCAAACTAGGTGGGAGTGTTGATATGCTGGAGGGTAGGAAGGCTCTACAGAGGGACCTAGACAGGCTGGATGAATGGGCCAAGACCAATTGTATAAGATTTAATAAGGCCAAGTGTTGGGTCCTGCATTTCAGTCACAATAACCCCAAGCAATGCTACAGGCTTGGGGAAGAGTGGCTAGAAAGCTGCCCAGCAGAAAAGGACTTGGGGTACTGGTGGAAAGCCAGCTTAACATGAGCCAGCAGTGTGCCCAGGTAGCCAAGAAGGCCAACAGCATTCTGGCTTGTTTCAGTAATAGCGTGGCCAGGAGGAGCAGGGAAGTGACTGTGCCTCTGTACTCAGCACTGGTGAGGCCTCACCTCAAGTTCTGTGTTCAGTTCTGGGCCCCTCTGTACAAGAGGGACATTGAAGTGCTGGAGTGTGTCCAGAGGAGAGCTAGTAAGCTGGTGATGGGTCTGGTGAGGGGTCTGGAGACCAAGACATGTGAGGAGAGGCTGAGGGAGCTGGGTGTGTTTAGTTTGGAGAAGAGGAGGCTGAGGGGAGACCTCTTTGCCCTCTACAACTACCTGAAAGGAGGTTGCAGAGAGGTGGGTGTTGACCTCTTCTCCCAAGTAAATAATGACAGGTCCAGAGGAAATGGTCTGAAGTTGTGGCAGGGGAGATTTAGATTAGATATTAGGAAGAATTACTTTTCTGAAAGAGTGGTCAGGCACTGCACAGCCTGCCCAGGGAGGCGGTTGAGTCACCATCCCTAGAGGTATTTAAGAAATGTGTAGATTTGGCACTTCAGGGCATGCTCTAGTGGCAGAGATTGTAGGGTGTTTGGTAGTTTGTTGTGTGGTTTGTTTGTTTGTTTGTTTGTTTGTTTTTATTTGTGGGTGTATAGTTGGACTCAATGATCTCAAAGGTACTTTCCAATCATGAAGATTCTATTCTATTCTATTCTATTCTATTCTATTCTATTCTATTCTATTCTATTCTAAGAATTCCAGAGAATTTTGTTCTTGCTATTATAAATGAAATCCAGAGTAACTCTTCAAAAGCTAATGGTGCTTAAAACGCCTGGTATCTGTGACTTATCATACAAGTACAGTAAGCCACAGTTTTATAAGTATAAGCTGTGAATGAAACTTGGTATCAGAGTCATAGGAAGAAAGAAGAGTAGGAATGTTTTCACAAAACTGTATATAGTCTCAGAAAGAAAAAGATTGGCTAATGCTAACCATATTTTTGAAAAAGCTATTAATTTAAAATAAAAAGTGACAAGGAGAAGTCCAGAATTAAAATACCATACAGTAACTAATGCATAGAAGAAAAGTGATTCTTAACTGATTTTTTAGACTTGAATAAGAAGTTGATTACATTCAGATCGTGGTACAACAAATGTGTAGAAAATAGATTTCACAGTTATGATCACTAGCTTTTTGCAGTGTAAAATATTATAAATTACTTATGTTCATCAACTGGGCACAATACAGACCTAAATGATCAAATTTTTCTATTTTATAGTGCTGATTTATATTTATGATTTTTTTAACATACAGGTAAAAATGTGGAAAGCTACAAAACTGATACAATGAAGATATCTAAGTTGCTCTTAACAAATTTCCCTTATTCCCCAAAAAAACTGTAACCCTAAAACCAGTGTGATATGAACTGTCACATTTGATCTCATAGACCGGATTGGATTTTGTGATTTTACCATGTTTAAAAGTCATTACAAGTAAAAAAAGTTTAGGGGGGTTGGGTGGTTGTGGGCCTGAAATTTAGACAACAGTAAGGAATGTGGGATTTTATATTTTAAATTGAAAAATATTTTTTTTTAACTTTTTTATTGTAATTACTGTGTTTCTACACACGTTAGCACTGTGAGCTGACTGAGCAATTTCACCATGTGATCAGTTCTTCTTTATGCAGAATCAATATGAATCAATAAAAGAAAATTTTTAAAACTACCCCAAAACTAGAAGGACTCTTCCACTTCATTATTTTTATGTTGATTCTTTGCAACTTTTCCAAAAAATAAGCTTTCTGAATCATTCAGTCCCAAATGTAAATACCAATGAGTACAGTAGCATCAAGTGAGTATTTGATCTGTCAGAAGCAAGGTAAACTGGTTTGTAATCATGAGAGCTTAGAGAGCTCACCTGGCAAATGAGTTCTCCTTTAAATTGTTCAAACAGCATAAACTGTCCAAAATCACATGCCAATGAAGAGATTAATAATGTTTCTGTCTGTTGTTTTCAAATATGCATTCAATATAGCAAAAGCTTTTAATTTTTAGTCACTGTCGCGGTATCATTTGTTTTCCTCTAGATGATACATACTAAGGTATCAAAAAATGTACCAAACAAACTAGTTTGCCATATTTGAAGTGACTCACCTTCTACTGTAAAATTGTGAAGCCTCTTGTTATTACTTGGGTGCCAAAATGTTGATAGAAAATGCCTGATGCACATCTATGAATCTATTACTCAGCTTGAAGTATACGGACTGACTGATTATCAATCTTTTAATGGATGTAACATTTAGAGATGTCAGAATTCAATAGAATTTGAAAATACATGAAAACAGTCACTGTCCAAGAACAAATTTTGTGGGCAAAACAATGGTTTAATAGGAGTTGTATCACTACAGTGTCTGAATTTTGTTGATCCTAGTTTTCCTCTCTTATTTTCTAGAAATTTAAAATTATTACCAAGAGAAATAAAAAAATAAATGAATCACAAAAGCACACCAGACTCACCTCTTATACATCAGCAAGGTGAATGTTTTATTCTGTGCAAACTTTTATAAGAAGCTTTTGAAAAGGAAAAAGGAAAATTGAGTAGAAAATTGAGTAGAACAGAATCCCATTGTATTACGATCTTTTTTTTAGCATTAAATAAATAAACTAGGAACTGTTATCCAGAAAATCAGGTGTTTATTTCTTAGACTGAGTTCAGTTTGACCAGTTTTGACCAAAGACATAGGGAAAAAAACCCAAAACAAAACAGAACAAAGAAATCCACTTCATAAATTTCCAGGAACACTTAGCTGAAGGATTAAAATGACAATGAACAAACGATACAAATTGTAAATTTATGGACCAATGAAATAGGTGACAGATCAGTACTGAGGCGGAGGCAGTGAGGGCATTCATCAGAGAATACAATTTTGAAAAAGAAATGAGTTGCTGGTGGCCACTTAAAATCTATGAAATATGACATTTATTTTCTTCAGTGTATTAAGGCAATTAGCAATGACAATGAACTCAGAAGCTTAATATAAAGAAAAAAAAAAAAACCCATTACTGTAGAAGTGGACTGCATAAAAGTGAGTGTCTTCAGAAACAAGACACTTCTTCACGCAAGTACACCTGAGTCATATGTTATAAATCACTACATACTTGAATCTTTCACTGTAGCTGGAATCCAGCTTGTGCATTCAAGGTAATTTTGAAACATAGTTCATGTTCCTACCATACTCTACAGAATAATGAAATCTCTTTTCAAGGTAATATATTGCCCATCATGTCTATCTAGTGTCACAGTCAGAAGTAGAGGACTAACTATTGCTCACACAGACAATGTTTCACTCACCTATATCCTTGAGCATTGAAGGTCATAACATGATTAGAGCTAACTGAGGTGATGTTATGTAAGTCTCTAAGATTCTCTGAAAAATAGTTACAAAGGGAACAGTGTAGTCCCCTTCTTTTTATTCTTTTAAACATACACAATTCTAAAAAGTTAATTGGTTAATTGTATACAATTGAGAATTCAGTTCATCCAAAGTTACTAGGAAGAGACTAATCGGATGAACCAATATTTTCATGTTTTCTTCTTCCATCTCTTCCAAATAAAGACTTTGACGTTGAGTTTAGTCACAATTTTCTGAATGAGTCTTAATGCTACCTATATTTGTTATGTTGTCCCTAAGCTGTTTCTCAGTTTCAGCAGTTATAGAAACTGCATTCTTCAGTTTATATAAAAAAATGTTTACTAAACCATACCCTGTCCTGTGCAGATTCATGAACATGCTAGTTTATGTATAAGCATTGATTTCCCTAAGCATATACCCATCTCCTGCATGCTATACAAACCTATGTTAATAATGTAGTGCATTATTTATTGCACATTAAATTTTACCATTCAATAATATTTCAAAAGTAATTTCTTAGGAGAAAAAAAATAATCCAACAGCCCAAGAGAGGCATTGACTGCCCCAGCTCCATCCTTCCAGGTTCAATCAGTAGCGAGGCTGAAGATGTATTCCCAGAAGGCACATGCACACAGAGCACACATACATACCACACATGTATATAAACACATGGCCGGCCAAAGATACAATAAACAGAAACAAAAAGCACTCACTTGAACACACACAGCACCAAGAACCTCATCCTACTTCCCTCTCGCTGAACAGGATGAAGGTCTACTAGTGAGAATACATAGGTACAATTTGAACCTTGAATACAGGTACAATTTGAACCCCTTCAGCAACAGAGCTCGAACCCCCAGTTTGACCTGCAGCTGCCCCTGAATCCCAGTCTTCCTAGTCACTGGAACCTAGACATACAAGTCCCCAAGACCACATCTCCACTCACACAGAGAAACACAAACACACATGCACAAAAGCAAGTTTCCCAATTAACCCCAAACCCTATTCTCTCCAGCAGCTGGCCAAGAGTTCTCTGGTCCCCCAGTAGCCAGCTTCCCTGTGGTCTCACCCAAAGAGACACTCCCTCATCTGGCTCCACATCACATATTTGCTGGCTGGTCCAGCTTGACCTTCACTGTAGCACTCACACAATGACTCACATACCTGCACTCGCTCCATGTGCTGGCACTACAGACCCGTATCCATTCAACTCCAAGTTGAACTGGCACTTGGTTTCACTCAGTCAGGTCTCCCCATTCACTGGAAGTCAGGCATACGGGTCGTCCAAGCTATGGTCCCAGCCCAGCTGCTGGCACCCTGGCATCCCTCACTCTGATTCCTGGTACCACAAACACATGGGGCCCTATGATCATTGGTACCACTCCAGCTGCTGCTGCTTACGTCCACTCACTTCAGTCTCTCCAGTTGCTGGCACTGGAAACACACGTGACCTCTGACCCATGACCTGACTCAAGTTGCTGCGCTCACACCTCCATACGAAGTCATGCACAAAGAATAGAGAGTTCTTCACCTAGGAAGAAGTTACAAATGAATTCAATGAGAAGATGGAGCAGACTGCACTGATCAGGTATGGCTCATGGCCACACAAGTATACACACCGCAAAATTATTTATATATGACTGACCCTTTTTACCCATTTATCCTGTATTTTCCCACACTTGTTCCTCCCCAAATCATCTGAGGCCATCCCTTTCCCCACCTTTTGGTCAACCTCTGCACACTTCCAAAGATGCTCTTCCCCTGCATCCCATAATGTGTCTTATACCCCTAGGCAGCCACCCACCTCTATCCTAAAGATGCTCTGGCAGTGAATCATCATGATGGGTTTCACAACCTGACACTGGGGCTAAGGATTTCTTGGGACTGCCCTCAGAGGTGCCCAAACAGTGTGTCCCTTTCTCTGAGTCCTTGAGTCAGGGTCACCCCTGGGAACCCACCTTTTGGGGGCTAAAGAGTGCTGAAATTGTTCCCATCCTAAATGCTGCTCCCACGCGCATATTATGTAGGGATTTCTTCAGTGGTAACTCCATACCTTCCTGAGAATGCCTCTTCCAATATGAGTTCCATCCACTGGCTCAGTTCTGGATGTAGGTGGCAGGCAAATATGCATAACTTTGGGGTAATATTAATGGTTATTTTTACACCTAATGATATTTGGAGGTTGCAAAATAAAATAAAATGTCAGCTCTGCCTGAAGGAAGAAAACAGTATGTGATTCTGGTCTAATCAAGTGATTTTTCTATGAATGATGCTGGAGATTTAATGCCTCTGTTATTCCTGTGATTTACAGGAAAACTAAACATTAAAAAATATGCTAATTTTTATAGCAAAACTTGTAAATCTAGCCTTTTGAAAATTCAGTTCATTTGTTTTCTACTTATTTGTTATAATCATTAATATTTCTACTCATGTTCTGCATTAATATCCATAACTGTGTTACCCATTTCATTTAGACTGTGCTTTTAGGGAACACTTCTGAGATGTTATTGTTCTCAGTGAGTAGGTGTAGTGATGCACTTGGTGCGCAAAATGCAGCAGATTCCAATTAACTTTCTTATAAACTTTATTGGCAAAGCTGTGCTAACAGTAACTAATAAAATATTAAACTTATTTTCATGACTAAAGTCTGTAATTATGATTCTAAATACACCACAGGGCAAGTCCTCTGATATAAAATGGTGCCACTTTTATAGAATTTTTATTTTTTTTTAGAAATAGAGGTGCACTTTTAAATATTTAAATCCTTAGAACTGGTTCCTTTATAAAGAATTACCTGTAATTAAGAACAAAATTATATGGCACAGATATTGTTTTATTTTTTTTCAATTAATCTTCTAAGAAACTGGTGAATTTTAACTATTTGGTAAATATTCAAATAGTTGGTGAATATTAAAATTTTCACACTTGCTTAAACATTTCATTCATATTTTTCTTGTGGCAAAATACATCGCAGGCTTATCCTTTAATTAGAAATATGGGTTCAAATTACGTAACTATACCTATGTAAAGCCTTCCCCCTATTCACTTCGGTCACTGATAACTGTTATCATTAGGCTGGTGTGGATTCATACCACTGAGGAAGGATTAGAATGAGATTTTTACCATTGTCACAACACAGGCTA
This sequence comes from Rhinoptilus africanus, assembly GCA_013400135.1. NCBI lineage: Eukaryota > Metazoa > Chordata > Aves > Charadriiformes > Glareolidae > Rhinoptilus > Rhinoptilus africanus. Next base: position 47,171 of record VXBO01014681.1, read on the forward strand.
CAAATATGTTACAAAAGGACAAAGATTGCTTTTGTTTTTTCTCTCTCTCGTAAAGCTCTAACTGTTATCTCATTATTAAATAAGAATTTCATCCGACATCAACATCTATTTCATTTTTAGGCTCAAGACAAAAAGGCTTTTAACTTCACTTCTGTAGGAGCTATTCATAGAGAAAGAGATTAGTACTCTTTCTCGTTATAAGAAAAATCTTACATAAGATATTTTCTTGTGCATTTTCCTTAAAGATCCCTAATAGTTTATTCTTATTATTTGGCATCAAAGGGCTCATATTATGTTTCCTCAACATAAATATGTCTCTATGTGAAATAACAGATTTTTATTGCAAACCTTAAATCATCTCAGCATTCATACTATTGCAAGAATAATTTGTCCACATAACAGGTTCAGCTGAACAGCTTTAGGAGGTAGAAAGCTGTTTATATACCAATACAATCAAAGATAAGCAGTGTTCAATTTTTTTAAATGGGAAAAAGATATCAAGGGTGGATTATTATGTGGATAAAACAGAGACCCGTGTAACAACACTTTGAAGGGACTCTTCTGATCCACTGTGGATATCAACAATGTTATGTGCTCAACTGAGCAGATTATTGTTTTACCATTATATAGCCAAGAAGGAAGGATGCGTACTCACTGCAAAATGAATTTTATCCTAAAATGCCCATATGAAATAAGTTCTTTGAATCCTTATGTAAGGTTTCTGCCTTTGACTATAAATGGAGCCTTGTGACTTGCTCATATGTTGGTGTATACATTGCAAATACCTAAAATTATGCGACAAATTTAAAAATAAGAGAGAAATTGATTTCCCTAAATGGAGGCATCAGGTAACATTTCAGATATTCAAAGCATCTTTTTATACCTGGTAGGCATCACAGAAGACCTGCCCTCTTGGCGGGCCTTAAGGCCAGGCTGCTGGAAGTCAGGCAGTGTACCTTACATACCTGGAGTTAAAATATCTGTATGTCTCTTTTCAGGCAATCGAACCTCATCCTTACTATCTTTTCATATTCTGTGATTTAAAATGGAACAAATTTTCTTATACATTTTCAAGGAGACATCTACATAACATATTTGAAATTAACATCAGAGAATCTGGAGATGTTAATGTTGTAATAAGAAGAAATTATTTGGGAGGCCTTTTAAACAGTTTCACCAATTTCTGAGTATTATTAGCACTGAATGGCAAAATGTGATGAATGAGGTTCAAGTTAAAATAATAGCTTAATGGATATGCTCATACTAACAAGTTTTAAAGTGCATTCTTCCGCTGGTAGAAGATGGTACGTTTTGCGTTTTGACAAAAGTAGTTTGAATGTTGCAATAAAAACAGTCCAAACTATCCTTCAAGCCTTAAAACTCAGCCAACCACTAACATATCACTCCGGACAAAATCTTGAGATTGCTTACACACATACACGCAGAGAAAAGAACCAAATAACCTTTCCTTTTTCCTACCTGTGAGAAAGAGCTCTGGAATTCTGCTGAGCAGAAACTACACAGACTCTGCACCTGATTTTTTATGTCCCTATATTACCTAACAAAATGCTGAGTATTTAATGTTGCAGATGAGATTGAGCCTTAAATTAAAGCAAGATTCTTTAAGGCAGAATTTCACAAGTGTAACAGGAGCATCACCCATCACCACAATTGCTGCTTTCCCAGTGTCTATGTCTGTGTGTCTGTGGACATGTGTGCATTGACACAAAAACTAAATGCAAAATATCTTCCAGATGTAAAGAATTTATTTTTATTTGCAGTTGTAATTCAAATTATAATTAAAGTTTGACACTAGGAAATAAATCCTTATGTGCTGTGAATTCATACTAGTAGTTCATGACCCAGAAAAAATGAGCAGCTTACTTGACTTACTTGACTTGACCATAAGTCCTTTCATTGTCATTAATGCACTTAGCAATTGAACACCTAGTCTTGCGTTAGTTGTACTCTATCTACTTTTTGGGGTAAATGTAGATTATATACTTTGCTTAATACATTTATATGAAAGACCAGAAAGGGAAAATAAAAGGTTATATTGCACTTTGTGTCTCAGTGTGGCTTAGCACCATTTGATAGAGAATAAGACACGTAATAGCAAGAATGAGAATAAATCCCAAACATACTTGCCTATACTTGCTGATTTATAAGGCCTTATATTTTTGATTCTGGGCAACATAATTAAATACAGTTACATGTATGTACACATCTAAATCAAGCAAGTTCCAACTGCAAGTTTTCAATGTCTGGGGCTGGGCCTGCCTTGGCTGCCCCTCTGTCTGCCCTGCTCTCTGCCCGGGACAGTGGTACAGCTTTGGCTGCAGCCCAAGCCCTGTTGCTCCAGGGAAAACCACTCCACCCCCAAGCACCAGGGACACCCCGTCCCATTCTGTGTCCTGACACAATCGTACTTTGACATCTGCTTAGACTCAAGGCAATATTTCACAGTTCAAATACCTAAACGTGTATTAGTAGAGTATAAAATGTTTTTTATTATTAATTTACATTGCTCCCATAAATGCCATGTAAGCTTTATGGGACAGATAAAAAGACATGGTCCATGAAATGAAGAACTCACCATTTAATTTTAGAGAAGAGAGAGGCAGGAGCAACCAAATAAGTCACACAGCTGGAGTGAGTCATCAGGAAAGATGTCCAGTGGTAAAAAGATGTAAGCTGCTGTGGAGCACTAAGTTGGCATCAGAGGGAGGAACACAGAGTTGGATGGAAATATCTGGCAGAGCTAGCAGGATAAGAGGAAAGGGATAAAAAACAGGGACATATACATAGGCTAGGAAAATGACAATGTAAATTTCTTTGTGATGAAAAAGTATACTGGTTAAGGCTCAATAAGAATGAAAAATTTATATATTTTCTGGTGTTGGCACTGAAATCAAGCAAATGACTCTGCATGTGAATAGTACCCATAAAAACAGGATTAAGAGAATACTCATTGTATCACTCTGACTTTATAACTGTGCACACTGAATCACAAAAAATAAAAAAATTATTTTACCAGGGGATACACAGTGAGAATACACAGAGTTTATTTCAGACAACTCCATTGGAGGACATATAAAAATCTTACAATAGTGCCTCTCATTAAGCACCTACATAATGCCAGATTTTTCATATCACATGTTAAATAGTTTTTGGCAGCTCATAGTAGGCAGTATTGTTAATGACAAGACTGTTTTAAAAAATTGGCAGACTTGATGTGAAAATGAAACTAATCAGAATGCTGTGATGTGGGAATTATTTCAAGACTGCTAGAATTACATTTTTTTCATTAGCAGGGAATTACTTTAAAAGGCAAAAATACACAAGAAACATTTCTTGAAATAAACTAATCCAGTAACCAACTAGATAGGACAACAAATTCCTGTAAATTTGTAGTTTTATAGGCACTCCATACTGAGCAACCGTACTGAGCAACCTCTAAGAATATGACATGGATTTAACCAGTTGCATGATTTTCAGTTACTGTTCCAATTTTCCAAACATTTTTCTTTATGCAGGCAGTCCCTTGCTGTTGTTCATCCTGTCTCTCATTTCTTCTGTAGATTGTGCAAGCATCAAGCTCAGTTCAGGCTTCAGGATAGAGACCTAAATTCTAATTCTGGTGAAAAATCCATGGACTTGCTGATATTTATGTTCTGAGAGGAGGAAGTCTGTGCTTTATAACTAGTATGCAGTGCATAAGGAGGGGCAGTACTTATGTTTACAGCAATGGTGTAAAATAAAGAAAAAAACACTACCGAGCAGCGATGAAAGTAGAGATGTTAAAGATAGGAAGAACTTTTTTGGTCATCCAGTCTACCACTTTCTCAATGTACATTCCCCAGTCTTGCCATTTCCTTTAGATCTTTTCCAGTTTGGTTTTTAACAGACAGTTGTGGTTTGCCTTTCAGATCTTACTTTGGAAGATCATTTTCTAGTACAAGAAATCACGTTATTCTTGAGTCTTTTCCATTATTAACTTTGTCATTTGTGCCTTAATTTCATCAGAGTACTCCTAGTCACTGTCCAGAGCATGAACCAAATCATGGATCCTCTTAGCCATACTGCATCTGGGTAGTCCAAATTTGCCTTAGGCCCCGGGCCAGGTAGTAGTCTTTTTCAAACTGAGGGCTGCTGCAGATGTTTAAACTAGTGGATTTCTCTTTTTTTTTTTTTTTGTTTTTTGTTATGTAAATGTGCTGCATAGGCAGTGAGGAGAAAGAGAAAAATATTGTCAGAAAAAGCCCTGCAAGCACCCAGTTCAGAAAGAGAGGAGAGAAAGGAGATGGTCCAGGATCTGGATTCCCATCTGTGCTCCAGGGTACAGATATTCCCCTGCAGCTCATGAAGGATACCATGCTGGAGCAGGTGAATACATCCTTAAGGAAGCTGCAGCCCATGGAGAGACCATGCTGAAGCAGGGAAAATGTGAGGAAGAAGAAGCGGCAGAGAGACTATTATAAACTGACCCTAACCCCTCATTCCCCTCTGCCCTTGGCAGAGGCAGGGTGGAGGCAGAGAATTTGAGAAAGAAGAAGTGAAGCTGAGATTGGGAAAGAGATAAGAGGGGGAAGATGTTTTAGGTTTTGTCTTTTTTTCTCATCATACTACTCTATTTTCAATTGTCAACAAATTCGTTTCCCCCAAGTCAAGTCTGTTTTGTCTGTGGCAGTAAGCAATCTCCCTGTCTTTCTCTTAAGCTACAAGTTATTAATCTTATTTTCTCTCCCTGTCTTGTTGAAGAGGGAGAATGAGCAAGTGGCTGGGTGGACATCTGTCAGCACCAAGGTCAAATCACAGCTCATGGTATCATTCTTTCTCCACTGGCTTTTTTTTCTAAGTTTTCTCATTATTTTTCCTATGATATTTTCATTATTATTATTAGAATAATAATATTTTAAAATAAATTCAAGAGATACTTACCACTATGATGCCATATTTAGAATTACTATATGCAGGGTAATGTTTTTGTATGCTCAGCTATTGAAGATTTAATTATATTTTATTAAAAAATAAATTATCTCTGCTTATTTCATCAAGTCAATATCTGCTTAATATTTGTTGATGAATTATTGAATAGATCATTGCAGTATCAATAGATCTAGACAATCATATGAAATGTGTAGTTTTCCCTGCTTTGCTCAGATCTGCTACATAGGATAATCAATGTGGTTTTGGTGCACATATCACTGATAACTTTCATGATCAGCCTGTAACTAGGCTGTCAATAGCTAAGAGATTTGAAAGTTTTCTGATAGTGATTTTAAGTTGTCTACAGCACACTTTTGATGGTCCCTGAGGACAATTATTGTTCCTGCAAGATCCCTTTTATGCTTCTCTGTGTTTTTCACTCTCAAATCAGACCAAGTTAATTTAGTTCAAGGTTCAATTCAGTATTTGGTAATAATACTCACACACACTATCTTCATTTGGAAGATAGTCCCCATTTTATAATCAATATCAAGAGTAAGTTTACAATATGACTTGAGAGTTTCAGGAAAGAGAGAACATATATGTGGAGACAGACTATATACAGAAGTATTGATTATTGCAAGGAAGTGTAAGTAATATGGGTCCTGGTTTATAATATGTGCTACTTTTCATATACGTATTTAATGCTCAACATTTTTCATATGGAACAAATCTTATAAATATTTCCCAAATCTATAAAGTACTACTATGAAAATAGATGGTATACCACTTCTGAAAACAAGATCCTTTGGGAAAAAAGTCCAATTTTATTTTACCTAAAGGGGGAGGAAAAAAAAATATTAATCTGCTGTCATCTTAAATTCAGCAAAGCTTAAACTGCTTGTTTTCTCTTCCAATTGGAAATTCTTTGCTTTGGAAGAGTTTACTCACAACTTCTTTGGGCAGTTCCAAACTGTCTTACTCTCAGCAATGGTATGAACTCCTAAAGAGTAAGTAGGTATACAAAAATAGAGATGCTTCTTTCTGAAGTGTTTCTCTTTAAATAAAAGTGTATTGAGTTCTGAAAGAGATGTAATTTTACAGCATGTTCTAGATCTCAGGAAAGGCAATGAATTACAGTGGAACTGCTGACAAACAGTTATACTAGCCCTAATAGTATTGGCATAATAACTGGATGTGTCTTTCTTTAAATAGCTTTGTAGCTTATAGTGAATTGTGAGGAGCTTTAGTTTTTCTCTTAGGATTAAAAAAAAAAAAACAAAACCTGAAGTGGACATATTAAATACATAAATATTACTCATTACAGAGGCTAATACTATTCATTCATGAAAAATTCTGTTGGTTTATGGTGTAGTATAATACAAGGAGTTTATATTCTGCTGATAGATTCAAACAAGGCAAATTGGAGGCTGAAGTGTTTTATACCGTATCTTGAAAAAGTGCATAAGCTTAATGAGCAGAAACTAAACATCTTCTCCATTGTAACCTGAAGAAGGAAGGATGGGAGCCCAAAATTATATGTAACATTCATTAATACATTTGGGAGCCCTTCTCTACGTTTTTAAGAACAGATATTTTGCCTGTGTCCCTGTATTTTAGTTTCTATAGAGGCAGTTTCTTGAATAGCATCACTCTGAACTTATATGCTAGGAAATGGAACTTCTTTGCATACTACTTGCTAACCTGTAGGGTGTTGAAGTAGGTTACATGGTGCCACTGGGAGACTTTTATAAAGGGCAGCTACATTCCAACTTAGTTTTGGCTCCTCAGTGGTCTCACAGAGATTGCAGAAATTCAATTTCAGGTGAAAAAAAGCATAGTGAGATATATCAAGTTCATATATGAAATAAAATTCTACATTCTTTGTGCCAGAGAAAGACGGAAAAAAGCAAAAAAGCAATCTGAACTGAAATTGCCACAGTCCAAGAGTAGCTAAAGGTCTAATAACAGCTCCCTACAGGAGAACACCCTATAGAAGCTTTCGTGCAAAGGGCACGATATCCCTCCTCATTTTTGTCTTTCATCATACTAGTAGCATTGCTAGCTCATTGAGAACCAGCTATGGCCTAAGAACCTGAAAGCATGAGACGTGTTTGTAAATCGACAAATTAGGATAATTTACTCAAAAGTTGTCTGTGTCAAATCTCATTTTACACTATACAGTGAAAGGAGTCAAAGATGCACACCATATTAAAACAGGTTGGCCGTTCCCTGTAGACAGTCATTCACTCTTCTACACTACCCTTAGCATTCCAATTGTTAGCAACTATCAGGGTTACATATATTTATGTATTTATGGTTTTGATTTTTTAAACTTTAACCTTGGGCTGTTTTGCTAGATTAAACTGATGATTAACAATAAGGTGTCTCCTTGCTACATATCTATTAGCTGCTAAGGTTACTGCATAAATTTCTGTTCAAGAAAATAGATGGATTGATTTCTTATACTTGTATTAGAAATAATGTTTTGACAACCCAAATACTTGATGTTGCAGTTTTCAGTATCTACAATAATATTAAAAATCTTGTCAAATATGGACATCAGAACCAGACTAGTCCAGCATATTCTCACACAAGCATTGGTATCCATGTGAAACTTTAGCTACATAAAAGAGACGTGCAAAGTTTTCTTATATCGTATATTTTTACTGAATTGGACATGAATAGTAGAAATGATAAATTATCCAGTTCACTTACAGAATACCAGGTAGCTTCTGTCGGGTACTTTTTGAATTATTATAAGGTTGCTTATGTCATGGTTATTTCTGAGAGAAAAATAGGTTTTTCTTTGCACAGTAACCTGATAGAACTTACCCCTTGGAATTTCACTTTGAAGTGAAATAGGTTAAAGAAAAAGTAGATTTCAGTTCAATTTTTGTCATGAGGGAGGTTTTTAGGATACTAAAATCGTATTCAATGCATTTCGGTTGTCATAAATAGTAACTACAGTTCAGTAAACTTACATTCAGTTCTACCTTATTTCTTTTTCCTTTTTCCTTATTCTGTACTCTAAATGTCGTTCATCTAAATGGAAGTTTCAGAAAAAGCTCATTAAAAACTTTATCAAAAAGTAATACACATTTTGGAAAAGAGAATGAATACATCCCTCAAGGAAGAGCATCCATCAGAAAGTTTAAAAATGAACGTCAGGGTTTCCAATCTTTTTCAAATATATGAAGCAAAGATCTTCTCTAAAGCAAATGTATGCATATGACCTTTCTCCTTTTAAAAACATAGTCAAATTTTGAATGTTTGCAAAGTATATAAAACATCATAGATAAGATGGTACAAAATTTCCCTTTTTTCTAAATAAATCTTTTTACTTCATTGCAATATTTTGCACCAAAGAGCAAAACCACATATTGTCAAAATGCAAAGTCAGTTTACAGGAGATAAAACTACAGATTTTTTATAAAGAGCAATAAATATAATGTCATTAATATAATGAACTCTTTTACTATACATGTCCAATACTTCTGCCAACACCACACACTCATTTGGAAGTTAACTGTAACTTGCACAAGCAAGCAGAGTTAAAATATAAAATAAAAAGAGTTACTAGATTCACCCTTATTCTTCCTTTTCTATACCTAAAGGTATCATTGACGGATTTACTGACCAATAATGATGGTTTCTGATAAGTAAGCTCTAATGAAGACAAACCCAACACAGCAAATTTGATGTGGTGATCTGCTCCTAAATCTCATCACCAAACTGCTTATAGGCATCCAACAATGAAAAGTAACAGTTCATACAAACACAGCATGAAAAATATATAAAATACCTCTGCAATGTTTTTCACCCTGATGGACCAGAAACATAAAGCAGATTAGTTTTACAACAGAAAGAATTACCAGCAATGGAATTACTATGATGTTTCTCTTATTCTTTTTTTCTTTTTTCCTTTTATTTTTTTTTAAAGAAGATGAGCATATGATTCAGTTACATGCTAGATGCATGAAGTAAGAAAGAAAAATACTATAATAAAGACCAAGGAGAAGAGAAGGAAGAAGAAGAAAGAAGATGGGCAACTTCAGAAGAATCAGGCTGATGTGAAGATACTGTATTAGCAAAGGTGATCAGGGACTACATCCATTATGTTCTTAATGTTGTAAAGCCACTGCCTTTGACTAAAAGGCAAATCTAGTCAAAGCTATTGGAAATAATTATTTAAACAGAAGAGAAGAGATTTTAATAAGTACAGTTGCAAACTCTGTGGCTGTTTGGACCACTGAAAATATCACCCCTTAATTGCATTTGTAATTTTAAGGAAGAAGACAAAAAGGAAGGACAAGAATGGACAAGAGAGAAGAATATAAAACCACAGAATTACGAGTATGGCCCAGCTTTCTAAACCTATTCAGTTGTTGATAGAGTCTATGACTGAATTTAATGCATTTACAAGATAGAAGTTTTAACTTAAGAAAAGGTGAATGTAGAAATTTTGTAGTTGCTGAAACTACAGAAATACTGAAAAATAGACAGTAATTCTAGTGCAAAACAAGAACTGAAATTATTTTCTTTTTCTTTAATACATTTTAGGTTTTAATAGGAGAATCATAAATGTATGAGCTGTTTTACTGTTTTGAAATATAACACTGATTATAAATAATGGAAAATCTCATAGCAGTAGCTTACAACATTCTTTAAAAATGGATGTAAAGGTGTTGAATGCCACTGCACCTTGCTAATAAGTCATTCAGACTCTAAGGGTAAGTATAGGTATAGAATCCAAGCTCTTTGCCTGAATATTAAATACTTGTTAAACAGACATTTACAGACAAAGGAAATTCACCATGTGTTTCTGAATTACTAAACATTATATTAATATTCAATTGGTGAGCTGCTATGTAAAAAGAAAGACCTGCTAGAGGCTTAAAATGCTAAATGCATGTCTCCATTTACTGTAACTGCATACTAAAAGCACTTCTCTGACATACGTTAGAAAGAGAAGTTCAAGAGCCATTATAATGTGGGAAAAGTCCAAATGCAAGATACTTGGTTTGAGTTCTTAGGATTAATTGAAGTCATAAGTACAATAAGGGAAGGAAAAAAATTCTTTGCCTACGTGAATCTATAGTACTTTTCTTCTTAAAATTATTTCTCTCCTAGTCTTTTGTATTAATCACTACTGGAAAGGATTTCTGTTAGAGATGAGTGAACTGTTCTGGCTAAAATAAAAGCTGGTTCAAACCTTTTGCCATCTTGCATTTTTTGAACCATATTTAGTAACATTCAAATGTTTGGCTACAGATTTCTTCTTACTCTAGCTAGGGAAAACAGAATAAAAATATAGTCTTTATACTATGCTGAGTCCATCCAGGTGAGTTCACTGAGATCATATGATCTCAGAAAATGCTCAGGGCAACCACCTGAGCTGACTTCAGGCATATACCATGAAACTAATTCTGTATCTTATGTAGGCAGGCAGTATGGGGACAGGGCCAACAGAAAAGGGAAATCACATAGTCTGTGTTTAAAGCTCTGTGGTGGCCAACACCAGGAATTCTATGTTGATAGAATGAGAACAGCACCTAGTTCCCATCTTCTAAAGGCAGGTATTATCTGTAAGAATAACTGCACTCTTCTCTTCCCTCGTCTGTTCTCACAAAGGAGGAAGTATGGAGATGGGATTGCCCTATACAAAGCAGTATCTCAGAGTTAATGAATTTCAGCCTCTGTCACTAACTACCTATTACAGCAAAGAGCACCATAGCACCTGCAGACTGCAAAGCAATGTCTTGGAATGTGCAGTGCTTCATGGTCTATGGCTGAAGTTAGCTCAGGCAGTTGCATTTCTGTGGTTGTATGGTGTGGCACTATGATTAGTAGTCATCAGATATATGCAGAGCGTTAGGCCATCATGCATGTGGTCCATCCCTCTTCACATATCTTCGAAGGGATCAAGCTTGAAAATGGTATCCTATATTCCATCAAGATGATACCTGGGGCATAGTCCTTTCCCTCCTGCCAGAAACAGTTTCAGGAATAACGTTTTGAGGAAGGGCCTTTCCTCAGCATTCCCAGGATTTTGGGTAAGACATTTCATTCACCATCTGCTAGGTAAGGGCTCATGCAAAGGAGGGAATGAAGGAAAATTTGTAATGCAACAAGCATTATTACAACTACTACTGCATCTCTGATTTACAGGTTTCTACGGAGAGTGAATTATACTCTTTCTAAATAATGCATCTACAGGATTTCTGCAGCAAATAATGTATAGGAATATGTATACCATAAATCGATGATTCACAGATTAAAGACATGTGCCAGGCAACATCTCCTGTTCCCCTCATTTCCCTCTTCTTTCTCACCTTCTGCTGATGATAGCGAGGAAGAGAAGATTGGGAGGATAGCTTCAGATATCTTCAGTACAATGAAGTAGGCAGTGAATTTGCTTACGTCAGAAGATGCTTTTCCAGTCATCATCAGGTGTTAAGTTAGTCAAGGCTCCCAAGTATGATGGCCACCTTGGACCTCAAGATGAGAGACATCAATTATTAGCAGATGTGACCTTCTTAGTCTGCTGAACCTCCCACAAGCCATTCAAGGTGCAGGGGATATCATGGTACTACAGACAGATTCGTAACCCATTCACCAACAGTGTTTTGAATACTGAATAGACTACATAAAACAACAGTCATGACACTAGGCAATAATTGAGATGACAGGGAAGAATAAAGGACACTGCTAGACAATGGAAAATTTTGCTCATTTTTCCTTGGAACACTGAAATTGAGAAAGAGATTCCAAAATGGCTTGAGACATTGTGGGCCTTCTTTCTTCATCCCATATGCAATAAGGTAGTGGCCTATTATGGGACCCTCCTAAGAGATACTCACAGCTGCAATGGGTGGCACTTCCAAGCTGTGAGTGTTAAAGATAGCACGAGGGATTTGTTAAATGTAAGCACTTCTATTGAGCTTGCTGTTGTGTCATAATACATGCCTCAGGTGGATGTGTCAAATCAGTTGCATGCTGTAGTTATCAGTGCTGCTTAAACAACGCTGCAGCAGAAATCTTTCAGGTAGTCATAAGTAAGGAGAGTGGTTCACGGATTTAAATAACTGAAGTTCTACTTATAGGAAGGAACAGGTAGGGACACTCTATATCACTGCGTCCTGCAACAATTTAAAGCTGAACACATTAGCAAGCAGTGCTTGCTGATCACTTTTTTTCTGAGGACTTCATTACACAATAACATATATACATATACAATACATACACATATCCCAATAGGACATAACTATGAACTGGGAGATCTATCCAAATTCTGTGCAAGTCATATGCAAATCATAAACAAAATCTGATTTGTCTGCTTTATAATGAACACTAGCCTTCCAAGTTGCCATTATATTAGGATTTAATACTATGGTAGTGTTAGTGGCAGTGTTACTACTGTCAATAGTTTAATTGATTCACAAGTTTACAGCAGACTCATCAGTGCATTACATAAATTTGTTCAAATATTAAGGAAGGCTTTAACAAATTTATTTGCTACCAAAAAAGAAGAATTAAAAAGCCAGACCAAAACCAGCATTATTTTTTTCTTCTGAGGTATCATGTCTCTTTCTGTAGTCCTATTTAAAAGGAGCATATGAGATGTATTGCCTCAGGAAGGACCAAGAAAAGATATTCTATCACAAAGGCATGATTTCCTTCCTGTTCTCTCATTACTCCAAAAGGTTAGCAATTTGCTGCTGGCTATGAACAATGTCAAATGCTGTCTCAGCAACACTGAACACCGCATGGGACTTTGAGGAAAAGAAAGGGGAAAATCATGGTTCCAGTTCTTCTTTTGTCCAGTTTCCTCCTGGATGCAGTGATGAAGCGAGTTTGAACTGTGCCCTTGTTCTGTCCAGATTAGTTGTTGCAACAAGGAGGGTGAGTAGACAGTTTGAATTTTTATGTCTCAGCCAGGCTCTTTTCAGTGATGCCCAGTGATAGGACAAGAGGTAATGGGCACAAACTTAAGCACAGGAAGTTCCACCTAAACATGAGAAGGAACTTCTTTACCTTAAGGCTGGCAGAGCAGTGGAACAGGCTGCCCAGGGAGGTGGTGGAGTCTCCATCTCTGGAGACATTCAAAACCCGCCTGGACGCGTTCCTGTGCCACCTGCTCTAAGGTGGTCCTGCTCTGGCCGGGGGTTGGACTAGATGATATGCTGAGGTCCCTTCCAACCCTATGATTCTGTGATCCTAAATAAGGATAACAAATGAAGACACAGAATTGTTATCAATTTGTACACACTGCATTAATAATTTTGTACACATGGGACATAAAGTCCATCCTACCAAATCCTGGTCCTTTAATTCATATTACTTCTCTCTTAATTTCTATCCTAATTTGAAATTCTCTAATCCAGAAAGATAATTCTGAATTGTAGTAACTTATTCTTCTTTGGGGACTATGATTTCTTCTTTTTTTTTTTTTTTTTTTTGTTTTTCTGTAGTAGATATGTGACTTGGTCATTTTTTGAGGTGACATTTCAAACAACTATTAGGTGTGGTATATAATTATATTTTAATTTAATTTGTGATTAAACCTTATGAACAAATTTTATAGTTATTTCTTTTTATAACAAGTACCAGAAAGAGTGAACAAGAATTTCAACTAAAGTAAAGTAACCTTAAATACAGAATAATTGTTATGATGTAATATTTTATCGAATTCCTTTAGAGAAAAAAAAAAATATATTAAATGGGCTGATGCTTTTATTATTGGCTCAATGTCATGTTAACAGAATACATTGTAGGATAATGATTTCTATTTTTTTGAACACAAATATTTATTTTAATTTATAGAATGGTATTATCATTACTGAGATGATAGTAGATGTTAATAAGGTTCTCCATTAGTCATTACCTATTCTGTTATCTTATTCTATATTGCATACCTTGATAGTTTCAAATATTGCTTTTTCTTGAAAGATACTCAACAAATTCATACCTGGTACAACCGTTCAGAAGTATTTGCTCGTTGTATCTAAGTTTCTGAACTTAAAGTATAGACATTGTCTGAAAGTGACAACAAAAGTGGCATTATGGATTTCAATATTTATGGCCTCACAATGATTCTCAGAACCAATCTGTTCAGATTACAATAAATTTAGGTCTAGATTCTGAGCTTTGGTTGAACTAAGTTCAGTGCATAAATAAATATATAAATAAAGTGAACGTAGGGTTGGAGGGAGGGATGGAAAATGGCATTAAGGCATTTTAGTGATCCTGCAGTCCTGAACCTAGTCAGTCAAAAATCTAATAAATACCTCCTGGAACATTTGAAGATGCCAGACACCCAACCTCAGAAAGTGAGGTGACCAAAATGGGGTGAACCACAGGTCACATGGAAAGGCTCAAACTTGGCCTATGCAAAGCAGTAATCCATTTGATGCCTTTAGAAAATGTCTGATGTGTGTAAGCTGGAGTCTGAAAGTCAAGCTGAATTTTGTCCAATGCATCTCCCAACAATAAATATTCCAGCAAGAACCTAGTTAACACTCCTGATTATTATATGACCAGAATTAAATACGATTCACTTTTCTATACATGTATTGATGCCACAGTACTGACATAGCAAGAAGAATGGTGCTTTGTCATTGATCACTAAGGTGGCAGGTATGAAGGTGAATACACAAGAGGATCAGACCATAGGAGAGGTATTGCCATTGATGTTTTTCCAATCAGCCTAGTTAATCCGCTTTCTTCTTAAATATGTTATGTAGGAACAGATCCTAACTCTTACCACACTGTTTCAGAAAGCGTGACACCTTTTAAGTCCAATCTTCCTCTTTCGCAAAAAGTGTATAAAATCATTAGACTGTTCCAAGAATAGCGTATAAAACAGGGCTGTGTTTTAGACCTCAGAAATGTTTCAGTGGAACAGCACTGTCAATTTATAGCCCAAGCTTTAGTGTCAAGTGATTAAACCTTGACAAAATATCCTTCTTCTAAAACAGCACTGCATGGAAACATATTATTCTTTATGATTAATGCAGTGAAGTGTGCACTGTAAGATGCCTGATTCAGTTGTACGCATTCAGAGAACTATCATTACTGTAAAATATTAAAAGGTCCAAGCTGCGAGTGAATAATGGCTATGAGTTGCAGAGGAAAAGAGCTCTTGGAAGTCTTTTATAAAACAGGAGAACTAAATGCTGGTTGTGAAAGATGTTGCTCTGAACCAAACTAAACATAGGTCTATGCATCAGGGTATATTGCACAGAACTTCCACAGACAAGCAGCTGCGCAGCAGACTTCAGAGGAACCCAGTTTCCTTTTTCATTGCAGCTGTAATATCAAAGATTGTAAGCTTAAAAACTTTCCAGGTGCTACAAAATGATGTAATACCAATAATTAGAAAGCATTTGGAGATTTTATTTTTGCCTGTTTGACGTTCCTATGCTATCGCCAGTATAGGCGAACCCATCAGCTTTAAAACAGAATTGTTTTAAAATAAGGAATTAAACATAATAATATTGGTTTTTAAGTTCTCTGATATGAGTCAGAGTATTTCAGTCCCACTTCTGTCATTGTAGAGGACAAAACATAAATCATAACTTTATACTGACAGCCTGTCAACAGCCTTTGAATGGGTTAGTCTTATACAACCCTCAAAACATTACTGAACTTCATAGTACCTAGGTCTTGAAACAGTCCTTTCCTAAAGGCTCAATCTTCTCCTAAGTCTAAGTCTCCTAATTTTTTACAATCAAATTCATAAAGGCCTGCAAAATTAAACACAACCTTAATTTTATTATTTGTCCTATGTTCTCATATGACCTCTGTAGCTTATGTTATGCTTAAACAACACTCTTCTACTGGGTCTGGCTGAGATCCTCTTAGTTTTCTTCACAGCAGCACGTATGGTGCTGTGTTTTGCATTTGTGACTAGAACAGTGTTGATAGCACATCTATTATTTCACTGTCCTGAGCACTGCTTGCAGTGTAAAGGCTTTCTCTGTTTCTCACTCTGGACCCCCGCCAAGTGAGTGGGCAAGTGAGTGCCAGGAGTGGGCAAGAAGCTCAGAAAAAAATGGAAAGGTGAGGTCTTTCGGCGTAGTTGTTCCAAGACTAGACTGGCTGTGCATCAATCTGCTTGCTGGAGGTACTCAGTTACTGCCTTTGCATCACTTCTTTTGCGTTGTAAGGTTTTATTGTTGGCTTCTTTGGGGGGTTTTTTGGTGTTTTTTCTTTTTTTTTTGGGGGGGGGGGGGGGGTGGGGGGCATTCCCTCTTTCCTTCACTTATTAAACTGTCTTTGTCTCAACCCACGAGTTTTCTTACTTTTGGTCTTCCTATTCACTGCCTAGTCCAGCCGTGGGGAGGAGCAAGTGAGTGTCTGAGTGGGTGCTTAGCTGCTGGCTGGGATCAACCCTACATAGCTCTTCTAATATTTGTCAGGGTTACAGGCAGGCGAGTGGACTGCTGACCTCTCCCTGGGTTGAAGTTAACTAAATGGAAAGTTGGAAACTATAAGACATGACATGAGAAATGGCTGGACATGACAAATTGCAGCCTGAGAATCTGCCAGGGGTTAATGACAATGCCATGAAGAGGAGCAGATATCACAGGGTGTGTAAAGGGAGCAACAGGAAAGGGCTGAGCCTCACAGATCCCTGCAGGGAGCGCTGGGTCCCCTTGGGAGCGTGTTTGCCTGAGGCCAGCACTGCAGGGGTAACTGTGTCAGTAATGCTGTGCAACACTGTCACCGATGTAGTGACAGCAAAAATACCAAACTGGGTATGGATGTAGCAAAGCTGGGACTGAACGTCAAAAAATAAGTAAGGGCAGATTCTTTATCTGAGGGGACAAGGGTGGTAAAAACAGGGTCAAGAACCAGAAGAAGTGATAAAAACTTATGTAAATAATGTCATTGGTACTGTCCGAGGGTGCTTGTTAGGCAATCCTGTGTTTGATCGCACCAGGCTGTGACTGACTAAATACCAAGGGGTGGAAAGTGACCCACTGAATGAAACCCTACAATGGAAGAAGGCTCAGTGCAGACAGGCAAGGCTGACGTGCCCATGAAGCTCGGAGAATAATGCATAGAAGCTCATTCTATGAGCTTCCCCGCAAAGGGGACCCAAGGGGGACCGGAGGATGAGCCTTTTTTTTTTACATAAATAGCTGTCTGTAGCTGAGACTTTCACCTGGTGGTGTAAATGTTTCTCCTTGAATTCATTAAAAGAGTGTGAAGTGTGGTGCTTCCTCACCAATATTATGGAAAAAACTCCAGGTCTCCTGACTGCCAAATCAAGTCAGACATCTGTGTTAGGATCAGAACAGGTTTGTTCTGCTCCAGGCTGTGCAGGCCAGGCCAGGGCTCCTTGCCAGGGATCTCCAAACATCCCCGATCACATATTTTGCTTTACCTTATAGTCAGTGTTTTCACGTTTCCTCTTCCTGAATAAATAATTCTAATCCATTAAAATTTTTCACCGTTTCCTGCAGTTTTACTGACTTTACATTCTTGCTTTTTAATTTTGGCCTTAGACATCAACCCCTTGATGTAACAGCAGCACCTGTTTCACTATTGTTTGGCATCTTTTGCTTAGATTCAGCTACTGATACGCTCCTCCCACAACTTTTGTAGTTTTTCCCTTTCTTGTCTTAGTAGCTTGGGCCCAGGTCAGGTGGGGCCAGCTCCTCGTCCTCTTAAATTTTCTGCAGGATCCAGAAATTTATCACCTTGATACGCTGTTAGTCTGGCCATGGGACAAGTCTAGATACCTCACCCACACCATAAGAAAGACCAAAGAGATTTTCAAGTTCAAAAGAATATTAGCAAATAGAAGCTAGAGCAAATAATGGCTTCTAAATAAAGAAAATACAGTGCAACTTGGTAGGACAAATAGAAGTAAATAATTCTCCCACTGCCCATTTTACACTTCTAGGTTTCCAGATTGGTCAGTTGGGGTTTCTGATTCTGCTTCATATCACAGTTTGCAAACACCTATTTCCTAAGTTTGTCTCATGCTTCAGAAGTAACATCTCACTTCCTCCAAAGAGTACATGTGATTTACTTTTCACATAAATTTAGCACAACCGAAAATGATAAATCATTCTCCCCTGATGATCACAGTCTATTGCATACTTACCATTTTTCTGCTTTCGCCACGGCCACTACCAAAGGAAGTTTATGAACGTGCCCGGTATCTTTTTTTTACTACATCATATATTTCATTCATTTCTTAGTGATGACCACCTTCAGTAGTGATTTCCTGTCTCTTAATATTTGCTTGTAAAATGCCACATACACTAGGGATACATTTATTAGCATAGTAAGGGGAACAGAAAAAAAAGCACACAACTCCATCTTTAAATACAAGTTGTACCTAACTTTAGACATGAAATAATAAAAGGGTTTAAACATAATTGTACCATATTTGAATTCTGTCTTTAGAGGACACTATGAAAAATGCTTATTAAAATTAAGCAAAGCAGCATGAATACTGGAGAAACTTTGTTTTCTATATGTTTCATCGGCAATTATTGTATTTCTTGTGAAAGGCATGAAACTAAATTCTGCCCTCATTAATACAAAAGTGAAATAATATCAGAAAATTTTAGGACATCTGCAAACCATCTTCACATATGAATTTGGTAAAGTTCTAGGCTTCATTGGAGAAAAAATAAAAAAATTATGGCGTAATGTTATCTAAATACTACGTACAATACCTAAATCTCATTAAAGTCCAGTTCTGATTTTCCCAGGTAATTATTGTGCTTTGTCTATAAAGACATCAATAAGGTTCTCATCTCTGGGTCTGGAAACTAGCTGTTATACATTGCATAATTGGTTATGGTGTCTGAAAATGAGATTCACCTATTACAACATGTTGATCTAATAAATATGGAGATGGACTTAATTCTACTGCTAACTAATACTGAATACACAGTTTTTGTGGCATAGTGCTGAATTCCACTGTTCTCTAATAAGGATATGTAACACTGTTTCCTTAGACGACTCATGAAAATTGTTCACCTTTAGCAATGACAAAAAGTTCATCTGTCATTCACAGCAAGAAATATTAGATGAGGTTAGAAGGTGAAAAATTACTTGTTGAGGTTTTTTTTTTTCTATTTGTTTTATATTCCACCATTTTAAGACTCTTTCTTTTTGTTGCTTTCTTCACATAAATTTGCAAGGTTGATGTAGCAGTTAGCCAGATAGGACAGAGACTAATTACTCTGATTTACTCCTGACAGACAGAGGAACTTTGTAGTGAAAAGCAGAGCAAGATATGTGTAAGAAAGAAGAGAACTGAAAAATCACTGGAGGAATTTGAGAGTGAGAGAGAATTTGAGGAGTGAGTTTAGAAAAATCACTGGAAATTAGGACTGAAATAATGTTGGAGTAGCAGGACAGTAAAAAGCCGAGAATTAGCTGAAACTCCAGGGAAAAAACCCATAAGTTTCATCTTCTGAGGAAGCTGCTTAAGTGGGGACATTATAAACTCTTTGTGGAGGACAAATAAGTGAGGAATTACAACTATAAAAAAGCCTGAGTTATTGTTCAGACAGGGCAGTGACAGTGATGGTAGTGTGGAATTTTTTCCTAATGAAATGGAGAATTTGTGTAAAATGTAAATAGAAATTGTCTCCATAACCACTGAAATTAGAAAGGCAGGTAAGGGAGAATATTAGCAAGTTGAGAAAGTGACTTGTGAGTTTTCTGTTAAACAAGTCATTAGCATGGATAAAATATGTCAAAGAGCTTACTAAAATATTACTTAGGAAGACATATTTATAAAATAAAAAAAAATGAAGCCAAGATCTTAGGGGAGCTGGATGAAATTGCACATATTTTGCATCATAAATTGGAACCAAAATATGAAATATCAATATTATTTTGAAACAAAATACTATTAAAGTATTACAACTTCTCTTGTCAAATCATTTTTGTTTGACAAAGTCAAAACTTTTTGCATAGATGAAAAAATTTCACTTCACTAGTGTCATTTAGAATATACAATAGTTGAAGATGCTACTATAAAGTGTTTTGACACTGCTAAGGCATTATGTTACAAAAATTCTCCTTATTTGTTCTGTGGTTTGGAGGTGTGGGAGAGAATCTGTCAGAGTACAAGATAATGCTGAGAGAAGAACTGTTCCAAGAAAGATGTTTGCCAACAAATGCATTTATCAAAAGTATTAAACTGTGACATGGTTATTTCTATCAAAGTTACCAAAATAAAAGTGCCGATGCTTAGCATTATCAAATGCTGATATTAATATCTGGGAATAGTCTTTTTAGGCATTTAGTAAACACTTTTCTTATAATAAAGGAGAGGGAAATTGGTCAAATTTTGGAAAGAAAAGATATCTAATGTTTTAATAGCGAATGTCATCTCTTAGACTTAAGTTGTTTCTCAACTTGATCCAGACAATACAATTTACTAATGAAGCTTTACAGAAAGAAGCAAATAAATACAACCGTGCTGCTTCAACAATTATGTTACCTAAATTCTTTGCAGATGAACTATGCATCATCACTTTATTTTCATTTTTCAACTTGAATATGACAGTCCAAGTAAGAAGAATGGCCAGTGCAATGGAGAGGGAAAGGAAGTATTGCTAGTTTTAGCCATATCTGATGAGGCAAACATAAAAATCTAGATCAGTGAAATCATTCAGTCTGTCTTAAAAAATTGAGTCACCAGTTCTCAGATGAGTCATCACTGCTCATAGCACTAATATAGCATCATAGACGTGCATAGCATTTACAGTGTTCATTTAGAAAAATATCGTTTCATCACCAAGGACATAATTTGCAACCTTTTACTACCTACAATTCAAAGGAAGACAATTCTTCTAGGTTCACAACACCAAATGTGTCTGCACTGCATTCTAATAAACCTTTGTCCAGACATTTCTACAGTCAAATTAATAGAATGATTGTCAGAAGTGTTAAGAAAACACAACTGCAACTGGGTTTTATTACTGCTAAAGCTCTAGAAAAGAAATACCTTTGCTATCACCAACTTATGTCTGGAAAATAAAAAAAAAACAAAAACAAAAACCAAAAAACAGCATGACAGTAGTATTATTTTAAGAGAAGAAAGAAAGATTATTATTGTCAACAGTGGTACTATCTACAGGTGATCCTTTTCATATGTGGCTTTGCAACCCATATGCTGAATGATTGATTGTATGTGAATGAAGAAAATGCTTTTTCTGTTAAAAAATACAGATGAGAAACTTGGTTGAACACAGATGATTGAAACTTTAATGTATATCTTGGGTGAAAAGAATAGCAAATATAAAAAAAACATAATAAATAGCTTTATAGAAAATTTATAGATAATAAAAAGATAATAAAAAGATAATAAAAAGTGTGTAATGCTGCTCCTCAGAAGATTCAACATTGAGTACAAATGGACATAGAGACTGAGAGCTGTTTGAGAGTGGCATCAAACTACTGGTAACAAAGCTGGCAACAGAGAATCTGATTGTATTTTTATTAATTTTCTGTGAGATGGAATAAATAAAGTACATATGAATTTCCTGATGCATTCTAAATGTTAATAGAATATAGATGGACATATCGTAGCAACCAATATCAGTGGTGAATCATACTGTCAATAGTTATCACTGAGATCGTATCATTGCACTATTGTTATAAATTTTGCATTTTACCTATGATGAAATCTGTCTGTATGATGCATGTTGGCAAATATTGACTTACTAATGAAATCTACAATAGTGACATTAAAAACACAAGCAAATAAATGAAATTCAGCTTGGAAAAATGCAAACATATATCTGGAAAAAAACCCAACTTGAAACAAAAACAATAACTACCCTCTCAACAGGCAACTCTGAGATTTTTTCCTTCAAAGATGCTTTAATTTACTCTGGTGTTCAGGAGGAACATTGACACTAGCTGTGCTCTCAATTCTGCTGATTAACACACACGTTTGACAGGGCATTGATTCTGGTAATTCCTTTTCACCCCATAGACAGTCAATGGACAGATATCCCTGTGCTTGGGAATTGAAGGGATTGATGCTTCAGTCTAGGAATTCACTAAAACTTGCTAGTTTGACAGTGACACCTGAGGCACATACCTTGTGAGGAAGGAAGGAGAGAACCATTTAACAAACAGTTTAATCTCCGCAACCACAGGGTTTCTTTACATTAATAAGGGGCGGGAGGGAGGGAGGAAAAAAAAAAAACAAGAGGAGAGAGAAAAAAAAGTTCTACTTTGTGTTCAAATAACAGATAGCCTTTAAAAATTTAGACTTCTTTTGATTTTTTGGGTGCCAGTGTTAAAGAAAAGGGAAAGGAAGCTGTGGCTAAAAACCTTGACTGATGTGAAGCCCAGTTAGAGAGGTACTAAAAGGGAATGGCAGATTGGATGTGACTTTGAAAATACTGTTGCAGCTAAGGTGGCCACATGGTTTTTACAACTACTTACCTATCAGCAAATGAAAATAATGTTTTGTCTTTGGAATACTTAGTCTGACTCCCTACTGACAGGAAGCTGTTCAGCCATCTTAAGTGTGTAAAGCTAGTGTAAAACATGATTATTTCAGAAAGACAGGTTTTTATACAAATTGTGTTCAAGTATATACAGCCACAGCAGTAACATATTAGTTTATTTGCACAAAGATACCCTTTTGGGAAGTATTAAACTGTTTGTGCATCCACAAATTGTTAAAGCAGTACCGTAATGGAAGTTATATGGCTTTCTAGAAGGATTCCTTTTTCTTGTTGTGAAAGGCAACGTGCCATATCCTCATTTCAAACTCATGTCTTGATTGCTAAATTTACCTTAACTGAATTTATCTAACAAATTGAAATTCCCCAAATTGAAATAAATGGAAGTGTGTTTAAAAGTATTAAAAATAAAAAATGAACTATTTAAAATTGAATTAAGCTAATTTTAAGGGGATGCTTTCTTTTATTTTTTATTTTCAAAAGAAAAGAAAGGGGGGGTATCAGTTTTCCCTATTTCTTTTTTTCCTTTTATTTTCTTTTAGTTTGGCAATCAATCCATTATTCACTTTGGTTTAAATAACATTATTGAAGCCCAATACAAGAAAAAATAGATACTAGTGTGTTTGGGCTCCTGCCATTTGTTTCACTAAATTGCTTTTCATACCGTGTAATCAAAAATGTCAGCTAGATTACCCTTCCTATTCACATTACTGATATGCTTGGCTTTTGAAAGGCTGGTACTTACAAAAAAATCATCTTTGATTTTCACAGAATGATTGATTACCTTTAATTTGAAAGTCAATAGGTGATAATAATAATGGAGCTGAGTAAATAATATTTATAGAGGTTCTTGTCCAAGTATAAAGGAGTTTTAAGGTAATCTATTTTATTGTTCTCTTAGCTAGATCTTGAGTGCACGTAAGGAGGGGAGAAGGAGAGGTAAAGAGATTTATGAGTTTAGAAGAAACTAAACTACTTTAATGAAATATTAATTAAAAAAATAAAAAGAAAATCATGAAATAGATACAGTATATGCAAAACTATATTAAGCTTCCAGGATGACATCGCCAGCAATCACTGGGGAAGTCCCAGAGAAGACTCAGCAACAGGTGGGAACTGGATTCCAGAGCTGGAGTCAGGAATACACAAATCAGGATCAAAGGCAGATGAACAGACAGGGTCCTCCTCAGGTGTCAGTCATTGAAGAAAGCAGAGCTGACCCTTTGATACCTTGACTTTTATACTGAGCATGGGGCAGATGGGATGGAATACCCTGTTGGTCAGTTTTGGGTCACCTGTCCTGTCCACTCCTCCCTGCGGATGGGACCGCTCTACGCTTTTCCGTTTCTGATCCTCCAACAGGGCAAATAATGAAATTAGCTGACCTTGGTTGTTATAGCAATAAGAGGCAAGAGCCTCTCTGCATACAATTCCTTGGCACTAATTGTAAACATTGGTCTTAACACTTTGAGAAGAAACCATTTTTAGCACACTAAGCTCTTAATTTCAGAGAGTTAGAAGAGGCTAAGTAGTAAAATTATTGAACAGAATGTTAATTCCTTTTACCTCAAAACAGGACATTGGCATATAGCAAAAATGTTTCCTATGTTACATCAGGAAAAGAACCAAGATCTAAAATCTTTTTCATTCCTTTAATGAAAGACAAGAGTAAAAAAGGACTATCATGTAGTCATTGACAGTCACAACTTATTGTTTGTGGTACTCACTTAGATATGAAAAAGTTAGGCATCATTCACTGTTCTGCCATTCTCCATATAAAATGCCTTCATGACTGGGCTAATGTAAGTTTCCTGGTTGGATTTCTTTCTGCTGGATCTGCTCTATGTCATACAGGTAATTTTATTGTTGGAACAAATTGATTACATGTTACTTTGGGGAAAACCAAGCAAGTGCACTTGTCATACAATTTATGCAGATGTTTTCGGCTCTGACCTAAGATTCTTCCCTGAATCCATGACACATCTCCCAGTAGCAAGTTTCCTCAAAGCTTATACATTCCCATAAAAATTTTAGATTTAATTGACCATTATTATCAAATATCAAACAGCTCCATTCAGATATAACTACAAGCATTTTCAGTGTTTATTTATTATTTTCCCTATCCATCTTTTTTGAGAAACGAACATACCACTAAACCACTTTGTAATGAACATATCAAATCCAGTTCATTCATCCTGCAGAAAGATGTGCAATTCACATATATATATGTCTAATACTACTCAATATACTTGTGCTATTGATTGTAAATTTTCAGATTTCATAGGGATTTATAGTTATTCCAGTAGGTAAATTTCATTCCTCCTAGGAAGTATGACTAGGACTAAGGAAATCTTGCAGGTAGTTTATGCCCAGCTCAATTAGTATTGTGGCATAGGGGATACAAACTTCTAACTTCATTAATCGTTTCAAAACAAGAAGTCCATATGCAGGTAACAAGTACAATGTCCACAATTAACTTAAAATGAGCTTTGCATACTTATTCATTCTCCTTTGGTCAGGTAAGCTACATTTCTTGTAAATTCAAGCCATTTTCATAAGACCCTATGGGCTACCACTTATAGCAAAAGACTTTCCACACAACATTCCAGACAGCAAGTCAAGTCAGCTTCCTTCACAAGCAGCATGACATGCCATCCATTTTTGCTGTACTTTGAGATACAATTACACGTGACCAATGTCCCTAATTAACTACTGTGAATGGCACTAATATTTCGAGACATATACTTGTGGATCCATGGGTCAAGGCCAATTGTATAAGGTTTAATAAGGCCAAGTACTGGGTCCTGCATTTTGGTCACAATAACCTCAAGCAACGCTACAGGCTTGGGGAAGAGCGGCTAGAAATCTGCCCAGAAGAAAAGGACCTGGGGTACTTGTGGAAAGCCAGCTTAACATGAGCCAGCAGTGTGCCCAGGTAGCCAAGGAGGCCAACAGCATTCTGGCTTGTTTCAGTAATAGCGTGGCCAGGAGGAGCAGGGAAGTGACTGTGCCTCTGTACTCAGCACTGGTGAGGCCTCACCTCGAGTACTGTGTTCAGTTCCGGGTCATTGGACATTGAAGTGCTGGAGCGTGTCCAGGGGAGAGCTACCAAGCTGGTGAGGGGTCTGGAGACCAAGTCATGTGAGGAAAGGCTGAGGGAACTGGGCATGTTTAGTTTGGAGAAGAGGAGGATGAGGGGAGACCTCATTGCCCTCTACAACTACCTGAAAGGAGGTTGCAGAGAGGTGGGTGTTGGCCTCTCCTCCCAGGTGAATAATGACAGGACCAGAGGAAATGGTCTGAAGTTGCAGCAGGAGAGGTTTAGATTAGATATTAGGAA
>VXBO01014681.1:73079-101936 GCA_013400135.1 Rhinoptilus africanus
GCGGGTGGTGTGGTCGCGCGAGTCTGGGTGTATGGTTGGATTCAATTATCTCAAAGGTCCTTTCTAACCATGAAGATTCTATGATTCTGTGGATGGCCAAAGTAAGGGCAGCAGCCTTCTGCTCTTTGTCCATGTGATTCAGCTGAAGTGAAATGTTAGCTTTATTTGCTTACGAACACATGCAAATGAAGGAAAACTAAATGTGTGTCTTGAATATAACAATACAATTTTCGGCATATTGAATCTCTTTTTCTACTGTTTCATAGGCTCCTCATGTTCTGTGTATGGGTGAAGTTGCTTTAGACCTCAAACAATTTTCAGACAAAACTTTGGACTTTATCACTGCTATCGTATAAAAAAGCATTTGCTGCCAAGAAAATAACCTATGAATAAACTTCAGATTTATTTATCTTGTATTTTTGACTGCATTATGTGCCACTGCATGACTGAAAGTGGAGGGAAAGAGGACAAAATTGTCAGGACCCGTGTCTTAGACCAGGCTCTTGGGAGACTTAGGTCTTCCTGAGTTAGACATGCTGAATGTGGTTAGAGAACAAAGCAGGCATGTGTAGGCAACATAAACAAGCTGTGTTATATCTGGAAGAGCTAGATTTGATCAGAACATGTTCAGTGTCTTCGTTTTCAGGTATGGGGCACCTGGGTCACAGAAGATTGTCATACTACTTTGTCCAAAATCCTACACAGAAGTTTTTTTAAAACTTAGGAAGTTTACAATACATTTTGCATCCTGAAGTACTAGTCAAAAATTAGTAATAGTAGATGCCAGTCAAACAATTCAGAAAAACCTCAAATAGGGTGAGGTTAAGAATTCCATTTTTATACTAATCGTTGTTTTCTGAGCAAGACTGAGTTCAAGGAATGTGAATATGGTTAATACAGTAAAGCTGTGTCACACTCCATAACACTGAATCCAACATAGGGTAATTATTCATTAGAAATATCAGACTTGTAGTCCCTAGCTTTTTGATTGACTGGACCTGATGCAGAGTCTACAGCAAAGAAGGATCTCTGTGTCACTTGGGCAATATACATCAACCTTAATGACAGGATCATCTATAAATACGAGTCCAGAAGCTACAGTCAGTGATTCCTTGCCCTTTTACTTGACAATATAAGCAATGCTGTGAACTTGTTTTTTTTATGGTACAAACAGCTAGGCACTACAAATTTAACTAACTCATTTCGTGATGGGTTGTTTGTTATCTGACCTGATGCAGATATGAACTGAAAGTAAAAGACTCCAGAACACATTTGTAAGACTCTCTGACAAAATGAGTTTTTGTCTTTGACCCAGTGCTTCAGAAGCAACCACATATCACCATTTTATCCCTTTAGCACTGAGAAAAGAATATTACATTAATAATTCAAACTACATATAAAGTAGTCAAAATAAATTCCAGCTTTAAGGAAAAATACTTATTGAAGAAAATGAGAGGATATTGCTCATTCTTTAATTTAGGAAAGGTAGTACTAGAATTATCTCAGTCCTATTTGCTAAAATGTTTATGATAAAAGACAGGGTTTATGGATTATTCAAATATTTTTTCCCCCACAATGCACTGCTTTATCAAAAAAAATGAAGGGTCCTTATACTCTGTACATTCTCAATGCTTTAGAAAATAATTTCTGTGGTGTATTCTATGATTTATTGACTTGAGTATGAATTTCTTGCAGGTCATATATCCACATTATATTTACAAATTGAATTAATAACATTCCCCAGAACTATAATGAGAATCTCCTAATAGCATACTGCATTATAATTAGCTGTTTATAATTGAACCTGAAGGAAAAAAAATAAAAATTCATTTCACAAGTTTAAATTAATCTGATCTGATCTGTAAATGAATTAGAAATCATTGTGAAGTTTAAATAGCCATAACCAGAAACTGTTTTTCATAAATTATCTGAATACATTGTTTAAAAATTTGCAAGGTGTCACCCTCCAAAGAATTAGTTCCTGTTGTCCAAAAATTTTTGCTCAATTTTTATTTTAATTCTGATTGTTTTTGAGTATTAATGCTTTTAGTTAAAAGGTAAACTCATATTTACAAATGTAAAATATCAACAAGTATGAAAACTCATCATCTTTACTCTTTAATCATATTTCTCTTATTTGCTTTGATATGCATAATTAATTAACTTTGTCACACATTCCCATCGTAATTTTGGTTCCAATGAAACAGTATCTTCATAAAACTTTTGGAAATTCTTAACCAACTTTTACTCAATAGCACCATTCAAATTTAACATCATTAATGACAAATCATATTCAATCACAGCATGTAAGGTAATAAGCACATTATGTCATCAGCTCATACATTTAATTTCAAATAGCTTTAGTTTGCAATTTGTCGATTGAGGCTTTACATGGCTTCTTTGTGGAGCAGGGATTTGACAGTGACTAATGCTTTTATGTTGTGTAGTAATGTAGAATGTTCAAAGCATTTTTATAAATTTCAGGCAACTGCCCATGGTATATCTATTGACATTGATGTTCTAATACAGCTCGTTCCTGTCAGACTCTGTTAATCCTATCTGTCTGGATTGAAAAACCATTTAAGAAAAAATATTCATCTTTATGCTGGCTCATGATACAATTATTACGAGGGTGAGGAATTCTAACAATGTCCTGCAGCCCAAGCATTGTGTGTTAGTCATCTTCTTTGATCAGTGTTTTGAAGCTTCACTGCTGATAGAAGGGACGGAAAGCAATTATATAGCATTACCATTGAGGTGTTATTCAGAGTCCATCATGTTTTTCATTCTTTTTTCATCCTTTGCTCTAGAAAAGAACAAGTTTTATTACATCTGATACCCTTTTACATTGTAAAGATCACTCTTTTATTTCGGTTAAAAACTGTCAATAAAAGTACCTTTCTCACTCAGTGCATTGTGTTAGCTACAGGTATAACATATAGAAGACAATATGTTGATTTTAGTTAGATGCTTTGAAACGGTAAGGACATTTCCACCTCTTTATATTAAGCCATGTTTTATCATTCTGTCATAAAGAACTTGCTGAATCTGAGTAAGAGAAAATGAAGGACAGTAGCAGAGTCAGTTCAGAAAGCTCTTTCAAGTTTTCACCTGAATTATAACAGACTATTTTAATGTAACTGTTTTTCTTTAATTATTGTTTCTACTGTTCCCTGCCATTGAGACATTTTAACCCTTGGCATAACAGATTCTTATGTTTACAGAAAATTAGTTACACCTACTGTGTATAAATTACCTCCTCCACAAAAGTAGGTGTATTGATACTGAGTAGTATTCAGTGTCAATATTGGTTGGGTTTTTTTCCTCTCCACAGCTCATAGACTAAAATTACCTGGACACTCTTAATTGTTCTTTATTGTTCTTTATTGTTCTGCAGTTTTAGTATATGGCTATCTTTTTATTACTGCGTTGGTTACTGTTTTGTATGACACGTTTGGTCATGGTTTTTTGTTTCATTTTCAGTCTATTCTGCAATCTTACATGATTTCAAACACTTCTTTCCCTTCTAAAATTTCCATCTTTGTGAATTCCAGAAAAATGTTGACATTCACACCAGGGAGGTTCTGTCATGCATTGTGACATTTGATCCAGGGAAATTCTTCCCTTCAACCCCACTCCCATACCCTAGAGTGAGTGAAAAGACAGGCATGGTTTCTGTGATGAACAGAAATGAAAACTACAAAAGGACCACAAAGGAGACACATTATTGTTAGGTATCTAAGGCCAGAGTGACTGTTACTGAGGACTCAACTGTCAGCATTGCTAAAAAGTCATTTTGGTTCTGAGCACCACATCTTCTTGCCCATATCTTAGCCAAAGTAATTCTTCAGAGAGTATGATAAATTCTTCAGAGAGTATGATTGACACTCTGACTGTGTCAACAGTGAGTGCATATTTCTAAGAGCCTTGAGATTTTGTTTCTGCTCAGAATTACTTGTGAGACTTTTTCCAGCAATCTAGAGCCTCCGACCTTCTCTGTGCTAAGCCCCTTAGAGCTGAGAGATGTCTCATGAAGGAAAATCATAAAGAGAGCTTAAGAGAAAATACCATTTTCCAATATTCAGGCAGTCTTCATAACTCAACTATACGATCATTTTTTATATGTCTTGCTCTCTGTCCCCTGAGGTGGAAGTAAGGTGAATCTACTGTTAGAAATCTCTCTACTAGCTGTTCTAAAAGATACTGATTCTCATTGAAAAAAAAAAAAAAATTAAAAATGCACAAGCAGTTTTGCTTAACCCCAGATTTGTCGGACTTAGTGACTATCATATTTTTCCTAGGGTTTTTTTTTTAATACATTGGTTGATATAATAAAGTGACAAGGAATCCTTGTTGGAGAAATTTCAAAAGCTATTTTTGAAACCAGTGATTTTGAAACCAGTCCGGTAGATCTATAAGATTATGACAAGACTGGGGAAAAAAAAAAAAAAAAAGAGGTTTCAAGAATATAGCACATACATATATATGAGGCCTATAACTAGAGAATAATAACTTTTGGTAGACTGCCACAACTTGTTTTACAAAGACAAGAAATGTGATCATTTGTCTGTAGATTAACCAGAGAAGAGTAAAGTACTCCCTGTTACTCTTTTCAATAAGTATATACATTTACAGATGCCACAAAATCACTTTGCTGCTAATTCTTTTTTGTCCAAATGTCCAAAACTGTAGAAAGAAAACACATCAGCCCATGATGGGAGGATGGGTGAAAGCAACAGAAAAAAAGGTAAGAAAAAAAAATCTGTTAAAAACATACTAAGACTTCCTCCTAAAAATATTTTCAACACATTCAGCTGTGAAAAGAGAATAACATCGGGATGGAAGCTATCTTGTTCTGTCATCTCTGTATTCCAGAAGTCTGTGGAAGCTGAGATTTCCTTTGTTCCAGTTTATGTGTTTTGCATCCCTTTCCCTCTTTAATTTTCATTACTTCCGAACACGAGAAATCTAAGAATTTCATGGAATTGACTTTAGAGTAAAGACATGCAGATTAATATTACAGCATCCCAATATAATCATCAGATAACTGTGCAGAGGTAGGTGATAGTGCCACTGTTCTTCATGCATGAGAATATCGAAATAAAGCTCCTACCTTTAGGTGAGTATTCCAGGATCCAGATCCCAAGAAAAGAAATAGATGCATAAGAGCCACATCTGTGGGGAAGTTCAAAAAGACATCTTTGCTTAATATTTCAGCTTGGTTATCTTAGTGTTATTTTTAAATAAATGTACTGTATTGAAAAATTAAAATGTTGAGAAAATAGTCCTTAAAAAAAATTGTGTCATGGAGTTAAAATTGTTTTTTAAAGAGAAAGCTAAGCAATAAGATAATGAGAAAAAGATCAGGTATAATAACCTTTTAGGTTGTAAAAATCATCTGTTCACATATCCTATGTTAAAAACAGTCACAGTAATGGAACATAACAAGAAAAATTCAGTTAGAACTTACAATATAGTTTTTTAATTATATATATTGTATAGCTATGTCAAAAAACAGGGAGAGATTAAAAAAAAAGAGTACAATTATTTCTGAAACGCAGCAAATATTCCTGAAAATTTCACAAAAAAGCAGTAAGTATAGGTATGTGTTTAAAAAATACAATTTAATTTTAAATACACAGTTTAAACATGAACATTCAGCAGAGGATGACTGGAAGGAGTTAAAAAATACGAATGAATGTTCTAAAGTTTGTAAGTGTTAATAGACAATATGATCATAAGAAAAGTTTCATTAACGTCTTTAAAGGTTTTCAAATATATACAAAATATCTTTATTACAGTTATGATCATGTCCAAATTTTAGTCAAGACACCAAATAAGCTTAATAAATTTGTGCAAGAACAAGACTATCTGTTACAATCCTATTTCATTTACATTAAAAATTCATGCTAGAGAGTTAATCATTGAGTATTTCCTGCTTTTTTCTGTGACTCTTGGATGTCTGGGACAGTTTTATGTAATGCTTACTCTACCACTCGTGGAGGATGGTGGAAGGCAAATTTTTAAAAAAGTAAATGAAAGGTCCATAAATTTGATGATTAACACTATAAATGCTTCAGAAAGAAGCAGTGAAGCAAAGGCAACAAATGCCTAAAAATGAATTGACCATGGTGAAACAAAATACCTCTGATCCTTTCAAGTGTGGACCATGTTTTCAGCCAGAACAAGATAAATTTCAGTAAAACTGATTATCTTGTGAAATCCCCATGTTGGGCCAAAAATATAATGAGATGTCATCTTTTACTAAGTGGCAACATTAAGAACTGATTCATGAATTCTAATTTACATCTAATCGGATTTCTGTTGCGAATACAGTCTCCAGTTATACACTTGAAAACATGCTGAATAAGACGTCATTCAACTAAAAATGATATATGTTGATGTTCAAAATTTATTAGGTTAAAAAAAAAAATTTCATGTATTTTTAAAGTGGCAATTTACTTTTAGCACTGTCATATAGACATGGACTATGACTAGATTGCCCTACAAAAACGTAGGGTTTATATACCTTTATTAACTCCTTAGATGTTGGATAACTTCAAACATTAATTTAAAATATATTTCATTATTGATAAAATAAATAATGATTTTCCTTTAAAAATTGATTGTTAATACATCTTTGCATTTACAAACTTACTTTCTGATAACTATCACACATTTTCTAACTCTCAGTGAGTTAAAATATCATCATATAAAAGGTTTTGTTCAAATGAAGAAAGGTAACTAGTAACTTGTGTGTGAAATATTAATTACTATCTTAAAACTTGAGTCTTATTCCAAAGTATAATAATGTTAAATAACAGTATCCACACAGAGTAAGTCAGAATAAACATATTTGTTACTGTTTTAATCTGCGAATATCCACACCTCAATTTTTATTTTTTTTTTAACTCATGTCTTTTTAATACCTGTACCAGAATGTCTATGCAAGTTAAGAACAAGAGAGCAAACAGTTGGAAAAAAGTCACCTGGATGTCTTGGAGGGGAATGTCAAATGATAGCAAATGTGTCCAAATTCCACCAGCTGCTGCTGCTGCACTGCTGGCGTGCTACTGTCCTAGGGAAGAGGTGTTATCAACGAAGTCTGGAAAAGGCTGAAAGAGTAGACAAGACTCTTGCAGCAAATCTCTGCTCCTAACCAATATGTTCTATTTCTATAACTTCTACTTTTTTAATGTGAATAAGAAATCTGTCTTTTATGTATGCCAAGACCATACATCAATGAAACCCTTAATTTTCTTTACAATACAGTTGAGAAAGTGTTGTTGTACAAGACCATCTACATAGTCTCCTAAAAGTAACTTCCAGTCAGAATATGGCTGAGAAATATTATGGATGATAAACTGCAGTCAACCCTCTAAAGGAAACCGCAATTCTGATTCTATGGATAAATATCCAACCTTTCAAGTTTACTGAACTTACAACGCATAGGAACAAACCAGACGACACTATCAACCCCCTTTTAACAGAAAGATTTAAGAGGAATGAAATGACTCTATAAGGGGAAACCATGTAGTGAAAATCCACTAATTTCCTACTTCAGATCTCTTGCTTGTTGAGTTTAAGACTCAATATTTTACAACTGTTGGTAGAATTGTAAACATTTTGGTACTCTAGACAAATCAGAAAATTCATGAAGAGAGATTTCTAGGAAAATAAGTTTAATTTCCATATTTTTTGTCTAGAAAAAGTATTTTTAGACCCCAAAGGACCTCCTGCAGATAATACGGTGAATATTAATAAGACTGAATATGCATATATTTTTGTAGTGGATGTACTATACAGGGATGTTATGTTGCTCTTTCATTTGGGCCAACAGGTCTTTAGAGAATAATGTTATCTTTCTTTTAATAACTTACATTTCTGTAGTTTGAACAGCATTTAAAAAGGATATTAAGGTACCTAAAAGCATCCAGAGGAGGGCAATAAAGCAGGTGAAAGGGCTGGAAGGCATGTCCTGTGGGACTGGCTAAGGACTTTGGGCTTGTCTAGTTTGGAGAAAAGGAGGCTGAGAGGTGACCTCATTGCTCTCTACAGCTTCCTGAGAGGGGAAGTGAAGAAGGAGGTACTGATATCCTCTCCCTGGGATCCAGGACGTGTGGGAATGGTTCAAAGCTTCATCGGTGAGGTTCTGACTTGACATTAGGAAACATTTTTTTATCATGAGAGTGGTCAAACACTGGAGCAGGCTTCCCAGAGAGGTGATGGATTCCTCAGGCCTGTCAGTGTTTAAGAGGTATTTGCACAATGCCCTAAATAACATGCTTTAATTTTTGGTCAGACCTAAATTTGTGAGGCAGTTGGATCATTGTAGTTCCCTTACAACTTGAACTATTCTATTCTATTCTATTCTATTCTATTCTATTCTATTCTATTCTATTCTATTCTATTCTATTCTATTCTATTTGAGATAGATGTGTGGTTCTCCTAGCTTCCGAAAAGGTCTTAAATGATTATTCACATATAAGCTCAAATGTCCAAAACTAGAAGTCATAAAAAAGAGCTATCATCAATTCATTCATTCATTCATTCATTTGTTATTCTTAATCCTTTTCATAAATTTAGAGGCTTGACTGATAATGGTCTAAATTTTGGCCTTGGAAATAGTCTTAAACTGTCCTTTCAGAACACCGGACTCATGTTCTTTTCCTGAGTTTTAGTTGAAAATGCCTAATTTTGGGCTGCATTTGACATGCCTTGATTCATCAGTTTCACACCTTCTGACATATGATAGGACACACAAGGGGAGGCATGTGTTATTGTGGCAGCTACAGGTTACCAAATAATCTTCCCAAGCAACCCAAGTTTTCTTAAAAGGGCTATTACAATGCCAAATATCCTGCAAATACTTGTCAAATGTTGCTCTGTGGAATTTTATGGATCAAGGTTCCTTACATCACAGTCGCTCCTGGGCATGTGATCACTGCATCACATTAACTGTATTCCTTAGTGATTCCTCTAAACAGGATTTTTGCATTTTCTGAGACATTAATAAATTCTCTTTAGTGATGATCCTTCATTCTTTATACAACTGTTGCAACAGGAATTATCTAAACTAGATGAGCCTGTTGATAAAATTTTCTACTGTCCTAGAAACAATTATAACATTTTGATTTTCTTATTTTTATTAAAGAAAAAAACTCTTACAGATTTAGAGAAAGTACTTTAGTGAATATTCCTGAATAATCTAATTTTATACATAGCTACTCTGAGCCAAGTTTTTAAACAAAAGGCAATATTTTGTTTATGATTTATCACTTTGGTTTGTTTTTTCCTGTCTCTCTATATGTTCCTGCAGAATTACAACCTTGATTTACAGATGGTTTTCCTTGATTAAGTCTTTTTAGTATTGTAGGATGTGGTGCCCCGTGGCTTAGATTTATTTTATTTTTTTTCAGTAGTGGAAGTTGCCAGCTGAAATTCTCATTTTTTATTGTATTCTGCCTTTAAACACTTGCTTCTGGGAAGTGCTTGGATGCTTTTAAGCAAACTTCATCACATAAAAGAAATTAATAGTAAAAAGAGTGACTTCTCTCAGCAGGAAATGCAATTTTTAAAGACATCAAGCATAGGAGATGCCTACATTCAACTGCATATTATGACAAAGAATTTGGTTTCTAGCAGCAGAAGTATCTCTGAGTTGTAAGCAATCAAAAGGCTCTTTGAAATCAGAGAATATGTAATCTATCATTTGCTGTAGATATATTTATGAAGTGATTAGGCTTCTTTGTAAAAAAAGGATACATGAAACAATGGCTGCAACCACAGAAAAAGGGAACAGAGTGTGAAGCTGGTCAAAAACTAAGTGTATGGAAGAAAATAAGTTTTCAGTAGAACGTGATATTAAAAATAATGGAGATGGATATGTCTGAATGTGGGACCAATGCAAAATGCAGCAAGAGAAGTACAGAGGCAAGTAGAGAAGAAAAGTAAGACAAGTAAGTCCAGAGTGTTCTGGGAAAAAAAAGAATACAGATTCAGTTTGCAATACAGGGAGATGATTTTGGCTTCCTTTATGCTACATGTTTAGAAGAATGGAATTTTCTTCTTGTGTATATAACAAGTACCATGTCAAACATATTTCATTACTAATTTCTTCCTTGATTCAAAGGGGCTTTCAAGATGACATTTATACTAATGAAATAAACAGAGTGACAGCTCAAAAACTAGTGAACAACCACGCTTATGGTTTGTTAGGGTTCTCACTCACATAATTTATCCCGTGATAGATCTAAATCTCACAGAAAATATCTGAGCATGACTCAGGAGAATAATGGGCAGAAGGGTAGGCAGTATGAATGAAGCTACCTTGTTTTACTGTGGAAGAGAATATGGAAGTGAATTAGACCAGGCCACTCGCTCTCTAACAAGCAAAAAGGGCCTGATTCCTTTATTTACTGGAAGGGATATATCCTATGAGCCTTATTCATAGAAGTCAGCAGAAACTGGACCTTATGTTATGTGAAAGGTTGATGTTACACAGTGCCAACCAGTTACAGCTTGAAACGCTCCTCTCCCAAACTGTTGATACTGTATATTTACTGGATGGAAACATCCTTCACGTTTTCAAATATTAATTAGTTTATTAAGTCAGCTTTTAAATGCACACTCTGACAACTATGTAATTCATATACGTTTCTGCAATTTCTATTAAACTGTCATGTTATTCAAGATTTACAGAAGTTTAAAGGAATGATTGCATACTCTAATACATGTACTTCCACAGATTTAAAAAAAAAAAAAAAAAAAGAGAGAGAGAAATTAAAAAACCAAAAAATTTTTTTCTATTAGTTCAGTTGTTCTCAATATATTCTCATCTTTAGTTTAAGGCTAGTTTATGCTGCATTATTCCCAAAAGAAATTAAATTCATCTTCATTTATAACAAGCAATGTATATGATTTAAAATTATATGCAGAACACAGCACTTTTTGTTCCAAAGAGATCCCAGATAAATGAGTGCCATTGCTATGATTGTGGACATGTCATACAGGAAGTTCTTAGTCCTACCTTACAGTATTAACTCAGTCATCTTTTTTGGTTTTCCCCTGACATGAGAGTGTAATGACCACTCTCACATTTTATTCTAACCTGTCATTACTACTATATATCCTGACACAAATGTTAAATACCTTGGCACACAAAGCACTTTTGACTGGACATTATCCAGTCAAAAAAAATGTATAAGTAAAGAATATGTCCTGAATGATGTAGAGAAAAGAAGATCACAGAACAGCAAACTGAAATGCAATAAGCTCTTGCCTAACTAGATAAATGCTCTTCCTAAATTTAAGTTCTCTAAATGTACCTTGCTACATTTATCACTCTGCTATATACAGAGCTGCCTTGCGATGAAATTTTCTTAATAGTGTGACCAGAAGAGGTCATCTGTCCCCAGTAAAGCATCATATATCAGAAATTCTGGTGATGACTGCAGTAGAACTTGTAAATCCTATTGAATATATTTTATGCACATATCATGCTGTGACTATCAAAATTCTTACAAGATGTTGACATAAATCCAGAGTACTCAAAAAAACCCCAATGTTTATTTAGTCTTTAAACCAAGCAGTCATTGCATGGCATGACAGTAAAACCAATGTTTCCCAGAAATGTTCAATGGAATTTCTACACATGCACTGTCCAGTGGTTCGTGCATGAAATTAAATCTGGCTCTTCCCAGAAGCATCAGATCTGCTAATCACACGGAGAACAAATGTAAAGTACATTCACATGTATCCCCACTAGAATTAAGGGAGGCCAAGTCACATCACCCTCTTGTCCAACCCGTTATCCTCCTTTCCAGTTCACTTTTATATATATCTCTCCCAATAATATATTTTTCTAGTCTTCCTTGACAAATTACTCAAATACTAAGTTAGATCTATAAAGTTAGTCTAAACTAGATCTATAAAGCTAGTCTAGTTGACAAGAACACTTAGCTAATGGCTAGAAGACAAGACACTAGAGGTACCATTTTCACATTCACATTCTTCATTAGATTACTAGGTAGCATCTAATCACAAAGAAAGCATAGAATTGTTATAAAGTTCCATGCAAGATTTAAAACTTAAGGCATGTCTCTTTCTGTTGCTTTTTTTCCTCTTACAACGAAGCACAGAAGAGTTAGGTGACATGCTTCTAACCCTACAGGAAGGCAGGAGATCAGGGAAGCAACTGAAGGCAACCTATGACCTTAGGAGGATGAGCTCTTCAGACAGTAAAGCAGCAGGTCTGCCAAACTGGAGGACAGTATTGTTTCTTTTAAGCCTATTCTTTGTTTGCTCATATGTCCTTTAAATAATTGAAAAACATCCCTTAAATTTGTATAATAAGGAACTGCATACAAGCAGGATGTACTGTGCTAGAAATTAATAGAAAATGTCATGCAGTTCAGCATCTTATGCAGTACAAGTACTGACAAGCAGAAAATTCTTGCAGCTTGGCACACAAATCTGTCAATAAGGAGAGATTTGAAGTCATAACACTTATTTGATATGAAATATGACATCGCATTGTGTGTCTTGTTTAACAGTTGAGGTTCCGAGCATCTGATTAAGGCCTCTGAAACACATCTATAGAATGATTGCAGCTAGACCCCTAGAAAAGAGAATTCCAATTCTACATTAATGTGTTCCTTATGTAGCAATAGCATTGACAGTAATAGATTAATTTCAGAAGCACAGTCAAAACCAAATATATAAATGAGATTGTATGGATACAGCTGAGCAAAACATTTCAAGAAAATCCAGACAATATCAAAGATCAAGACAGTATCAAAATCAGAATTGGTATTTGAAGGCTAAGAAGAAACATGTCAGAGAAAGCATTGACAGGGACCTTTAAAAGACCTGTGCTTAGCTATGAATTATGATTACTTAGCATTTGGAAGAAATTCCTGAACTGTTCCTGATAGAGTGAATAGAACAAGAAAAAAACATACAGAATGGGTGGGAGGAGATTACAAAGAAATACTAAATAGAGATGATAGTGTGAAGGAAATACACTAAGCAGCAGGTGGAGAAATGTACACACCACACACATATACATATAAATCTATCATATGTGTTGGTCATAAATTAGCATTGACTAGCAAAAATATGCATTTTGATACCCCAAAAAAAAGAGATTGAAGGAATATTTGAAATTAAATCATCGAGAATTACAGGCATTTGATTTCACTTGCAATGTGAACCAAGGATGATCTGGATTTTGATTAATTTTTTCTAAAAATAAAATACAGCTATTTGGAGCTTGCAGTACAAGGTATCAGTAAAAGCACTGACTAAGAATATCTCACCCACCCTCATTCTTTCTAATTATCCTAAGCTCATTACAAAAAGAAAATACAGAAAGAAGATGAACATGAAGGATCACTATAAATTGCAGACCTTAATAGAGTCTCTTATGCAACAAGTAATTATAAGTAAGTATTCTAAACTTGCAATGTCATAATAAAGGTTTATAAAAAAGAAACTCTAGGGCAAAATCAAGAATGATTGCAAAGTCCCTATGCCTTTTGATGGTGTCAGAAGGGTGTTTTATTTTCTGCATTGTTTTGAGGGTTTTTTTTTTCAAAGTCAAAGAAAACATATGAAACATCTGTGTTATCTCACCTGAATTAACAAGGAACTTCACGTGGCTGAGAAAATTGTTTTTCCAGTGCAAAGATTGCATCTCAACAAACCAGCAAACATTTTTGAATTTATCTAATGCATGATCAGTAAGACAAGAAACAAAAGATACTACATTTATAGACAATTCCATATTATTGCATTAAAAATTAGTCTAATTCTCATCTGTCCCTGTTCCCTTCTCCTTTTGCTCCCAGCTGAGGTCTTAGAGGGCATCCAGACCTGGTTGATCACTGGTCATGTCTATGGACTCTACTACTTGTCCTCAGCTCTGTTTCTGTGCCCAGTCCTTGAAGGACTGTTCCCCATCAGCAAGAATGCAGCCTGTGCAGGGTCAGCCTTGGCTCCTGGATTCCCATTCCTTTGGGAGCAGCTGGCCCTCACTGCTCCCTGGTATTCCACTGCTAAAAATATTTACCGTATATGTAGCCTGAATTCCTCTAGCTTGACATGTTTGATAGCAGCTTTTGCTGTGTTGTAGTGAGCTAAGTTATCTTCTGTTACTAGCAACTAAAGATCGTGACCAAGTTACTGCTTAAACTTCTTTTGGATAAAATATTAGTAGGGTTCCTGGAACTTGAATTACTTTTCTGGCAGTTTCCTGAAGCCTACTTATCACCCCGACATAATTTTATATAAATACTGTAAAGTAATGTAATTTTTGTATTTGTACTTTTCTACTTATAAATTAACCCTTTTTAATTTTTTTTAATGTTTATTATTCCAGACTGTTTAAAGTCTGAGTAAATCCTAAATATAGGTTAAATAGACATAGGCATCTTTCAGAAACATAGGTTATGGCCATTGCACTCCTGATGACCAGTCTCCCTAAGCACCATGAGCCTCACATAGAGTGTGGTTCCCCTGTCTGCCTTCCATAGGACTGATTAACCCAGCAAATTTCACAAATATAGCATTGCTGTGGTAGGTGAAGCCTCCTCCAGTCAGGACGTTGTTTTCTTTATCTGGCATTAAGAGTCTGAACCAAAAAAAGAGATAAATTAATTCTCTGTCTTCTCCACCTGTAAAATATAGCACATATTTAACTAGTACAATGTTTGTAAAAATAATAGACACAGTCTTAAAGGTTGGTAACCTAAACCAGAGAAAAAAATAAAGGAATATAAAAGCAATCAAGAAAAATGTGGTAGGATGCAAGCATATGGCTGTTATTTCATATAGAAATACCAATAGCAAACAAAAAGAGAAGATAAAGGTACACAAAGGTCACATTATCTCAAACACTGCATTGATGATCTGGCAAAAACATATATCATACCATTTTACTGGCTTACTTAACAAATGAATTACCAATCATATGCTCTTAAATTCATCGAGGTGGGAAGGGAGCTCTGGAGGTTATCTAGTCCATTCCCATGCTCAGAGCAAGCAGGATCAGCTAGGGTGAGTTGCTCAGTCTGTATTGTTGGGTTTCAAATATTTCCAAGGATGAAGAGTCCACAACTGCTTTGGGCAACCTGCTCCAGTGTTTGTTTTTGCTGTTTCCTTTAAGAAATAAAGCAGAAGTAGATAAATAAAACCAGGCTTATTTTTGTAACCCTTATGGATTTATTTTCATTGGAAAAAGTATTCCATGCTACAATTTTTGTGGTGCAACCTGATACGAAATACTAAGGATGTTACTAAGGACTGAATTTTGCGTGAGCAGGATTGGTGAAGGATTTTTACTCTGAAAACAATTATTTTCCGATGACATTGTAAGGACAAAAAATGCTGTTGTTTCTGCTAGTACTACAGACACAGAGAGTTGGTGATGTACTGTTACTAATACTTCTTAATCTGTACTAAACTAGCAACCAAAGTATGCTGCTAGAGAACACAGACTTGCTAAAACCATCATATTTTGCATGAGGCATAAAACATTAAATCTATGATTGTAAATGTCTCAGTTTTATGCTGACATGAAGAGCATTTCAAAAAAGCTTTTGCAAAAGGTTTTAAATTCTTGTATTGGACAAATCTGTTTCCATCTTTTTGCTATTTTTTTTTTTTTTTGCTTGTTTCTGGAATGCTGTATTGTTTAGATGTAAAATTCTAATCTTATTTAAGAACATTAATTAAGATTGCCTCACAAGTCTCTCTCTTGTATCGAGCCCGTTGTTATAACCCAGATTAAAGTATGTGCGTTCAGTTCAGAGATAAGGAATCTCTTATAGTTGACCAACACAGGTGCAAAGGTTGTGCTGTCCATTCATACCAAATATTTTCTTTGCAGCGCATCAATACAAGCATGCTCCTCACTCATGTGAGATTCTTAGCCCTTTTTTGTGTCCTTCATTTAATCAAATGATGTACATTATAAATCTTTTCTGTATAAAATATTCTCTCCCACTAAACACATGAGGAACCGTGGGAAGTCATTACAGACCAAGGCACTGAGGGACCTGGTGATGCCTAGCAAGCATGATACCATGCCTGGCAGAAGTAACACTTGAGTTTTTGCAGTGGGAGGTGGAGAGTGAGATGGACCAATTTGTCAAACTGTAAATCATCAGCTTAGGTGACAAATTTAAAAGGGAAGGAAGGACATCTTAGGAACAGCAATGTTGAAGTCCTGTCTGCAGCTCAGACAGCACAGAAGTTGTGACTGGATAAAGAAAATATCTGAAGAGAAATAATAGTTTCACATGAAAATAAAAATTAGAAAAAAAAAATCAATGGGCTTCACCATCATTATCTGTAACTAAGACCTCTGTTATGTATAATTGTCACCATCATGATCATCATTACTGAAAAAAAATTTTTTAAAAATCTGTTTAAATATGTCCAGTAAGAACATCTGTTTCTTACTTTCTTCTCTATTTGTAACTATTAATAGCAGGAATAGAAATTACTCTTCATTTTAACCAGACATTGGTCAGATCCACAACTCTGTAAAGGCCATAGAAAGACCTTCATTAATTTTAATAAGAATTGGACAAAAAATATGAACTGTCAGAATCTGTTAGTTACAAGACAAAGACTTATGTGTGATGTTATTTGGCATACTTTCCCTGGAATCATCTAACTTAGTTGCTTAGAAATTGTCAGTCAGGGCCTGAAGGTCCTTCTTCTGGGCCTTCTTGTAGATGGGCATTACATTTGCTAAAATCCAGTCAAATGGGACCTCCTCAGTTAGTCAGAATGGTTGATAAATGGTTGACAGTGGCTCAGTGAGCATTTCCCCCAACCCCCTCAATACACTCGAGTGGATCTAATCTGGCTCCATAGACTTGT
Source organism: Rhinoptilus africanus (assembly GCA_013400135.1). NCBI lineage: Eukaryota > Metazoa > Chordata > Aves > Charadriiformes > Glareolidae > Rhinoptilus > Rhinoptilus africanus. The sequence continues at coordinate 89,970 of VXBO01014681.1, forward strand.
ATGTGTCTAAGTGGCGTAGCAGGTTGCTAACCATTTCCCCTTGGATTATGGGGGCTTCATTCTGCTCCCCATGCCTGTGATCCAGCTCAGGCGGCTGAGTACCCAGAGGGTAACTGGTCTTACTATTAAAAACTGAGGCAAAGAAGGCATTAAGTACCTGAGCCTTTTCCTTACCCTTGGTCCATATGTTCCCCCTGCGTCCAATAAAGGATGGAGATTGGCCTTAGCCCTCCTTTTGTTGTGAATGTATTTATAGAAACATTTTTATTGTCTTTTACAGCAGTAGCCAGATTAAGTTCTAATTGGCCCTTCTAAGTTTCTCCCTGCATAACCTCATGACATTCTTGTAGTCCTCCTGAGTGGCCAGCCCATTCTTCCAAAGGTCATAAACTCTCCTTTTTTTCCTGAGTTCCAGCCAAAGCTCTCTGTTTGGCCAGGCCAGTCTTCATCTTTCAGCACACAAGGATGGCCTGCTTCTGCACCTTTAAGATTTCCTTCTTGAAGAATGTCCAGCCTTCCTGGGCTTCTTTGCCCTTCAGGACTGCCTCCCAAGGGACTCTGTCAACCAGGATTCTAAACAGGCCAAAGTCCGCTTTCCAGAAGTTCAAGGTAGCAGTTCTGCTCACTCCCCTCCTTACTTCTCCAAGAATTGAAAACTCTATCATTTCATGATTGCTACGCCCAAGACAGCCTCTACTCATCACTTCACCCACAAGTCCTTCTCTGCTGGTGAACAACAGGCCCAGTGGGGTGCCTTCCCTATTTGGCTCCGTTACCAGCTGTGTCAGGAAGTTATCTTCCACACATTCCAGGAATCTCTTACACTGTTTCCTCTCCACTGTACTGTATTTCCCACAGACATCTAGTAAGCTGAAGTCCCACATGAGAAGAAGGGCTAAATATTGTAAGACTTCTCCCAGCTGCTTACAGAATATTTCACCCATCCTTTTATTCTGGTTGCATGGTCTATAGCAGACTTCTACCATGACATCTGCCTTGTTGGCCTTCCCTCTAATTTTTACCCAATAGCCTTTGATTATGTTTTGATTAAAGTGAAATAAACACCATTTATCTTGGTGGATTTCAATCCATTTTAGTATTATTACAGAGATAAAAAATTAATTTCTTTGTGTGAAGAAAACTTGAGTTTATGTGAGTGCTATGCAATGGAGTGCCTTGTGAATTCACTCTGTTGCAGCTTTTCTTTTCTACAGTGGCAGATTTTCCCAATATTTTATAGATTCAATGACATTTAGGGATGTCTCATTATTTTTCAAAATTGGTTCTACAAAGCTGAATAAAATCAGGTGAATATCATATTACAGGCAAGAACAGTGCCACTGTAAGATAACGAAGCAACTGGTGACTAGTAGGTTTGCTGAGGAGGATGGGTAACATCCCCCATGATAAAATATGATGGTAGCTTTCATTTCTTAATAGAATCATAAAAACACAGAATTATAGAAACACAGAAACATATAATGGTTTGGGCTGGAAGGCGCCTTTAAAGATCATCTAGTCCAACTCTCCTGCAATGAGCAGGGACATCTTTCACTAGATCACGTTGCTCATAGCCCTGTCCAACCTGACCTTGAACATTTCCAATGATGGGGCATCCATAACTTCTCTGGGCAATCTGTTCCAGTGTCTCACACCCATCACCATAAAAAATGTTTTCCTTACATGCAATTTAAATCTACGTTCTTCCAGTTTAAACCCCTTGGCCCTTATCCTGTCACTAGAAGCCTCTCTGTCTTTCTTCTACCCTCCCTTTATATGTTGATGTCCTCTTTATTTGGAGAGCTACAACATAAACGTAAATGCAAAACAGGTTTTTCTGATTAGTCAAACAACTAATCCAATTGAGAGTCAATCGCAATTCCACACCATAGTTTTGAAGAGATCTAGTTCCAGGCTTATGTTTTTGATTCTCACTAACATCCATTGTCCTCCACTTCCACATAAAGTACGAAGGTTTACACATCAGAAATTAAATGGCAAATCATCGCTGTGAAAGATAAAATGTGAGTCAGGTAAACATAAGAAAGCCAGTCTTTATTTTTATCTCAAGAATGCTTGGTTCAGAGTTCTCCAAAATGGACAGGATGCAGGCAGCTGAAAAATTCAATTGAAAAAAAAAAAAAGACAAAATTGAATTTATTTTTTTTTTTTTCCCCAGGAGTAAAGACGAGAAAGAAAAAAAAAAAAAGGAGCCAGAATATAATGGAAAAATATCCTTAGGCTGCAAAATACATCAACTACCTGCATTGCACACAAAGCACAAAATGTCTTCATACTTACGCTTTGTTTTAAGCTGATAGAATTTATATCTGCTGATTAACTGGGTTACCAAGGAAAATATTTATAGAAGTACTCTGTAAGGTGAATCTCTAGAAGTCCATTGGCCTATTTGTTCTGCTCCAATAGGGCAATCTTAGTCATAATATCCAAGAATCCATCAATTTAGAATCTAATTTTTTCACTTGGAAAGACTAAGATAAACAAACTTTGTGTATTATTATAAAAGTAATACTAAATTATATAGAACATTAATTACTAGAAGAGTGCTACCAGAAGTGAACTTATTAATAAACATACCATGCTGGATGCAGTAGCAAAAGAATTCCATGTATTTAGTTAGCTAGTTACATATTAATATCAAATTATACATATATTTAGTATGTTAATATCAGATTTTGTAATTTAGAGCTGTTTCTAGGAAACTCTTCTTCTAATTTATGTTTTGCTGAAATTGAAATACTCTGAAAAATTTTGATGAAGTCTAGCAAATCAGAAAAATAAAGTAACATTCCTTATAAACACTCCAAATTGCAGTTTAGGATTTCTAAGGTGCTGACCTCCAAAAGAAGTGTTTCATATCTATCAATAACACTAATAATAGAAATACAATATTTTAAAGACTGTGTACATATAAAAAGTAATTATTTACTGTAAAACAATTAACATTGGAAACAGAAGCAATTAAAACAGAAGAGATTAACATCTACTGCAGCTATCTTTAATACAGATGGGTACCTAATCAGTAAACCTAGCATTATTTTTTAGTAATCCTGACCATATTGGCAATTACTTGCCAGATTATGCAAAAAATATAAAAGCAGAAACAATTAATATCTGTTAAAAGATTTTCTCTGGGATTACACCACTTTACCAGAAGATAAATTAGTTTATTTGTCTGTTCCCTCCCTAAATCATACTGGTTTTCCTCTCTCTTTCATTCTTGTGGTTATTTTATTAATTCTAAGTCTATTCTTTGCCAGAATTTGGCACTTACTGTATCTACTTTGCATACTATGTACAGTTTGGGAGCTGTGATCCTGAAGGTATCTATGCCAATAGGCATAACTGCCATTCCCCTGAGGACATGAGCAGCGTCAGGGACACAAGCAGCACAGAGATGAGCAGGCCTCCAATCTGCAAGGGACAGACCATGCCTCAGACCGTTTCCCAGCCACACCACAATCGGCTGCATTAGGGACAACCTGCAGCTCATGGTAGTTGTTGCTACTGTATATAGCACAGCCGAAAGGTGGACCCTCATTGTAGCTTTGCTAGTGGTAGCTGCAATAGAAGCTCAGCATGGACTCCCTGTACAGTATTTTCAGGTACCTCTCTCACAGGCACTAATTCTTTACTCAGACACGGCAACAAAAATAACCTTGCGCTGGTTTTGATTGTTTAACTGAACAACACAAGTAGTGGCAGTGCTCTTCTTCAGGTGTTATGAATATGGTTAATTAACCTTCATGTCTTGTCAGACAACTACAAAAAAGAAAACCTGTACATTGCTTCTCATAGATCTCTTGGAATATTTTTTTTATTTTATGGAGTTGAAATAAGCAGTGTTACATGCACTAAAACTAAGGACAGGGTTCTTGAAAGTGGCTGTATTTGGGACTTGACATATTAAGCCATATTTTAGGCTTGGTTTTCTTCTGTCTACGCTTAGTTATTCTCACTTTAGTAGTTTTTTCTGTTTCTGTTCATGATGAACTAGATATATGTGTCTAAATCTTGAAGAAACAAGTCTTAGAATAACCTTCCTCATTGACAAATTAGATTTTAAATATATAATAAAAAATCCAGACTGTTCCATTTATCCAAGATAACATTTTTTTCTTTAAAATGTACTAACAATTTACACCCTGTTTTGGAAGATACAAATGAAGTCAATTTGTAGGTGCTAACTACTGAAAAATATTGAACAACAGAGGAAAAAAATCAATCAAACAAAGAATTAACATCAATATTTGTCATTTTAAACTTTAAATGAATTATTATTTTGAACACTGCTGATAAAACATTCATTCTGCTTTATAAATTTGTGGACTTTATTAATGCAACATTGAAACTACATAGTTCATATTCTTTGGTATGTAGCTACTGCTTTTTATTTGACTTAATGATCAAACATTTTTATTTGTCAGAAGCAAGATTATTTGTGCCTCAAAATATTTGAATAGCATTTTTGTCTTCTTTGTTATCTTTGTGATGTTAGTTTCTCATAAGAAGTTTAAGAATCTGTTGAGTTTAATTAAGTCCTGATGTTCAGTCTCTTTGAGAAGCAGATTCCCACAGTTTTTTCAAATATTTAAGAAAACAGGCGACTAACATAAGTCAGCTATAAAATATACCAGTCCTGCTTATTCTTGCAGAATAACTTGAAAAGGACTTTCCTTGTGTCATAATTGTCAGAAAACAGGTAAATATCCTGTAGAAGAATAATGCCCTAGAGCTGCTAGCTGCAATTCCTCTTCACTGTATTATATAATATTTTTCAACAGCTTATTTACGTTTTGATACAAGAAGAAAAGAAACAATTTCTTGCATTTTTGGATGTATGGCCCCCCCTACTACCTTTGTCTTAACAAAGAAATGACAGAGGAGCATTGGAAACCATATGAAAAGCATTAAAAATTAAAAATTCACAAGTCCTTATAAACAGAATTTATATATAAAGCTTTAAAGGAAGTTCTGCAAAGTAACATCTGCGTAGACATTTTGTACATAAATTTACTTAAATATTAAATTTTAGCCAGAAGAAATGATGAACAGACAATACATCAAAACCCAAAGAAATATTCTATAAAGGAAATTCAGGAAGAATGGTATGTTATAAAGCTATTAATATCCTCATTGTCCACATCCTTCCATTTTTAGACTCATTACAATTTAAATGTCTGAGCTAAATATTATTGTATGTATTTTGTTTTTAAAGATTGAGTAGACTGACAGGTGTAAAATAGTAGTGATAAGCATTTCAGAGATGCAGGGAAAGCACTATGTTCAGTAGTCAGATATCAAAGCTACAGTCTACGGAACAGACTAAGTCTTTTTACACTGGCTAAACCCCATTGCTACTTCATTCCTTTCAGTGCAATAATTCATGCATCTCCTTTTTAACTTAGGCATCTAAATAACAATACAGAGCTGCAAACAAGATACTGTGAGGAAAGCTAGAGTAAGCTTTAAAGATATTCTCTATCTCATATTGATGTCTGTCTGTTAGCTAATACATAACAGAGGACAGTTTACTCATAAATACAAGTTGCTAGTGATCTTACAAATAATAATACACATATCTGATGTATATATATTATACATGTGTGCGTAAGTCTGCGTGTTTCTGTATTTTTTGACTCAGCTCAGAAGGCATGCCCGTATCACCATATTCTTCTAATTTAACATGGATTTTCTTTGTTCTATGTGACTGTGTCATACAGGTATGACTGTACAGAAATAAGAACAAAGTTATTTGCATCTAGAAGGACAATGAATTGGTATTTGGTAATAAAGACTCACAATCTAATCTGACTTGCTCAAGTCATGCAAGGCAGCTAGTACTTTTCTTTCTTTTGTTTAACCATAAAATGTTTTCATCTATGGTTCATTACTTTTATACTCACAATCTAAGTTCAATTAATTAATTTTAATGCCATTTTTACAGGCTTTGTGCTCATTGTTTTGGGTTTGGTTTTTGTTTTTTATTTTTTTTATGTTGATTCTCCTTTTGGTTTTGGATGAAAAGTTGTGCTATCTCTTTCATCTTTCAAAAATCCCTTAGATTAATATCAAATTCAGCATCTAGGATGATAAATTTAAATAACAGATAGATGGATTTAAATTATTAAAAAATAATTTATATGTTAGAAATTATCTCAGTGACCATGCAAAATATTACATTAAAAGCTTTTTGTAAAAACATATATATGTCCTCATACAGTCTGTAAATACTATCAAATATTTGTATGTATTCTGCCTAATAAATGGAGCACTATACTATATACATATATTAATATATATATATTGCAGGTGTAAGCAGTCCAACAAAGGAATAATAACCTGTATGGGGAAAAAAGCAAACAAAATACCAAACAAATCAAAACAACAACAAAACAATCCCCAAACAAACAAAAAATCAAGGGTAGGATGGCTTTGGAGAGGGATCTGGATAGACTGGATTGGTGGGCTGAGGCTGATGGTATGAGGTTCAACAAGGCCAAGTGCCAGGTCCTGCACTTGTGTCACAACAACCCCATGGAATGCTACAGGCTTGGGAAAGAGTGGCTGGAGAGCTGCATGGCAGAAAAGGACTTGGAGGTATTGGTTGGCAGCCGGCTGAATATGAGCCAGCAGGGTGCCCAGGTGGCCAAGAAGACCAATAGCATCCTGGCCTGTATCAGGAAGAACGTGGTGAATAGGACTAGGGAAGTGCTCATCCCCCTGTACTCAACACTGGTGAGGCCCCACCTCGAGAGCTATGTTCAGTTTTGGGCCCCTCACCACAAGAAAGACATTGAGGTGCTGGAGTGGGTCCAGAGAAGGGCAACAAAGCTGGTGATGGGTCTGGAGAACAAGTCTTATGAGGAGCAGCTGAGGGAGCTTGGATTGTTTAGGCTGGAGAAAAGGAGGCTGAGGGGAGACCTTATCGTTCTTTACAACTACCTGAAAGGAGGGTGTAGAGAGGCGTTTGTTGATCTCTTCTCACAAGTAACAGGCAATAGGACAAGAGGAAATGGCCTCAAGTTGTACCAGGGGAGGTTTAGACTGGATATTAGGAAAAATTTTTACACTGAAAGGGTTATGAAGCACTGGAACAGGCTGCCCAAGGAAGTGGTTGAGTCACCATACCCGGAGGTATTTAAAAGAGGGGTAGACATAGTGCTTAAATATATGTTTTAGTGGTGGTTTTGTCAGAGTTAGGTTGATGGCTGGACTAGCTGACCTGAAAGGCCTCTTCCAACCTAGAGAATTCTATGATTCTATAGTCACATCTTGGCTGGAAAGAGTGCTGTTTAATTGGGTAACTAGATAAAATGTAGAGATTTAATTTTTTTTTATGGCAGATGCTACTACCATTGCTCTGCCTTTTTTCCTGTGTGTTGTGTGGCAGAGGTGTATGCCTATTTCCAGTGTCTTCACTGAGAAACAGCACTTTGCTACATAGCTTGCCCACAGTTAGGCAAGAGTAGCCCTATATCTCCTCCTTGATCTGTCTGCTTTAGTAAACTGAGTCATGTAACCATATAGGTTTTTTGTAGCGCATCCATTCCCTGGTGCATTTTGTTGGGCGCTCTATCGTATTGTATCCAGGTGATGCAATACACTTACAGCATGGAAACATAAGTAAATGGTTATACATTGTTAAGTATATCCATGAGTTAGATGCAACTAGATTTCAATCAGATTGTGTTGATGATGTTTTGGGCAACCTCATCTTTGTACTTCCAAAGCTACTTAAAAAATGACTCAATTTCAATTATTCACTTAGATATTAATTGCAAGAACAGGTACAGAAAAGGAACAGAGAAGAAAAATCAATGAAATACATGTTGAAAAATAAAGGAAGACTTTGGTATTGCTTCTTTCATTTTAAATCTAGCTAACTCCTGTGTGTTTCCAATCCCCTCCATTATTTTTATTTTTTTAAAGAGATATATTTATGAACATATATAGGCTCCTTTGCCCCTTTGTGAGCACCCTGTCAGCAAATTAATAAGACTTCTACAACAAAACCTGCCTATGAGCAAAGTGACAGTATCATAGTAAAAAAAGGTTGTCTAGTTTCTTTTTGACAAAAAACTCAGGCGTCATTTATTCTCAAAGGCGTATTTATCATTTTACATAAAATATTAAACTTTCATAGCATCTGGTGATAATACTACAACAGAATCTAACTGCCTAATTTGCATCAGTTAACTGTACTGAATTTTACCATATTTTTTCACCTTTATTCTCATTATACTTCCTTCTCTCATCTTTCATCCTGAAATTGTTGACTTGGCTTTTATAGTATCTGGGAAAGGCATTCATCTTTATTTTCTTTCCTCCCACCCTCTTCTTTTTTACCTTTATTTCTTTACCTTCCAACTTTTACCTCCCACTTTTCTGTTTCTGTTGTGTGTGTCATTTATCAATTGCAAAATAATAACAAATGTATTATTGTGTTAGTATAGAGATTTGTGTCCCTGACTGGCTATTGCACTGGTTTATATTTCCAGTTCTAGCACAAAATAATGTTTCTGAAGATTTATATACCTTATTCATCAGAAGAGAAGTCTGAATTGGCTGGCTGGTGATCTCAAGCTCAATTACTGATATCCTCTTGCATAGATTGCTCTTCATAGACATTATACATGCCTAATGATGTCTACGTTGTCATGAATAATATGCTTAATCTCAATTTAAAGGATGCTTGACCTCAGCTTTGCCCTAATTATATTGCATTACATTTTACTCATTTATATAGCACTTTTAATACCAAGCACTGAGAGACAGTTTAATTTTCAGAGGCTGTCCTTCCAGCATCAAGCTACATTACTTCCTACCTTGCCGATGGCTAGGAATTGCTTGATTAGTGATACTTTCTAACTGAGCTATGATCTTTTGTCTTCAATTATTAAATATGCTATCATGAACGCTCTTCGAGGACTGTAGGTATAAATGACTTTCATAAACATCTATATGGAAATGTATGAATCCTTACATATAAATATAAATATTTAAAGTTATATGGTGAAATTCTGTTAACAACAATTGGTTTGCATATATGGACAGGCTTGGAAATAGGTTGGGGTTAGATACAGAAAGAAATAATGGAACAAATACCATCACCTCTGACTGTGAAAGACTGTTTACTCGTGTACTGTGTAACACTTTTTCCTGGGTAATGAGTTGTACTCCAGGCTACTTTGAACAGTGACATTTTTTTACTATCCATTTGTCACTGATTAGCATGGTGGCACTTCCTGGTGGCACTGTAGTCCCAGTAAATGGTAAAGATAACAACAGATTCCTAAAAATTTCCTCATTCCCTCAAACCAAATTATCTTGAAAAAAGAAAGCACTGCATAATAAATAATTTATTCCCCTCTTACTAGAAATAGTTTCACTCGTCCATTTTATAACCAAAAATAAAGACTATAGATAATAAGAAAAGATTGTGTGATTGGACAGCACAAGGTGTCTGAAAAATTGGCTAATTTACTCAGCAGGATTCTGACAGAGCTTTATCACAGTTTTGGAGTCATGTCTTTAGAAGAGGGGCTAGGAGCCCAAACACAAGTATCTGGCAAGAAATCATATGTAGAACAGTCAATGTCCTGATTTGAGGTACAGGACAACAAAGAGAGAGCAGTAAGTGCAAACAAGAAGGAAAAAAAAAAAAATTCTAACAATTTTAAGAGAAAAAGTACTGGAAGTCATGAGTCAGACCTGTACAGCTTGGAAACTGTCACAGGAAAAAGGACATAATTGCAATATTCCATTCGCAATATAGCAGTATTCCTGTAATTCTTAACTACATATATCTCCAAGCAAAGAGAACTCAGGCGCAAGGCCCAAGAAGAAACCTCAACATAGTAGAACAAGGTCTCTGGCAGATCTTGAAAGACTGGTCTCCTGGATAAAACCACTGAAGGGAATCTGATGCTGTCTATTTTAAGACAGAATTTGAGGCTACATTTGCAGCTGGTTTTGCCTTTCCATTCCCTATTATTGACATTTTCTCTTATATTTAGGATAAACTTCTTTAGCCATGGGACAATAGGACACCCCATTCAGATTACCTCTTAAATAAATTCGGATTAGGACGGTATTTCCTGCAAAAATATCATTTATTAATATAGTTGACTATAATGTCAATGGAGCTAGGCCATATTTTAAGGTATAGCTTTATCTGTTTTTTTAGTACAGTAGAAGAAATATAAAACATAATTTTGCTGACTCCAGAACAGTTTAAAGTTATGGGAAAAGAGATCCTTTCATACTTATGTAATAATTGCCTTACTGAATCATACAAAAATACAGGTACGAGAAAATAGAACAAGACTTGTACAAAAACTTTAACTTTTTGTAAGAGCTAGACAACAACATGTCACATAAAAGGGAACAAGACTACCTTTCAAAACTAATAAAAATGAGCTTCTCTTTTGGAATTGAGCAGCCCAATATTAATTTTTTTTTAATTAGTTTAAGTCATTTTTCTCTAACCATCTGTTGATAACTCCAGATAAGATCTTCTCAACTAATAACTCCTAACTAATTTTCACAAAGTCCTCAAGTAAAATCTCACTCAGTGACTCAGTATCCTTCACAAAGCACTACTCTTTTCCTTTCCTGAAAGATATTATAAACTTTCCTTCCTTGAGCTTTCAAGGAAATGTTCATGTTAACTGAAATCCTATTTTGGCTAAAATAATAGTACTTCTTATCATAATTTGTACATGAAGCTTACAGTAGAAATTATATATAGGTCAATATTTTATCTTTACAATTTTAAAGACAGAAATGGAGATAGAGAAATTGAAAACTGAGTCAGTACAATGAAATCAGACAAGCTAATCAAAGAGATATAAGTGTCAAAATTAGAATTGGGACTAAAATATATTTGAAACCTTGCCTTTCAAACAAAAATATTGTGTGGACCAATATATACAATTTTACTCACTCTGTTTAATGGGTAGTATAACGTGCATGTCATTATTTGCATAACTGACATATTGCAAATTTAGTTTTATTTAAATATTCTCAAACACAGTTTACAGAATAGGCAATTCCCAATTCTATTACAACAGATACACACTATGATTTTTCTATGTTCAGTTAAATCTTAAATCCAATGTAAGAAGAATTCCCTATCATCTTTCTTACAAACATTGTTCATTCATTTCTGAATAGTCTGTGTTGCACAGTTATGTGTGAGGCTTTCTGCAATGTTTATTTGTACAACATAGTTCATTGACCATACACAAAAGAAGTGAATTAATACTGAAAGCAATCTGGATCTTTTGATAGTAGACTAATCTAACATTATGACCTTTCATTGGATCCAATTAAAAACCTTGAAGGGTTGAATTCACAGGGTCTTATAAGAACCATGGTATATACTAGCTTCTAGTCACCTTGAAACTTATTTTTATTCCCTGTCCTTGTTATTTTATGTCTAGGACTATTAAAAAAATAAAATAAAATAAAAAAAAACAACAACACAAGAATATGATTAACAAAACACAAGATTGCTAAATCAGAAGCCACTGACACCAGGAGCTATAGCTTCAATATTTAGATTTAATGTAGTTACACATCTCATTCCTCAGCACTTCAATATGACTTAAGGACCCCCACTTCACCTAGTTGTTAGCCATTTCTTACTTTCGTATCTCCTCTGTGCTTTGTGCTATGCCCACGAATGTGTGAACAGCTTCACAAAACCAACTGGGACCAGGAACTGACTTGAAAAATAACAAAGCAAAATGAAATTATCCTCCACAGAATTTTTCCTGCTTTTGGTTTGTGCAATTTATAGTCAGTTTCATGCTATCACGCCTGAGAAATCACAAAATACCATATAGTATGGGCATTAGAGAAGGTTTATGTGTATCATGAGCCCATGTTGCCTTGGACAAATAAAGGATTAGAGTTTAAATCCTCCATGTTCCAGCTAAA
>VXBO01014681.1:104542-168697 GCA_013400135.1 Rhinoptilus africanus
ATAACCTGAAAAAAAAAAATTTATTGTATTTGTTTTGCACTGGTTTTCATCATATCAGAATTTTAATTATCTTTATTTATTAACATATACCACATCATGTTAGATTACATTTTTTTAAAAAAATTATCATTCAAACTAGAATATAGACATGTCTCTTCTAACTGGTTTGAACGGTATTATATTTTGAGATAAATGTGAAATAAATGTTGAATCGACTTCCTACTGTAACCACTGAGTGCAATCAAGATTCATGAGTCATTGCTTTACAAAACATCTTTCCGAGAACTAACAAAAGCAGCTTAACATTAATGTACTGCAAAAACATGAGAATCTTCCAGATCATCTCTCCAAGCCGTCAAAGGCTTAATTTCTTGCTAATATAAATTGAGGCAAATGACAAATACAATGTTTTCCCACCTTCATAAAGAATTTTCAGTGAAATTAAAACTGAAACAAAACTGAGTGTGTGACATCCTGATACGCTTATTTTCCTCAATGTTTTATCTCAGTGGATTGTTAGCTGAGAACCTACAGAGACCAGCTTACTATAGCTATACAAGTATGCCTTGTATATGTATATGTATGCAATTTTATTGAATAGTGTTTTATTAGCAGCTCAGTACTCCCTGGCCATGCCAGCATCAGTCTAGGTTCCCCTTCCCTTGAAAATGTAAAAATACGAAAATCATGGTATGCCAATACGTTCCTTAAGGGGAGTGTTAGGAAACCAACACAGCCAGGCCCATTGGATAGTGCCATGGTCTGTATTGACTCAGCTTTAGAAATGCATTTTAGGAAAAAATTGTTATCATGTCCTCCATGGCACTTCTCTCCTTCCATCAGTCACAGGCATATGGTTTCACTAGATATATAACTTTTAGATAATCTAACTTTTAGGTGAGCTGAATATCACCTTTAAGATAAGCCTCTCTAAAACATTTAAAGACAAGCTTCCTTAAGAAACTGGGCTTTATGCAGATATATTCTTGACATGTTAGAAGTCCTCTGCAGTCAATTGTCCCAAGTCTCTGGGTCTGCAGAGATCCATCAATTTTGTATCATATTGGTGATATTCATCAAAAGATTAAGAGGCTCTGAGGAAAGAAATTAACATGTTTTACAATGCTAACAGCTATTACATATCTCTAATGTAATATATGACTATTATGGATTAATATACAATATTGCAGAAAACTCGATTACCCAGCGAGAAGTAATAACAACAGATGCAGAGAATGAATTTAGGCACTGAACTGCAGAACATGGGAATTTTAATCCAGCTTCAGCTGAAAGATCTCAAAAAACTTTAAGGACCTATTAACTATAGATTTAATACTTATGCCTACATAATATATTTTTCTAAGTAGGACACTTTCTTCTCTGTGTAAAGCATAACTTCGTACTGATGGAACACTGTGGCTTTACTCAACGTATGAAATTTTAATGAGAAAAACATGATTCACAAATTAGACATCTATGCAGATGTACATGATTTATGCATTGAATTATTTCTGTGCAACACAGAAAGGACAAGCAGGTCCTTTTGACCCAAATTTGACTTTCATTTTGCTGTTTTAGCCATGACCTAATTTAGAGCTGTCTCAGGCATGTTTATAAAATACTCAGCTTTTAGACCATATGGTGCAGTTAGAGGCAGAGCATCATTTGAACTTTCCTTAGAATTAGACTTCAGACTCTTTGTAGTGCTAAAATTCAAACCTAACTTTGGAATTTAGTAAATACTATACAACATACATGTAATCCTAAAAGCTCCTCACAGTGCAATCCAGCATTAAAGCTTCAAATTCTCTGTAAAAAAGTCCATCTCTTTCTGATGTCTATAAATAGCATTGTTCATGGAAACAGTAGACTGCTGTTTCTTAATTTATGTCTGAGTAATTAACTATCCATATAACTAAACATCTACTTCTGCCTTTGACATAGGAATTGCCTACAAGTACTGAATCACACATTCTCTTTAGCCAACAATTAGATGTATTTACAAAAAACTCCAGCAATATAATTCTGAATCCACTTAACTGCAAATAATCTCACTGGTGCTAAAACTGTTAACCACATAAATGAATAGACTAATAAAACCTGGAAGTCAAAAAATGGCCACATATTCTCACATAAATTTACATGCGCAAAGGAGCAAAGACCTGGCAGGAATCTCAAGATATTATCTAGTTTTTTCACCTGCCTTCGGCAGGACATTCTATTCTATTGTATACAGGCTATATAGATTTAGAACTTGTGACACAATTTTTAATCCACTCCTGAAGATCCAGTGAGAAAAATCCAACTCATTCCTAAGCAGGATTTTTAGTGCTTTGTTATATTTACTGATCCCTGCAACACCCCATCATTTTGGCAGTGAATTCAGGACTATGACACAGGCACAATTTCCTTGCCAAATTTGCTGGAATTCCACCCTTAAGCTTTTTCATTCTAACATGTTTTCTGAGCTTTCTTTGTACTACCATGAGGCACAATGTCAAAAGACTTTATAAGTCAAGTTATATGACTCTACTACTTCTAAGAGGCATGCTATCCTAGTGGGGTGATTTGTTCCCGATAAACCTTTTTTGGCTATTACTCTCCTCTTTTTTATTTCCAGGTGTTCCCGGTTTGCTAGATTATTTGTTTCCGCCACTATTTTGAAATTGAAGTAAAGCTGACAGATACATAATTCCATGGGTTCTCCTTTTCCACATTTTTTTAAAGTGTGGCACAACAACTGACTTTTTCATCTTTGATCCATAAATTCTTAAAACAACTACTATTTGTGCTTAGTCCATTTTTTAACTACATAAAATGAAAAGTATCAGTCTTACAATATGAAAACACCTAACTTAGATAAGTAGCCTCTAGCTTATTCTTGATATATTCAAGACTGAAATATTCTTTTGTTATTGGTTTTAACTATATTTACTTCTAGGTTGCAGCTGGCAGTTTAGTAAAGAATTATACAAAAAAATTACTAGCATGTCAACCTTCTTAGTATTATCTGCCAATGATTTCCTACTCTGATAATAGTGGACCCATTGTTCATAAACGAACTTCTTCCACGACACTCTGTATGCCTTCTTGGTTTTGAGGTCAGTTAAAAGTCAGCCTAGGGATCTGTTACTATGTTAATTCATTTTACCACATCCAAATGTCTACTATGACTATACTTTTCTGTATATGTAATGAAACAAATACTCCTACAATGTAATTCAGCACATCCTAAACTTCAGCAGACAGTGAGTACTAGAATTCTTCTACTACCAGGGAGATAGCTTTGATTCACCAGCTTGGATGCAATGTTCTCTATTATGTATATCTGTGGTTTTGTGAGGTTGCTCACAAAAAGCCCGATTCATATGACCTTCCAAGTTTACTGGTCTATGTAGACTCCTATAATGTTAACAATCCTATTCCTTTTGCCCTTGAATCATTACGCGAAACTTTTCAGAAAGCTCAATTTACCGTTTCAGAGTCATAATTTGTTCTTTATGTCAGAAGGCTGAGATAGTCCCTCTTCTGTTGCCTTTCTTTTCTAGAAAACTATACCATTTTATCTTTGTATTCCAGTCAGGTGAATTATTTTAGCCAGTCTGTGACATTACAGTTTAATATTTAAATACATACTAATGATCTATACTCATTCTGAGTTGCACAGGATGGTACCAGTCCTGCAGAGGACTACAAAACATGGCTATCCTGTCGTGTCCAGAGTCAAACCATCCAGCTACCTCAACATTCTTACTCTCAGACTACTTTCTGTAGGGAAATCCTGAAATGATAAAAAACTGTATACTGATGGCTCTTCAGAGAGAGTTCAGTGCCTAGTAAAAAGAATCTTAGAATGGAAAATCATTCAACAATACATCCATGAATGACCTTGCTTCAAAGATAGAGTATTTGCATGATGCTATGGAGGTAAGAATCCAGAAACCATAGTTCTGCAAAGAAATTTTAACATGTTTAAATATAGCAGTTGTAGTTTATTGTTCAGTTTCATCTTATTTGAGTTTTCCTATAAACTACTCAGAAAGTTTAATTTATTTGGGTTTTTTCCCTACGAAAATTAATATGCAGATACGTCATAGATTATTTCTGAATGTATTACTCTGGGCATTATTTTTTACTTCTTTGTCATTCCAGATGCCTGGTGTCAATTGACTATACGAAAGCCATAACTATCTTCTAATGATTTTTGCTGTCTTTGTCATGGCTGCCCTTTATATTATTTCCCCACATAATTTTCTGTAAGAAAAAAGATGCTCTTTCACCTTGCAGTCACATCACACCATAGATATTCTCTTTGCTATACTGAGAGGAAAACCCAAGATAACTTATTCAATCTGGGACAGAGAGGGACTTGAATGCAAATGCCTTCCTGAGTTGCAGATTTTCTTATTTCTGTTTGGTTTCAGTATTGACACCATAAAATATTAGTTGTGTTATTCCTGGTTCTAATTTGGTTTGACACCTCTGATCTACAGATTGCCAGATCTTCTTTTTTAATCATGAGCCTTATGATGTCTTGTGGTTGATTGGTGTCTTTTTTTCTTTAAAATCCAGCTTGGGCAAAAATATGATTATAGAATCTCAGTATGCATTTAAATTAATAGTAAAATGCTCTTGATGATTGCACAGAAAAAAAATGAGATGATGAAATCTAAACACTCCTAAGAAGAGGCAAACAGAAAAAGCTTCATCTCATGATCACTAGGTGAATCATAGAATAGTTTGGGTTGGAAGGGACCTTTCAAGGTCATCTAGTCCAAATTCCCCCTAGGGATATCTTCAACTAGATCAGGTTACTCAGAACCCTGTCCTTGAATGTTTCCAGGGATGGCGTATCTACCACCTCCCTGGGCAACCTGGTCCAGTGTTTCACAAACCTCATGGTAAAATAATTCTTCCTAGTCTAAATCTTCCCTCTTTTAGTTTAAAACCATTACTTCTCATCCTATCACAACAGGCCCTGATAAAAAGTTTGTACCCATCTTTCCTGTAGGCACCCTTTAAGTACTGAAAGGCCAAAATAAAGTCTCCCCATAGCCTTCTCTTCTCCAGGCTGAACTATCCCTACTCTCTAAGCCTGTCTTCATAGGAGAACTGCTCCAGCCCTCTGATCTTCTTCATGGCTCTCCTCTGGACTTGTTCCAACAGGTCTGTGTCCTTCTTATGTTGGGGCCTCCAGAGCTGAATGCAATACTTCAGGTGCAGTCTCACCAGAGCAGAGTAGAGAGGCAGAATCAATTCCTTCGACCTACTGGCCACACTTCTTTTGATGCAGCTCAGGATGCAGTTGGATTTCTGGCCAACCGTATTATCCCCCTCCATGCCGTGACTACTCCAGTTCTGAAATATTAATGTTTGACAGTATTTCAATCTGATGTCTCTAAATTATATTCCCACAAAATGTATATGAAATAAAAAAAACCAAATAATGCTCAGGAAGCATGAAAATCTTATTTTTTAAAAATCAAACAAACAGAACCTCAAATAATTCAAAAAAAATTTATGAAATTATTTCCATGCAGCATGCCACTATTTGATTTTATCTGAATAAATCGAATACAAGCAAAGTGTAAAAATATTGTCTCAAAGAGACTGTGGTTTTGGAGAAGTAAACTAGGTTTTCATAGATTAATTTTTCCTACAAACACCAGTTACAACCAAACCTAAGGCTTCCTGGCTTCATTGGTGAGTGATCTCTGGTGTGAGGAGACTCTTTCATCTCAGAGGGGTTACTCCAGCATGTATATTATTTGCCAATATGCATGAACACTGCACAATAACCCCTACAGTTCCTATCTGAATAATCTTTTTGAAATAAAGATTGTGTTAGCAACCAGAAATTAAGACCCTTATTTTCCTATATTATATTACTTTGTAACAATTCTGTCAGGTGTCACTGGCAGCAGGAAATGCATGGTTTAAGTTTCAGCTTCCTCTTAAAATTAACTAATAAACAGCAGCAGCACCAGACACAAACCAGAGTGTGTTTTAAAACTAAGAAAACCCTAAGGAAAAAGGCAACAAGGAAGGAAGGAAAAAATAGTAAAAAAATAATAAAAAAAAGGCCACACCCAACCCCAGTCCCAGTAGTGACATTAACTCAACTGTATACTGATAAGAATAGTAAGCAAATGCTGTACAGCAAGCATCTTGGTGTGGTGTGGGGTTTTTTTTGACCTTGAATTCTCCACTGATAGTATAAATGTTTTCTAAACAAGTATCTCTTCCATATCTTATTCTCCCCTACCATTTGCCATCTGATACTTCTCATTCATGATTAGTGCATGTTTCTGAATGGTTAGTGTCATAAAATGTCAGTGATTAGTTGTCAGTGCTTAGTTGTCATAGAAATGAGGGATACATTTATGCAGACTATCCCCGGGCTCTACAGAAAACTGAAGCCAGTGGGGAAAAGAAGCCTTATATGTTACTTCTACAAATCCAAGATTTTTAATGATTTTTCAGTGTCTGCTCAGATTCTTACTAGTTTTATTCCCAAAGCTGCTTGTAAAAACAGATTTTTTAAAATTTATTCGAATCTATTTCTGGGTGACTGTGGTGAAAAGCTTCTATAACACCTAATTTGGAAAACGGATGGAAAATACTAATTCCTTTGTTCCACTGGAAAAAAAACCCAAACAGACAAATGGAGTCCCTGAGAAAAGTCTTGATATTAGTTAGTCTGTGGTCCCAAGAAAGCAAGAGTTCAAAATTCCTCCCAGTAGCCCATATTCTTTTCATATGCATTCAAGTAGCAAAGGGTGCATGGCTGAAGTTTTGGTTATAATGAATTCATTATCCATGGTACATTAAGTATGACATTTCTCTTTATTCAAATTATGCAGATAACTTTATATGTTCTATACTTAAACCCTAAGAATTCTAGCTAACATAAATAATGTTTGCACTGACAGAAATGAGTGCTAACCATAGATCTTGTCCTTTTCCAGTCAACCCAAATTTGCACAAAGACTTCTTCCCCTCACAATCGTACTAGAGTTACATAAATGAAATAATAGACTAAAGTTAAATGAAATAACTGTAATGACACATCTGGAAATTAATTGGACATAGAGTTCAAAATTTTGTGAAATAACTCCTATTATTTTTATATGTCTATTTTATCCAGAACCCTCTTTAAAATGTAATTTCAAACAGTAGTTGCAGGCACAATTTTTCCTTTTGAAACAATGTGTTGTTAACCTCTTGCAGAAAAAATCTTCATTGTATACATCCCTTCAATCCATGTCAGATAGATGAATATATACATTTCTCCCTTTTCTGTAGTGTGTTTGGTATACTGTGTTGGATTTCTATAGGGAGATAAATGTTCATGACTTGCTTCCAAATATGTTTTAGCAAACTGTTTGGGATATCCGCTAGTACTGTAAACCTAACAGGGCTCAAGAGACAACTGGCAAAAAGTTCCTCATGTTTCAACCTAAAATGATCATGAGGCATGCATTTAGTATGTTTATACAAGAAACTTATGCAAGAACTTTTATACAAGGACATTACACAAGAATTTTTCAACTTTTGCAGCAGATTATTCTTTCTTATAAGAGTGAGATTTTTCACAGCATTTGATAACATATTTGTATTATTTCAGCATCTCAGTAGAAATGTGTCATGTGAGCCAAAGTAGCTAAGCATCTTGATGCACTGCAAATGTCACTGCTTGCGAAATTCTTTTGATAAATCTACTTTTCTCTAGTGTGTAGAACAGGTCTGTATATACAGAAAGCAAAAAGTATAAAAAAATTTAATTCATACTGCAAAATTATCTAGATATTCACATTTTCTAATGCTTGAAATTTCTAACTAACCCTGTAAACTGAGAATGAAGAAAATAATGATAGGCAGAAATACCAAAAAAAACTTTGCATTTTTTGGCCTTTCTTATGAAAATGTAGACTGTATGATGATATGGTG
This sequence comes from Rhinoptilus africanus, assembly GCA_013400135.1. NCBI lineage: Eukaryota > Metazoa > Chordata > Aves > Charadriiformes > Glareolidae > Rhinoptilus > Rhinoptilus africanus. Next base: position 112,493 of record VXBO01014681.1, read on the forward strand.
TTCTCCAGTGGGAGACCAGGAAAACCTGAATCAAATGAAAAAGTAACGTTTCTCTTTTTGGAGAGCATCAAAAGAAGGATGCTAAGTAGAATGAATAAGAACAGAGTTATAACAATAGAAGATGATATAAACATCTCTTCTTCCCCTCCCTCCTTTGTCTTATCTTTGCTATGTTCTCCTACGAAGGAATGGGCAGAAGAGAATCTCTTATAAAGTTGTGGTGAGCCTTTGTGTTCATATTTAAAAGCTAGTTTTTAAAGGCAAGTAGCCTAACTAGATAAACACAATCCACACAACTGTAGAGCAAATGCTAATCTACATCCCTACATCCCTTTAATGACAATTCTTACACAGGCAGTAGTACAGTATGAGATGTGAGTGATCAATCTGCATATGAGTTTGTCCAGTATGTTGCTAATCACCCATCTGCTTTCTGTTGCAGTTCCTTGTAGTTTTCTACAGAATTTACAGACAGATCTGCCTGTACTGTTACAGGTTCTTCATTAGGGTGCAACACGATTTTAGGGCCATAAAAATTCACTTGCAAGAATAGCCTTAGAGCCTCCTGAACCTTCAGCATCTCTACTAATACTTTTGGGGTGGAAGATGTCCAAACAAGGTTAGATGTGATTGCTAATCTCGTGATAATTTGGTTACATTCATTCTTCTTCCAATTTTATTGATAACTGCCTCTGCACAACAAAAGAACTCAGAAACATGTATGTGTATAATATACATAATAGCATAGCACTATAAGAGAGTACTATAGTACAATATGTGTATAGCAATTTTGTGATATCAATATTTATTTAATTTATGACCATGTATTGATATGAGTTACAACTTAATTGCTTTCTGGACGTAACAGTGTTGCATATGTATTGCGAGTAAAGTTAGCATCCTCAGAGAAGAAACAAGATGGTTCTGTTTCCTTGGCACAAAACCATCCTTGTTCTTCTTGCAGGACTAGAGGATAGCTTTCCAAGAAAAACATCTAACATTCTTGAAATGACATATACTCAGAAACTTGCTACCTCAATCGTAAATGCCTACTCCAAGCAGGCACTGGTAGACTCCTCCTGAAGCATTTACCCAGGAGCAAATAATAGACACTTCTTCTCTTTAATATTATTCAAACCTGTTCAAGTCAAAGACTGAAGCAAACATAAATATTCTAATGCAGCCACTAGTTCTGCATTTAATTTTAGGCACCATCTTGCTACACTTATTTAATTATCCCAACTGACATTTTATTCACTTAGTTACAATTACACTGCAGAAAAACTGTAACTGTGATAACATAATTTGGAATAGAAAGACATAGAGCATCACACATTTCCACCTATTAACAATCAACAGTTGTTTGGGGGTTTTTTCCACTATGTTAAACGCAAAATCTTTAACTCCTAAATTGTATAATCTGCTTCATCTTTTCAATGTGGCACATTTGCATCTTGAAATGGATGGAAAATAAGAATAATGAACCATGCTGGGAAATCTGAATATAAAGAATAAGGGAAAAAAATGTTTAAACTCTTTTGTTCTTTTAATCCTTTCAGTATGTAGCTTGTAGATAAAATATTTTCCTGTTGAAAATCTGTTTAAATACATAGGTTTCAGTAGACATTTACACGAGTCTGTATTAGCCTCCAAAACTTTTTCCATTTAATGCTAAACCTCCATTCACCCTATGATTATGTTTTGTTGGCACTTTTGGACAGGGATTTACATTTAGCCCTTTTCCAGCTGTTTCAAAAGGCTTTTTCTGCATAGGCTCCAATATCATTTTCAGCTTTTAATTTCTAAAATTTTTCTGCTTACCACTACCTCCTTTTCTCCCAGAATATTTAGAGGCAATAGAGTACTCTTTCTCTCCCCTTGGTCCAAAATGATGGCTAAAGTAAACATAATAGAAACATCGAAAAAGGAAAAATGAACAAAAAACAATCCAACACCACACACACACACAAACCAAAAAAAAAATGCAAACAAACCAAAACAAAACAAAAAACAACCTGAAGAGGTTTTGGGGCTTTTTTGTCTAAAACATCAGTCAGTTCATCCCTCTTTATTTAGATTGCCATCACCCAAACCTTCTGGCGATTAGAAAGTATGTCAGCTCTTGCACGTTTTCTATGCAAACCTTTAGAGAACCTACTGACAATCCATAAAGTTATAATGACTTTTAAGAATGTGGACTCCTTTCTCCTCCTCCTCACGTTAGATATCTAGTTTTTCGTACCAAAGTGTATTTTCAACACTTCAGTAAATGACCTGGTTGCTGGACTCCCACAGCTCCTAGTAAAGTCAAGGTTAGTTACCTTTTATGTTGTCCTATTTCTTTCTCCAATACATTTACNTCCAATAAAAATAATGTAAAATTGACTACAGAAACCATGACAAAAAGAGAGCAATAAAATAAACACACCCTAGATGTTGTTCTTCAGTTCCTTGGATGACCTGTTTCCAGTAAGGATTGGCTATTCATTAATTATTTTATTCTTTAAAAAAAAAAAAATCCTGAACTGTGGATCCTGGGAAAGAAAAACAAAACAAAACAAAACAAAACAAAACAAAATAAAACAAAAAAAACCTAAAACAAAATAAAACAAAACAAAACACTTTCATCAATTTTTGATTGATAAATTGATCAATTTGTATTCTTTCAAAATTCATTATCCTACAATATTGCTCCACATTTTTGCCATAGGTCGGTGACATTAAGAATTAAGTTCAAATAGGTAGCTTTTCCTCTTAGATCTAACATCAATCGACTTGAATCCCCAGCCAGAATTTTTTGAATCACTAACTACAACCTCCCTTTTTAGTTAACTCTCCCCACCTCTCTCCCTTGGGAGAAATCACTAATTGTCTCAATCAATTACAGAAGAAAAGGAGGGAGATTAAAAGCACTAGGCTACAGTTAGCCTTTGGTAATTTTCCCTTAGATTCTTAACTTTGTAGTTAAAACCAGATGAATTCTGATTCTGTATATGAAACAAAAAAAATGTTATTATTAGAAAATGAAATATATCATTATTGCATACGTATCCATAATAAATAAAACAGTTGTAGTACATTGGAGAGGTAGATCAGGAAACTGTTACCTTGGCTCCTCAGCAGCTGGCATGAATATCTAGTAGATAAACAGTCCAGTACCAGACCATTTACCTCTCTCCCATCCAGAAAATTGTTCTCATATCACAGTTTGGTGTTCAGTTCCAAAATGAGGAATGTATTCAGCCAACCTGTCTCAAGTCTCTTGGGAAATGTTACATAGTGCCATCATCATTCTCTGTCTTCAATGTGTTATAATTTCAATTTCATGTAATGCTTGAAAGAAAAGATATAATGACAGTTTGCTTAATTTCACTGACCTATCTAAGCACCCAGATCCCAAATTTCTCTGATACATTAGCTGTATCATTGCTATCAAGGTTATCTCTAACAGCCCTTTCCACTCTTTTTTTTTTTTTTTCCACATTAGGCTGCTTACATTGAAAAATCTGAGTTTGCAAAAAGTAACAGTGCTTTGGAAAATGAGAGAAATTCCTGGACAAAAACCTTCACAAATGAAATTTGCTTGATAGCCTTATTTGATCTTCCTCTCACATAAACAGAGGACAGGGGTTTGTTTCTCTCTGAAGCTCTGTCCACCTGTGTTCTTTGCTAAATTAATTAGGCAAACAAAACCGTCTGGGCCATTGTTTCAGTGGCCCCACAGATGGGAGTAGTCTTTCTTGGTCTTTTAAAATTGAGAACATAGATATGGTTAATTCACAAACTTGTATGCTCAAATAACCATCCTAGAAATAGTCATATCAAGAACTAGCTATAATGCCATGAGACCTCTCTGATTAGTCATACCCAATCCACAGAACCTGAGTCTGAAATGTTACATATTTATAAATCCCTGTTTGTAATAATCCTATGAAGAAAAAAAACACTGTATTTTTCAGACTGGCTTGAGAAAATCACACTGCATTCAGCAGTACTGAGGAAAAAGGATTAATTTCTCCAAAAAAAAAATTCTGCCCGGGGTGAAAGCATTTATTTTTGTCAAGGTCTCATATGGATAGTTTTAGGCTGTGTTCTACATGAAGGGTATGTTTATGTATACTCAAATAATAACACTCAGGTTAAATTGGGGTTGAGTTTTCCACTGGATCTAAATCTGTTCACGTGGTCTTAATTTACTCTGCTTGAAGTTGGAGCAGGATCCTGATTCGGTTTTCACAACTAAACTGCAAACATAAATCTGAACAGACTCTTAATTCAAGACCAGCCTTTATGGCTTAGGCATATCGTTGCTTTAAAAAACAGCAGAAATCATCCTCAGAACACAGAACATAGAAACACAGTATATGTGAGAGTTGTTCATTCCTAAGGGAAATATTTTATATTAAAGAATCCCTTCAGAATAAAATCTGGAAGACTGAGTGGAAGAAAACATAAGGATTCTCTTTTGCATGCTGTTTAATTACCCCTGCTTCACACCAGAAAAATTCACTATTCCCTTTAGAATGTGATCTGCAATGCAAGCTATGCTAATCCAAGAAGGCTACTGGTGGAGGTCTTTAAGGCATGACTAAAGAAATGTTTTCTGAATTCAGAAAATCTGAGTTGGAAATCATACACAGCTTAGACTTCTAGAGGTTTAATGATGAGTTTATTTGTGCAGGAGGTATTGCTGCCTGCTTTACATTTTCATTTACTATTATTTTTTTAAGTCAAAAACTAGCATGCACCAACACAAGTCCACCTTGAGAAGACTGCACAACTGCTTCATCTGACAAATTTATAAAGATGCTTTTAGATTTGTCATTACACTCACATATTCTTTTTACATTTATTGCTACATCTATGTCCCATCTGTTTTCGGTCCCAGTGAACGCTAATAGCACCTCATGTCTGGAACTCAGAGGTCAAACAGTTCCCCAGAAGGGTTCCCCCATTGCAAAGAAAAATGAGAAAGGAATAATGCCGCAAATAGCTGAGCTATAGCTCATCTGGAAAACACAGTCAGTCTTCTTTTGGTATTACAAAACATTTCTTTGCCAAAGACAATAAGAGCTGGAAAACAGTAATCGTTACAGAAATTAAGATACATGTTATGCATTGGGGTTTTAATACGAATATTTCAAGAACTCAAAACTGACTGAAAGGTAATCAAGTCTTTGAAATAACAAATAGCAGGAAGTTTCTCATGTACAGCCATAAACTGTTGAAATTCAGTGAAGAGAAAATAAATAAATTGTAAAGAAAGTTTAAAGACATTTTGGCAAAACCAAAATACTGTCAAAACCAACTTGTAGAACTGCAAATGAGTATGTATAAATAAATACTATTCAAAAGATCCCATTGAGCACAAATGAAAAATGGCAAATGTCATTTCCAACATAACATAGATGTAACAGAATATACAGCAAATATTCTATAGAAAAATATTTTAAATTCAATATTGTTCATTTGTGTATTGCAATCTATTGCTAGTTTAAATAACCCATACCTGAGAGCTGGTTCAGTGAGTTTCCACACATGAGTATACTATCAACAGTACAATCAAGCAATGAAATGCACTCATGGACTTAGAATACCAGACTGGGGGACTATGGAGGGACCTAGCTGTCAGTGTCATATTAATAATCAAATTTTTTTTGTTTGTTTTTACACTGGTGTGTCCTGTAAAGAAAAATTACAATTTTATAACTGATGTCCTTTCTATTTCGTAGGAGTTGTATGGTCATGTATTAGGCATCAGGCATAAATTTAATAGGAAACAGGCCAGACTGATATTTGGTTCTAATTTTACTGTCATTGTTTACAATCTCTTCTCTTAGTACTGCAGAGGGAAACAGTACAAGAATGAAGAGTTATTTGTGCAGTATCCTCTAGAGTGGAAAGAGATTCCTCAGTGCTTCCTCATTACAAATGATTATTATTATTCTTAAAACAGAAAATTGAGTTGGTATCAGATTTCTTTTTAAATTTTTATCTTATGAAAACAAAACATAATGAACATAGGGATTTTTAGGTCTTTTAACAGCTATCATTCAAATCTAATATAGATAGTTGTATTTAAATGCAGTATTTCACAATTCTAGTATATTTGTCATGTCTTAAAGAAGATAACCAAAGTCCAAATCTGCACATTTTTTGCTTGATTTTCTATGGGTATGATAAACACTGATACATTTTTGTGTCCTTTTTCAAATACTTGTATATCCTCTGGACTAAAGTCTGATTCTACAAAAACTGCAGAGCTTTTACTAAGGAGATCAGTCTTATGGAAAGCTGTCCAATGCCAACAACATTAATTTTCTTCTATTTTATAGTGTGAGGGAAAAAAGCACACAATAAATTTCATACCAAAATTAGAATGTGAAGGCAATGGGAACCTAACATCCTACTCTCTTCAGTTATCAGAGGTACATTTTAAAATAAAATAACACTGAACCATCACCTTTCTGTAAATGGGTATGTTTAATAGATATATTGAAATAATTTGAAGTCAATAAAAGTACCCTAATTTTTTTAGTGACTTTGTATCACGCTCAAATCCATTTATTTCTAACATTTCATTTTTTCTCCCATTTCACACACCCGTTTTAACTTCAGAACATGATTGATTTCAGTTAACATTAGCCTTTAAAAGTGTTAGGTATTTAGGATGCCTCTATAGTCAATTAAGACAACTATCTGGGATATATATCACGGAATGATTAGAGGTGCTTGTCTCTCACCCCTAAATACTGATGAAGCCTACATAGGTATACATTGCTAGATTTGTGACCAATAAAAGTGTATTAATTGAATCCAAATCTGTCCATTTTAAGGTCTTCAGTGTATTTAGAAATTATATATCCAGCTCCCCTAAACATGCATCTCAAATTTTGGATTTTGTTTTCCTTGAAGAAGCAGCTGAAAGACTTTTACCCTGTGTGGACATACCTCAGTACACCCCTTAAATTAGGTAAGATCCTACAGGCTCCATTTCTTAGGTGTGTCCTACAGGCTCCATTTCTTAGGTGTGCTCCGTGACAGAAGACTCTGGGGTTCCCAAAGCACTTTAAGTGCTGTGGACCATAGAATCATACAATAGTTTGGGTTGGAAGGGACCTTTCAAGGTCATCTAGTCCAACCTCCCTGCAATGAGTAGGGACATCTTCAACTCAACCAGGTTGCTCATAGCCTTGTCCAACCTCAACTTGAGTGTTTCCAGGGATGAGGTATCTGCCACCTTTCTGGTCAATGTGTTCCAGTGTTTCATCACCCTCATGGTAAAAAATTGCTTCCTTATATCTAGTCTAAATCTTCCCTCTTTTAGTTTAAAGGCATCACTTCTTGTGCTATTGCAACAGGCCCTACTAAAAAGTCTGTCCCTATCTTCTTATAAGCCCCTTTAAGTACCGAAAGGCCACAATAAGGTCTCACTGGAGCCTTCTCGAGTCTGAACTCTTTCAGCCTGTCCTAACAGGAGAGGTGTTCCATACCTCTCTCATTTTTGGCGCCATCTTCTGGACCAACTGCAACAGGTCCACGTTTTTCCTGTGCTGAGGACTCCAGAGCTGGTTTCAGTACTTCATGTGGGGTCTCAGGAGAGCAGAGTAGGGCAGGAGAATCACATCCCTTCATCTGCTGGCCACGCTTCTTCTGATGTAGCCTAGGATATGGTTGGTTTTCTTAGCTGTGAGTGTACATTGATGGCTTATGTCCAGCTTTTCATCCACCAGTACCCCCAGGTCCTTCTTGTCAGGGCTACTCTCAGTGCCTTCATCCCCCAGCCTGTGTTTATACCAGGGATTGCCCCGACCCAGGTGCAGGACCCTGCACATGGCCTTGTTGAACCTCATGGTGTTCGCACAGGCCCACTTCTCAAGCTTGTAATATCAAGTGGATATCACGAGGTTGTAAGGAACTCAAGAACTGTAAAAAACCACCCTCAACTTTGACAGTACCCCACTCCCACGTTTCTTTCTCTTTAACGTTTTCCAACCAAAACAAGTTCGGTTTGGATGAAATGGATTTGGGTATAATCATCTGTGAAAAGATTAAAGAGGTAGAAGTTGAAGGAGCTGCAGAGGAGTGCTAAGGCTACCCTTTATTTTACTTAGAACAGCATAATTTCAATATTATGTAGCATAATTTGTAACATTTGTCACAATGTTTCATGGCATTCACTACAAATGGCAAAAAAAACCTTGGCATGATAACTAACATGCGCAAATTTTGCAGCCTGGGCCACAACTAATATTAAAGAGGAAAAGTTTACTCCTTGCTCTATAGTACATAATGAAAAGACTAGTGGCATCCTTGAAGTTGTAATGCTGCAGACAGAAGGTTTGTGTGATTATAATGATTTCTTTCTTTTTTCAAGATATAGAATTTTCTTTTTAGAAAAAATAATTTCACTGTACGTTTTAATGTCTTATTTATATATGATGATAAATTTCTCCCATGAGTGTTTTACTGTTGTCATTCCATGGCAGATTAAGTGAAATTCAGTTCCAAATTAAAATACTTATGTTTTGCTATCTAAATGTAAATTACTCTATATGTCCACACTCCAGTGACAGTCAATATAGAGCTACCAACAGAAACTACAGAAATACTCACCTTAGATTAGACACCTATATTTGCTCAACCAAATTGCTCTCTAAGAGTTATTGACTGTCTTCACTGGATTTTCATTGACTTAATGGGACTAGAGACATATCTCATGTGTATGAGATACATAACTAAGGGAGTTTGTCATTACCTGGGGATTAAGGCCTCTTGTGTGGATGTACAACATGTGTTCTTCTTTTCCCCATTTCTGAATTTTTAGTGAGACTTTGTGCTAGACTTACTGGGCTGTCAAATAATATTTTTTTGTGCCATTGAAAACTTTTAAGCTGAACTCTTTCTGAAGCCTTATTTTTTTTTTTTTAAGAAAATAACTAAAATTCTCTGTATTCGACATACTTAAACTGACTTTCATACTCTTAAGTTTGCAATATTTCCTCAATACTTACTTTCTTCTTTTGAACTTGGAGAGTTGTATTCTTCTAAGTGTTAATCAGAAGAAAAGCAAAAACTGGAAACAAAGCCCAGAAAACATACTTCCTTAACATGGCTGTCTTTTTCAGTCCGGTTTATTTTTGTTGTACTTCCACTAAAGATTTGCCTTATTTTTACTCCTACTTTCTGCACACCTACTTATTACATGAAAGTAGAAGCAAATGATCTATCAAAAGAAAAAAAAAAAAGATAAAAAAAAGTATCTCCTTTATTTATTCATGGATCAAACTAAGCTTTTCTTTAAAAATTCTCCATATCTTTAATAAAGAAGAGTGTTTTGTTCCAGTTCAGCTATGTGACTCTAACAAGAGCCTGCTGGCTGTGGAACAGGGTTATTGGTGTTTTTACTACTAAAGAGGTGGAAGGAGAAAAGTCTCTCTCTTCAGTAATATCATTTTAATTTTGAGGGTGAAGTTAGTTACTGGGAAGTCCTGGACAACATTGAAAATAAGAGTGGCAAATGGATATCAACATTAAAAAGCTTCAACATACAATGCTGGTAGTACTACTATATTCTGGTGACTCGCCAAAACTATTAAGTAACAAACTTCAGTCAAAATCCATTCAGTCAAAATTCATTCACATAATACTTGATTTTAGCACCTGTGCATGGTTACTTATTAAAGTTAAAGATCTTGCTGTTTTCTTATTAAATACTTCATAAACCATGTATTTTAGATTTATTTTTAAGCTACACTTTTTCCAAACATGTATTTTGTGAATATCTCCTTATTGAATGATCCAACGATAAGAGGCAACCAGGTGATGGGAGTATTTTATTTTCCAGCTAACTAAATTCTGAAGCAAGCTGCCTCTTGACATTTAAAAGCCTAGCACTCAAATGAAGGACTTATTGTTTATTACATAAAGCATTGTTTGATTTCTTTCCAATTTTATTTTGGGCATTTTAACATCTACAATGTAACTTTTAAGAACTTTTAGCGCATTGTGAATTTAGAATCATGTAATGTACAACAAAGATGTGGATCTGCTCTGGATCACAGAGCACCTATTTCATTAAGCTGACTACTTTTTCTGTCAGGTTGAGATGTAGTTTAACACTTTTTATTTTGTAAAACAAACTTGCTGACAAAGGTACACAGTAAACATGGAATCCTTGGATTCCAGTTTTCAAAGACCAATTGCATCATATTTTACTAATATCTGTGATTGTTTGCAACCTTCCAAAATGTGAGATATGCAGATAATCATCCTCTGATTTATTTTTTGTGGGGTTTTTTTGGTCGGTTTCTTTGGTTTTTTTAATTACAGTCCAGCCTTCCCTATAGGGTACCTTACCTTATCTATCATGGGCTTATACTGTAAAAGAACAAGCATACAAAAAAAACTACAAAAGAGGGCTAAATTTAAAAACTATAACCTCAGTTTTAGTATAACTCGTCATTTTCAAAAAGGGATGATTAAAATCAAGTTCTGAAGTTTATGTTTAAGGCCAACTAAATTAATAGGAACTTCTAAGAGGTTTTTTTTCAGGAACTCTTATCACCTAAATTGGTGTAAAAATGGTGCCTTTACCTGGATTTTAAGACTTTTCTTTTAGTTTGTTTAAGATGTTCAAACTAACAATGCATAAAATGAGTACATATTGAATTTTATCCCCTGTATATCATATGTGTGAGGTGTTGCTTATTCCAAAGCCAGAGGGTTAATTTTGATAACGCAGAATTTTATGAATTATTTATTTATGTATTTATTGATGGTAGCTGCTCTTCCTACCTTGGTTGTAGATTAGGCTGTGATTTGACATGGATTTCTTTTGGCCACAGTTCAAGAGGTAAGCAGCCTCCAAACCCTCCACACATCTTTCCCTCTGTACCACCAACTGTGCCAATATGATTTGGGAGGGGCAGGAGTGGGCAAGAATTGCCAGGTGAAGGAACTGGTCTTCATTTAAATAATTCAGAGAGGAAGAAAAAGGGGAAACAAAAAGTATTTTTAAATTGAGCAAATTCCCTAATCTCATTCCCCACAGATAGCTGTATCAGTGGAAATAACTGGGGCAGGAAGTACCAGTACAGCTGTAATGGCAGAAATGGAAGTGGTTAAAGAAATCTATGTCAAACCATGCCCTAACTGTAAAAGGTTCAGCCCTTTGTGGCAGCCAGTTGATGTTTTACTTCCCTTGATATTTTAGTCTTCTAACAGAGGACTCCATAGTACAACCTTTACTTGGGCTAAGTAGTAGCTATTAACCCAAGCTTTCATACTGAAGTGCAATTGAAGACGGGGGGAATTTTTATGTCAGTAAAACGCCACATGGATGAGTTAAGGATTATGGCACAGGACTCTCTTCTGTTTGTTCATAAGCTGCTCAGTCAGTTGACATTTCTGGCATATAAATGCCTCTGGATCTCAGAGTTTAGTTTCATTTCCATTTACGAAACACATTAGAGTAGATATATCTAAGACTAACAAAATTAAAAGAAAAAGTGAAAAAGCCAGTGAATCTGGGTAAGATAACATAGTATTAAAAGGCAATAGCAGTAGGAGTCATCAAGTAGTATAAGACATCTATCTATGCATTTTAAATAATGCATTATCTCTAGAGTACTAAACTCAAAGGAAGGGCTGTACTTGAGAAGGGCTCCTCCAGAATCACATGAGAAAGGAGACAACATAAGCTTTACTCTGAATGAGACTTTTTAAGCATGAGGCTTCTTAAGATATGGATGGTAGAATCTTAATGAATTCGATGGGTTTTATCATAGAATAATGAAATATTTCAAAATTTTCCAAGTGCTTTATTTTATTTTGCCTCCATAACTAGAGGGTAGACAAATTTAAACAGATAACTAACTTTTATTGACCTAACACTGTTAAAAAGTGCTGTATGCATAGCTATTGTGGTTACTGATTACCATTTAACAGGGTTTGGTGGAAGATGTCAAAGCACTTTCCATAGCCAATAGTTTAGCTTTACTCTGTTGTCTCATAATCTGAGTTGATTCACTTTTTCGCTCTATCTTATTTTATCACATAAAGGATAACAAGGAGAACATTAATTTTTCAAGGAATCTCTATCCCTCTTACAAGCAAAAAAAAAAAAAAATACTGGCCACATCCTTAGAGCTGGGCCATTGAGACTTATATTTGCTGGATATTGTTGGCAATCTTAGAGGTAGATTCCTGTTGGTTTTATCTCAATTGTGCTTCTGAAGCCCTGATCAGTTATTAATCAGATACATGTAATACTGGAAAATTAATCTGGTGTGCATGAGAGCCACTAGGAGAGGGAGGGGGAGAAGAGCAAGAAAGAAATTCTGGCAAGCAAAAAAGATCAAAGAAGAATATGAAGAGCTCCAATCATGTGGGAAATAAACACTAGGAATAAAAGAGCAGTTTTGGTAGAATCATAGAATGGTTTGGGTTGGAAGGGACCTTAAAGATCATCTAATTCCACCACCCCATCATGGGCAGGGACAGAAAAAAATATTATTAGAAATTGGTGGGGAAAAGGCCTATTTTTAATAAATCTATAAGGCTTATTATTTAGCGTAGAAATTAAACAGTATTGAAAACACATTAGCAGTGACAATGATGTGGTGGAAGGATATAAATGGGAAGGAAGGAAGGAAGGAAGGAAGGAAGGAAGGAAGGAAGGAAGGAAGGAAGGAACGTAAAAATAACTTTCATTATAAAGTCCAGTTTACTTTAATGATAAACTCCATTTTGTTCACAAAATAACTGATAAGTTATCTAGGTTATCTATCACAGCAGATGACTCAAGAAGCAGGAGGTCTTTCCCAGTTAAGTACTCTGATGTAATTAGTACAGAAGAAAGAGAACATGAACAAAATATGAACAGAAAAACAAAGGTCCTATGACCAGTTTTTGAAGCATTTTAATGTGTTTTATTAGGCAATCCATCTCATTTCACCAGACTGCCTGTATCTGTACAAATATGAAAATTATTTGAATAGATGAAAGAGAACATTGTCACTTCTTTTCCAACTTTAACACAACTTAAATGACAGGAAAAAAGCTAATTTACAGTTCAAGTTGTAATTGAGGAGAATATATGCCTTTGAATAGGTTGCAAATAATTATGGGAATTATAACATTGAGCAACAGTTCAAAAAGAATAGGAAGAAAAAATGCATTGAATTTTATAAGCTTTTTAATAAGATTTTGAAAAATGTTCACAACATTCAACAGCAGTTCAAAAAGAATAGGACAAAAAATACACTCAAATTCACAAGCTTTTTAATAAGATTTTGAAAAATGTTAGATTTCCTGTCACATTTGGAATAAGCTTTTATCATTTTATTTTTCTACCATCACAGGATGAATACTCCTGTAATGTTTTTAAATAGCATGGATGTTTAAATTACTTGCAAAGCCCACACATGTAATTACAAGACCAAATGTACTTGCCATTTAAAGCCCTAGTTCATGAGTCTGGGGGCAAGGATGTAACTCTTACACATATTTGTCAGGAAATCCTGTTGCACATTTCCACAGATCTCTTTTCTTTCATTTCAATTTTGAACTATTTTGCACTGAAAATTAAATGGAAAATTTTCTTCCTTTTTTTTTTTTTTTTTTTTTTTTTTGTTGAGAGTGATGAGCATGGAGTCTCTGACTGCTTCTGATATACACATAAGTTACATCTTTCTCATAAAAGTGTCAACAAAAGAACATGTTCAACTGCTGTATTCAATCTACTGGGAAAATAATAAAATTTCTTTAACTTTCTTGTTCTAAGCACCAGATGCCAGGAACAGCTGAGTTTCTTAAGAGACCCCTTGCAGTTTCTGTTTATTGTGAGACGTAACAACTAGGCTGATCTTCTTACCGAGTCTGATCTAGCTACTCCTGAGGACAAGTGCACTGTTACAGAATACAGCAGGAAGTGAGCTAAACTGCAGAGATGAAAAACAGGTATGAGAGAGGCAGAAAAACAAAACCAGGCATTAGTTAACTAGGCATTAGTTAGCTAGGCATTAAAACAGAGGCATTAGTTAATTAAAGAAGTGCTAAGATTTCACTGAAGCCTTTCATTTGAGCCAGAGCAACCTGAGACTCCAGCACAGGTATCTCCAGGACCCAGGACAGCCAGAACCTGGGGTTGGGGTGTGGGTGTGTCTGTGTATTGCCAGCTGTGTCTCATGAAGTCCTCTCAGCAGTGCTCCTCCTAAATTCTTCACTAAGATGATGTCTCTATCACTTCTTCATCACAGAATGCAAATGATAGTCATCTATAAGTCACTTATTTCCCTTTTATCACCTGCAGTCTCTTCACTTGTCATAGAGCTTGCTATAGTGCTGAGAAACCAATCACTCCAAATTCAGTGGAGGTCCCTTACACCTATGGGTCTTGGTCTTATTCTGGATGAATACTACTAAAAGCAGTGAAATGTTTCTCAGAGAAAAACTTGTATTCAAAAAGAAAGATAGGATTTGGCACGCTTTTAAATCTTCAGAAATTGACTTTTATCTGAATTGAAGAGAGAAATGAATTAAAAAAAAAAAAGAAGATCAATACAGGAGACCTTTCTCTCTCTAAAGCACCATAGGAAAAAAAAATGACAGCTGAAATTAAATAAATTCTTATCAGTGGTCATGAGGAAATCAAGACAAGGCTTCAGAAATGGAAACAATATGTTTCTAACAGACATAAATACATTTCCTTAGAAAGAGATTAATATAGGGAATCCAAGAGGCATCAAGAGATATTTTAGTTTCTTTATGGGCAGCAAGTGATAAAATAGGAAAAGATGATTACCATATAACTGAAAAAGACAAGTGTGGTGAGACAGATACCCTTTCTGATCTTTAAAGTCTTCTCTGTTTGACTACACTGCAAAGAAATTATGGAACCAATAAAATGAGCTGGGTTATCCAAATGACTCAGCACTTTGCATCATTTTTGTTTTGCTTTTTAAGATGGAAGATTTGATAGTATTTATTTTTATTATAATTAATGTATATAAATTTAGTATCAAAGACCATATGAATTAGTTTAGAAGCAGTGCCATTTTCAGTATAGATTTGCTTGGTGTTTAACATCAGCAAATCATGCCGTGCTGGGAATAGGCAATATGAAGTTTCTGGTGAGCTACTATACAATGATTGATTGTACTTTTATAAAGTGAACACAATTTGCCTGCAGTGCTAAGATTATTTGCTTACTTATTTACTTAGTATCTTTTGTTGATCGAAACTGCTTGCAGTTATTGCTGCCAATATACAAACCTGTTGTTTAAACCTGAAAATCTAACCACTGTATTTCTGATCAGAATTTTATCACCAGTGTGAGTTCCTCTATACTGAGTTTATGCTTGTGTCTCTTTGTTAGTTTCTTTTTTAATGAATGAAGTTAATTTCTGTGTCAATTCATTTCAGACACTCAAAATTAGAAAAGGTACTTTATTAGATTTCTAAGCGGACCAAATGAGTAAATGAGTAAGATGAATTTTGATCCAGTATTAATCTTAATCTTGGAGTCCTCAGCACAAGAAGGAGCAAGTCCAGAGGAGGGCCACAAAGATGATCAGAAGGTTGGAGGACCTGTCCTATGAAGACATGATGAGAGAGTTGGAGCTGTTCAGCCTGGAGAAGAGAAAGCTCCAAGGAGACCTTATAGCAGCCTTCTAGTATCTAAAGGGGGCCTACGAGAAAGCTGGAGAGAGACCTTTTACTAGGGCATGTAGTGATAGGACAAGATGTAATGGCTTCAAACTGCAAAAAGGTAGGTTTAGATTAGATATCAGGAAAAAATTTTTGACTGTGAGAGTGGTGGGGCACTGTTACAGGTTCCCCAGAGAAGTTATGGATGCCCCGTCCCTGGAATTGTTCAAGGCCAGGTTGGATGGGGCTTTGAGTGATTTGGTCTAGTGGGAGGTGTCCCTGCCCATGGCAAGGGGTTGGAACTAGATCTTTAAGTTCCTTTCCAACCTAAACCATTCTATGATTCTAGGATCTTCTTGATCATATACAAACAAGAAACATGCAACAACATGGTGCTTTAAGTTTTTATTTTACTACTTGTATATGTTAGAAGTGTTTAATTACACAGCATCACCAGTAGCTTTTGTGGAATAACCACAAAAATTGGCTAAAACTGCAAAAAGTAGAGCACTCATCACACATAGCAGAAGAGGCCCTGTGGGGAGCGCAGCTGCAGCTGGCATGAGTTATAGGTGATATTCAGTATTGTTTCAAGCAGCGATATTCCAACACCTGCAGCTCACTAATTACATGGGGAATGGAATGGAACGCCATTTTCTGTGGCCCTGCCCTGTGAAGTGTAGCAGGTACAAGATGACCAACTTGCTACTCTGAGCCAGAATTCTGCCATATATTGATGAAATGCTGTCCTCATTGTATAATACCAAAACACACCTCCATCCCTAAGACTATCCGCCTCTGAACCAATCATAATCAAGATATTTATGACTAAGCCACTCAAACTTCACCTTGAAAGCCAAGGAAAATATTATAAAAATAGCCTGAGAAAGGGGGAATTTTAGGGAAGACACCATCAGGGAAGACACCATTGGGAACAGGTTGAGAATTCCATCACTGACTGCCTCTGACTTCTGGGACCAGTTGACAGGCTGAGCCTTTCTTCCTCCACACAGGGACGGCTGTGGATAAGACTTAGACTATACTGAGCGCTCCTTCGGGAAACTTAGAAACTTCTCTAGAGAATCTTCTTTCCACCTTTGTAGTTAGGCTATATTGATTATAACTCTGTCGCGCGCTTTTGTAACTAACCTCACCTTTATTTGCACGTGCTTTGCAAACAGTGTAGTTCTCACCGACAATCCAAAGAACCTGTATAGCTGTTGTACAAATAAACTGCATTGCTTCGGTAGCTAGTCGTCTTGAGTCTCCCTGGACACGACCACTGAGGGTGGCCGTGCTAGTTTAGGAGCACGGCTGGACTGACAGTGCAGTCTGCTAATCAGTGCATCCAGATCATAGAAGTAAACACGACTGGACTCATAGTGGACAATTGGGCATCAATCAGAATTTAAACTCAGCCTCACCTAGCCTCCCACTTTGGTGAGGAGTGTTAGAACGCAAGGGAGCTTATTTTCTGCCAAAACCACCTCGGCCCCCTTTTCATGCACCAGCTTTTGCATCCTAAAGCTATTCAATGACCGTGTAACATGCTAGTGCTGTGTTTTAGAAAGTCATTGAAGTCTTGAAAACAATACCTTCATTCAAGATCCGCTAGTAAGAAGTGGCCATAATCAGATAAATTAAGTCAAAATTAATTATACATATAATTAATGTACATTCATACGTAAGTCTACATACTTTATTCCTTTAGATGCAACTAACAAGGTGTTTCACCTTTCACAATATTCCATGTATCATCACAGCAGTACTGTATAGTCAGTAATATCTTTTTATTCAGCCTGCAGACAGAGTTAAAAGGAGATAAATGATTAATTGAAAGTCAGAAAAGAGGTCTATGACAAATAAGACTTTGAAATTTGGTGTCACAAATGCTACACTTCTATTAGGTAAGACTTTATAAATTGAAAGCAAAACTTTCATCCAATTGTCTAAAATTATTATTTCTTTTCAACAGTATGCTCAGAAACACAGAAATTATACCGAGTTTTATTTGGTTCCATTTAGCATTGAATAACCATTGAAAAGTGGATGTGAAAATATAATCTGAAAACGAAGCTACATGCTAAAAAACAAATAACCTGTCATAGTACCATCATCAAGAATTATAACAGACCTGCAAATAAAAGTAAAGGAAACATAAAGGTATTAAGAGGTAGGAATGAGAGATAAGGCAGTCTGGAGGTTTTGATAAGAATGAGAAACTGCAGAACATATAAAGCCAGTACACCATTCCAGGAGTGAGGGTCAAAGAAAGAAAGGGGTATTTCCAAAATGGAAGAGGGAAAGTTTGTAAGTGTTACACTACAACATGGCTCATAAACTACACTCACAATAGCTATAGATGGTTATATTAATGAGACTTAGTCCAAATCAAGTTTTGTATATCACTTCCCATTCTTTTTTTTTTTTTCGTGTAAAGATCATAATTATTCAAAATCCAACTTTTGAGTGCTAGGCCATTATAGATAGGGCATAGCTAAACTCAGATATGCAGACAGACCTACCTTAATCAGCATTCAGACTGTTGTACATTTTGTAACCTCTTTGTAGATAAATAAACACAGTATATGAGAGCCTTCTATCTGGCACTCAGCATGAAAGCAGAACAGAGAAAAAAAGACCCACTAAAAAAGAACACACAACAAGTAACAACTCCCCCCAGCTCCCAATAAACAATTCAGAAAATAAAATCCTGTGCAGCCATAGCACCATTCTTTACCCTGTTCCTAGTAAAGCTCTGTGGTTACATAAATCTTTTATAGCTTTGTCTTAGCATGATGTTGAACTTCTTTACTGATTTTGGTATTCCTGACCTTTTGGAGTCTTCACAGATGCCATATTTTAGTCCTACTCCTTAGGGTGCTCTGATATTCTGGCTGGATTAATTACTTCTTCCTTTATCCACAAAAGAAATAGACTGTTGAGATGCTTTGATTTACACCTTACTTAAATGCCCTAACTGGACATGTGATTAATGACTTAGTCATCATTTTAGATATACTAACTAGAGTAAATTGGATTAACAATACTACTCAAAACAGTCCCAACAGATTAGAATAATCAAACCAGGAGAGATATGGATATCAGCAGGCAGACACTCCGGTCTTCAAAGAGCTCACAGAGTGAACTTCTATATCAAGGACAGCCTAAAAGAGAGCTGTCAAAGACACAAGGAAGGGAAAGAAGACGAGGAGAGGAGAGGAGAGGAGAGGAGAGGAGAGAAGAAGAGAAGCATTCAATGAATCCAGATTTTGACTTTTGTGTTGCTATGAAAATTTTCCATCAGTGTTGCTTGTTTTCTCCATATTATCCATCTACCAGCTTTCAACTGAGGAGCTAGTTGTTCACCCACAACTTTTAGGAGGGAACTTTTAGGACTTTTTTCGTATTAATTGGGACTTTTTTGTTTTAGTTGGGACGTTTCCCAACTCATTTTCTAATTACATTTCTTCTTATGAAGGCAAATATGACAAAACCAACTGGCAGGAATGCCTTAAAAAGGTCTCACAACTTTCAAAGCTTACATTACTATAGAATTAGGACAGTTCAGCTTTAGGTTAGAATAAAGCAGAGCACGAATCCAGAGCTGAATTTAGAGATTAGTTCAGTTCTCTAGATATTTGAATTCAAAGTATTAAAAACTGGGTCCCAACATCTGCTAAATACTGATTTCTTCATTGGGAAGTAGTAAATTAAAACTAAATCTTCCTTATGATTGTGGATTTTAGAAAGACACTGAAAAATCTTTTTGATCTATTAAGCATTGAAAAAACAGAATAATCACTTAAAAGTTCTAGTCAAATGATAGATGAATATTTTCTTTTTTTTTTTGAAAAAAATAATGTGTTGCATTCAAAATCTTGCTATAGGCATGAAAAGAACACATTTTATTTGAGAAGCAAAGAATTCATTCTTAGTTAATTAAAATAATTCTAACCATCTAATCCAAATACAACAGTTACAAAAATACAACAGAACATCACAATAAGTCGTCAGAGTCCAAATCTGTCTGCTGGCAGTTTGACTCTGTCAGTGGGGTTCCTCTAGGTTGGTCTATGTGCCCTTTTGTTCAGTGATTCCCAGTTATTCAGGTTTTCTATCCCCTTTGTTAACTTTAAAACCAATTTTACCTTGAACTTCACCAGGTATGATTTGCCATTTGTGATTCCTATTTGCAGACTAGGACTTTTTAGCTTTGAAGCTCAGTAAATACGTGACTGCCATTGTTAGTAACAGGCTGTGTACTGACTTTGTGGGCCCTCAGAACTGGGGTTTGCAAAATTTACCTTGTCTTAATTTGCTTCAACCTGCCTGGAACTTTGTTTTTATTTCATTTGTCTGTAACAGCAACTTTTCCAATGACTGTAGCTGTAGTTTTTATATAGATAGAAGTACAAGCATGGATGGTAAGAGACAGAACACAGGCTCCAGAACTCAAGGCTGAAAACAACTCAGAAAAGGGAGACGAGACCTGTTTGTAGTTTGTCCATAAAGAGGAAAAAAAAAAAAGTAAACAAAATACATAAAATGAACCATATGTAAATACAGTTGCAGACCACTGAAGCAAGATCAAACTGCAAAGTTGGTTTAACGAAGACATAAAAATAGCCCTAGGTAAATCCTGGAGAGAGGGTGAGGAAGAAACCATTATAATTAACATCATACTTCTCCAGATGAAGGATTTAAGATGCTGATGGTCTTGCCATACCCCACTCCAGATTGAAGCCATTTACCTCAGGATACAGAGGAGCAGTGAAAGATGGGCATAACTCCAGACAAAGGGCTAGGTATTAGCATTTGTGTATAACAATTTAAACTGTACTATAATAGAGATATTTTTTTTTCCATAATGGTAGTACACTTTATTTTCCTTTTCTGTAATAACTAAATCTGTACTAATAAAAATTCTTTGATTAAACTGTTAAGATTTCAACAGTATGAACAATGAATTTTTGGCTGCACATACAAAGTGTCTACCTATAACAAGATTTCAATACTGGGGAATAGCCTCTGGTATAATTCTGTGTTCATTCATCCATACCATTTTTTATTCAAAGACAACTTATTCTGCACAGAATAACTACTTGTTATCACTATAAAATAAAGCAAAATTTTTAAAAGTTACCTGATCATTAGACAATTGCTAGCATATCTAAAACAAGATAAAATAACTCAGGCCAAGACAAGCAAAAACAAGTCCGGAGTCTACACAACGTGGGAAAATCTACTTGTAAAGGCAATATCTGTACTTAATGGGTTATGGAAGGATGACTGGATAAAGTAAAAAAACCACAGGAGAGATAGGTAAGTAAAAGTAATTGATAAAGGGAAAAGGGAAAGGAGTGAAGTGTGTGATTGATAGGTGTACTATGAGGGTGAGATGAAGAAATGGCAAAGGGGCCTGTAAGTAGCTATGACACAGGAAAGAAACTAGTTTTAGTGCACTAAACCCCACCCTTACCTCAAAATACTACTACAGAAGTCAGTGAAGAAAAGGCACGATTTTTCATTCTGAACTTGAAGTCCTCAACTGAGGGTGTCACCAAGTTGCTGTCTTCATAACTGTTACCTTTGCCAGTTTAGGAAAACCTTCCATTTACTAGCCTACTTACCATTGTTTTACATAAAAGATCTATTTGTTGAAATATGAGCTAGTCACAACTGAAGTGAGATTGGGAGTTTAATTCTTTTATCTTCACAGTGGATAAGGTATCTTGGACCAAGATTTCAGTTCAGGGGCATTCTTGCCTCTCTACAAAGAAGAAAAAATTCACCATAAGCAAATTAAATAACTAAACAGCAAGGTGACCAATTCTTAGACCTATGAAGGACACTGATTCTCCAAAGGCTATGAAAAATGTGTAGATTTATTACAATCTATATGTTAAAAGGATCTTTGCATTATGGTAAAATCTACCTAAACAAATGTTACCTTTCCTGCACTTTTTAAGTATAGCTCAATATACAAAAGAGCTCCTGGCTAACAGCGAGAGATGAGCCCTTCTTTTCTATTCCAGTGAAGAGACATATAGTTCTTTGTAGTGATAAATCATTTTATATCTACTCGGAAGAACTTCACAACCTTTTCTAACTTTATTTAAAAAATCAATATAAAGAGCCAACTGTAGGTCCAAACGCTGAAATTGACATGTCACCAGAAGAGAAAGTTAATGAAGACAAGATACCACTAAAAGGATTCAAGGTGTTAACAATGAATATTAAAGGCTCAGGTCTGACACCATAGAGACTTACGTCAGCTTTTTATCAGCTGAGGGTCTGACCATGAACTGTAAAGCAACACAGGGCCAGCATCCTGAGAAGGCTTAAACCCATAAATCTGCTTCTGTCTGAACTTCCAAACTGCAGAGCAGCCTGGGGCCAAGCTCTTAACCTTCCTGATGAAATGCATCATTGCGGAAGTCATACAGAGCAAAAAGAAGCTCGATTGCTGTATGACAAGGTCTCTAGTGAGATTTAAGATCCTTCTTCATTTCTGGTCAACATTCCCAATGGCAATCTTGCATTTTATCCAATTACCTTTAAATGTAAAATTCATAAATAGTCTTTGACATAGAGTTCAGACTCACAGTCCCTCCCACCTCCTAATGCATCCAGTTAAGTGACACTGCAGCTCAATAAGGCATCCAGTTTAGGAAGTGCAAAATCAAGTTTTCTGGTCTTAATCAGTTAAATAACTACTTGCATGTAAATAATAAAACCTACATATAATAATTAAACAAATACAATAGCACAATTATGGGCAAATTAAGAGTAGCCCATTCCAGGATTTTTTCCAGTTGGCATTGTTTATTGGATTTGTCCCAAATTTCACTATTTTTCAAATTTCCCTNTCAACTAACAGAACCAGGCAAACATGAGTTGCATAGATGCCAAGTACTTTACTGAGCATACAGGACTAGTGGAACAAATGTAAAATTTTTTCACGCAGCTATCTAATAGTGATAGTACCTTAAGTACTTAAAATAACAGAATTGAGACATCGAATCTTGCCCATCCTGAGAAGGCTTAAACCCATAAATCTGCTTCTGTCTGAACTTCCAAACTGCAGAGCAGCCTGGGGCCAAGCTCTTAACCTTCCTGATGAAATGCATCATTGCGGAAGTCATACAGAGCAAAAAGAAGCTCGATTGCTGTATGACAAGGTCTCTAGTGAGATTTAAGATCCTTCTTCATTTCTGGTCAACATTCCCAATGGCAATCTTGCATTTTATCCAATTACCTTTAAATGTAAAATTCATAAATAGTCTTTGACATAGAGTTCAGACTCACAGTCCCTCCCACCTCCTAATGCATCCAGTTAAGTGACACTGCAGCTCAATAAGGCATCCAGTTTAGGAAGTGCAAAATCAAGTTTTCTGGTCTTAATCAGTTAAATAACTACTTGCATGTAAATAATAAAACCTACATATAATAATTAAACAAATACAATAGCACAATTATGGGCAAATTAAGAGTAGCCCATTCCAGGATTTTTTCCAGTTGGCATTGTTTATTGGATTTGTCCCAAATTTCACTATTTTTCAAATTTCCCTCTTTTTTTTATATATATATTGAGCATATTGCTTAGCCATTTTTTTTTTTTGCTTAATTGTAATAGTAATATATCTGATTACAAATAAAAATTATAAGAATAACATATAGATATTATACCTTTTATTTGGTTTTGGGGGTTTTTTGTACAATGATCCCTATACATTTAAGGACTTATTATGGCATATGTGATCATATATTTGCCTTTTCACATAACTGGAATATGCACAATGCACTAAATTATTTTTTTATTTCTTGGACTTCTTTCATGCTAAAAGCCATGAATTTAATTTTCTTGCATTCTAGCTAAGAAAAATTATATTGAACATCCCAAACTCATGGCACAATTTGGGTGGAGGATTTTGAGTCTGCTTTTGCATTTTTGAGGTAATTTCTTGGTGACCTCAAGATCATCTCGTTCTGTTCCTATTAGAACTGGTTATACTTCTGAATCAGTACTATCCTAAAAAGCTACAAACAAACAGTCACATTCCTCATTTGCCTAATTAGAACAAAGGAACCTTGAACCTCGGCCTCTCAAACCAATGTGGGAAATATCAGGCATAATTTCAAATACTTACTTTACCCCATTCAGTTCAATAGTTATACTTAAATCCCATAACCCAGTCGTGTTATAACCAGTGAGCTATAGGTTTCTCTCCTTCATTTAGTGATTATGTTCTACTGAACAGGAAAAAAAAGACTGAGAAAAGCAAGACAAACCCGTGTCCAATAGTCAAAGCAATCAAAAAGTATTTAATGAACTCATCTTCAAGATTTTGTTAATGTGAAAAGGTAAAACAATGGGAAGACTTGATCTAAGTGTTTTCAGTTATT
Organism: Rhinoptilus africanus; assembly: GCA_013400135.1. NCBI lineage: Eukaryota > Metazoa > Chordata > Aves > Charadriiformes > Glareolidae > Rhinoptilus > Rhinoptilus africanus. The sequence goes on from VXBO01014681.1 coordinate 136,553, forward strand.
CCAAGCTTCTCTTCAGCTTCACTGTCTCATGAGATTGAAATTTTTCCCTCTGAAATTAAAAATTTCTCTTAATTCCATTTTACTCAAAATCCGTCTGCTTCTCTACAGAGCTTTTGTCTTGACAAATTTATATTTTCTAATAAAATACATGTCCTTATTATACTAATGTCTGCTTATAACACTTATTTGTACTAATTCTAAATGCATGCCTGCAAGCTTCTGCAAGTTTCTGCATGAAACATCTTCTTTATCAAGAAGATATTTTTTTATCAGGGAGCAGGGTCCTGAAGGAACAGAGCTGAAAGAAATAACTAGCTTTTAGAGTTAAAAATATCAATAAAGAGTCTTTGTACTGTAAAACACTAATTGTTCAGGTAACAGAAGAGAGTTTTAAAGGAAAAAAAATAAAAAGCTAATTAAAAGCAAATCTAAAATATTGTTTTATATGCAGTGTGACAGTCATTCTTGGAACTGGTGTAAGAGTCTTCAGCACTTCAAGACGATCTTATTACACTAGATGATAGAATTCTGTGTGCAAATAGACTAAACTGATAATCTGTCTAACATTAATTCCCCATTCCAATCAAGCAGCTTTCAACACTTACTTCTAAAGAAATAGAAAGATTTGCTTTTGCAAACACTCCAACAGCAAAAGTTACCCTGATTTCAGCAGAAGTTCCATGGATTGAATATTTTAGGATTATGTCCTAAAAACAGATTAAGTATTCAATAACTTTAACGTATTCCAGTAGCTTTTTTCAGGCTAACATCTTTATCAAAATATATTTAATGCTGAGCAGCTCTTTTCATGGTGGTCTGTAAAAACAGATTGTTTCCTCTTCTAATTAGATTTTCATTTGCATGAAAAGACTATCTTTGATTAGAAGCATTTACAGTTTATTTTTTACCACAGTCTTCTGTGAAATCATAATCATTTTCATAGCAATAATTTTTGATATCACAAACAGAAGATTATTAATTCAAGTAGAGATGAGCTGTTAAGATCCTGTTTTCATTCAAGGTTCTTGGCCATATGGAAAATAAGAAAATGAGATATATAAAACTGCACAGCATCAGTAGATACTGCATTGAGAGCACTGAAGACCAATGTTTATCTGTGGATCAGATGTCATTACTTTTAGCTTCACACACAGAGACATACCAGTAGGTGTTTCAACCTTGTTTTGGAAGAACATCAGAGAGAGAGACAGAAGGTTGTTGATTTTCTTTGTTCACCAAGAAAGAGTGACACAGAGGCCAGTTATTGTAGGAGAACGACACAGCTGATTCTGAAAAACATTGATGAATCACTGTGTAGCTTGAGAAAAGAAAAGCTAATATAATTTATTGGGAGAGATATATCAAAACATTTTATTTAGAAATTCTAATCTGCTACAGTACAGATGTATCTTAGCACTCTTTAGAGAATGCTTTGTTTATAAACAATATGAACATTTTATTTAATCTCTTTTTTTTAAGAAAAAGAAAACTCTTCATCTGCCTTCACGCACTTATCAACAACCTTAAATGTAAATGGGATCTGTATTTTTTAACAGCTCATCTGTTCAGCCTGAATTTGTAATCATCTGTCTATGGTAATAAAAATTGTTGCTATAGCTTGTAGATTTGAACTAACTTACACATTTTGCACAACTGCAAGGTATTTTCATTGTAGTAGGTAGATTATGGAATTTTGACCCCTTTTTGATCAAACAATTTAATTTTGTTTAGCCTTGAGATCATCTTGTAAGACAAAGATGTTTCCAGAAGCTCGCAAGGAGTATAACAGTGGATTTAAATAAATTATATTAGCAACAGTCTCAAAGTATATCATATTGCATCAAATGCCTAGTATTATTATCATCCATGAATCATATCACAATTTTCACAAAAACAGATCCTGTAATTAATTAAATAAGGACTTACTCATTTGTACTTGTTCACTTGTACTCTGATTTTAAACAGTATTTACTCCCATCAGAATTACAGACCCACAACATTTAATAAAAGTGCAACTACTCATGGAGGGCCAAGCTGTAAAAGCTTTAAACTATGGAATATTTCCTGTTCATAGAAGCATACAGGCACACAATCAAAAGCAATCAATTTATGGCAGCTTTACAAGCCACTGTTCATCAGGTGAGTTACAACAGACCATATGTGCACACTTAGCTCAACCTAACTTGTGAGGTAAAATGCATCAGTTTAAACTAATTTCATGGGGGTATAAATTTTACCTTACTTTTTGGCAAGGTTAAGACAACATGTAGTCCATTGCTGTCCAGTAGTGATACAGCAGCTGTCTGCTGCCTTGTTGGAAAGCTGTAACTCAGTCTGGATTGATCCCGATAAAGCTCTTACACTATCAGGTTTGACTTCTGTAAAAGGTAATTTTTATTGATCTCAGTGATTGAATACAATAAATCATACCTTTCAAAAAACATCCAATCCTTATTCAAGGTGTCAGAAAGAAGTTTTACCAATTTCTACTAATTTCATTGGTTTAGTTGCATCCTCCATTTATCAAAAATGTGCCGTTTGTTTCTAATTTCACTAGATTTTAGAATTTCAAGCTATGATCACTCTTATACCTTTCTCTATCAGATAGAAAAGCCCAATAAGTCACTGGAATTTTCTGTACATTAAGATACTTACACATATACAAAACATTACCACATAATTTCCTTTTCTTCCTGTCCTCCTTTTTTCTGTTTTCCTTCTTTTGAAATTAACAGGATCTTGTTATGTGCTGCTTCAAAGCAGATTATGAATATAGGTACTGGTGAAACTATATGGAACTATATCTTCCATTGCTTTTATCTGTTACACCTGGTACACCTAATAAGAGCTTCCAGATTCCACAGTAATGCAAATAACAGCAGATATTAATCAGTCCAGGCACATTAATAAACATGAGATATTTCACCTTGTCAGACTTCTCTTTAAGTATTATATTTCCTATTCTACTCCTATTTTCGGGCCAGGATCTTACAATTAATCAGAATAAACAGAATTTTATTCCTAAATTACTAATGCAAACAAAGGAGTCAGAATATGGACTTGTAAGCAATATTGCATTATTCCTGAATTAAGTACCATTAAATTAATTCCAGCTTGAACAGATTAATTTCTTTACGATATTCCATTGCCTAAAATAGGAGTTTTACTGTAAATTGAGGATGGTAAGAATGCACATAGCACATACAAATATGGTTCTAATTCTGAATAAATTATGTGTGAGTTCAGAGAACTGCCTGTCTGAGGACTGGAGCAAAAGAACAACTGCTGTTCTCTCCTGCAGATGGCTCTTCCGGGCAGTTAAAAATTTTGTTAATCCTTGCTTAATCTCCTGTGTTTATTATGACTGTGCCTCCTCTCATGATGGTAACAATGGATTGAGTATACATAAATGCCATGTTACTTTTCTTGCACTGTACAATGTATACTTCCATTCAGCTCAATAATTGCTCATATACTTAATAAAAGTGTACTCTGGCATGTACTTAAGAAAAAGCATGTTACAAGACACGAGAACTGTTCCTACAGCAAAAGAACAAGTCTACAACACTTGGATAACAACTTTTTATTGCTTTGCTGAGATACAGTGAAGTCTAACATCAACCAAGATGATTATGAGACTGGAACACCTCTCTTATGAAGAAAGACTGAGGGATTTTGGTCTTTTTAGTCTGGAAAAAAGATGACTGGGGTGGATCTTATCAATGCTTCTAAATACTTAATGGGGGAGCGTCAGGAGGAAGGGGACAGGCTCTTTTCAGTGGTGCCCAGTGACAGGATAAGAGGTAATGGGCACAAATTTGAACATAGGAAGTTCCCCCTAAACATGAGAAGGAACTTCTTTACCTTGAGGGTGACAGAGCTCTGGCACAGGCTGCCCAGAGAGGTGGTGGGGTCTCCATCTCTGGAGACACTCAAAACCCACCTGGATGCATTCCTGTGCAACCTGCTCTGGCAGGGGGGTTGGACTAGATGATTTCCAGAGGTCCCTTCCAACCCCTAACATTCTGTGATTCTGTGTAATTGCTTCAAGGTAAATTCACTACTTCACTAATTATGACTTGTATTTTTTTCATTGCTCTACACACTGTACAATGACCAATAAAGAAAACTGTAGCATCAGTGACATTTTATTGACTTGTGAGCTTTCAGAGCTTTATTGAATATTAAAAACATAGATTATGTTATACTTTATACTGGATGTACCTGTGAATTGCTTTATAATAAACACAGGAATTTATTTGGTAGAGTATCTAGGGCTTTGAAAACAAACTGTCATTTTTGAAAACAGCCTTGCCTTCCAGTGTCAAGGGACTTACATAAAGATAAGTGCCACTAGAGAAAGAATCTTGTAAACCAGTGGGGTTTTTCTTAAAATTTTAATGTTTTTCAGGCATCACACTGAATAAATCAACAAAAAAAAATCAACGTTAGCTCTTCCCCATAAAAAAATCCTGTGGTATTCTCAAGAACTGTGAGAAAATACATTATTATATAAAACACCTGGATACCTAAATATAAATGTTTGAACAATATCTTTGTATTAAATACAAAGATAACAGACCTCTAAAGATTTCACAGTGAGACTGATGACCAAAAAGTAGGCATGAGCTATATGATATTATAGGGATTTCTTTTTTCAGAAACTGAGAGTTGCGGGTTGAAATTATTTTTGAAATTGAGCTTGGAAAGTAGTGAATAATCTGTCCCTAATGACATTCAAATCAAACGACATTCATGATATGCACTGGTTCCAGATGAAACCTAAGCACTTACTTAAGTAACATATTGAGTTAAACAAGACTACTCAGTACAACACAAATGATACTTAGTGCATCACAGAATTCATCTTTCTGTAATACAGAGGATAACTATAATATTGGAGCATTGGCAGTCATATTAACTGAAAACAATTTACAGGTACTCTGAGGAATGGGTTATGAAAGATACATAAATGATCTTACTTTAGGTTTCCGCAAAACACACATGCCTCAGAAAAGAGATGATTAGGTGTAAGCTAAGTAGAATCAATAGCACAATAAGCCCTGCAACAGCACCAAGTTTTATGTTTGGAAGAAATAAAAAATAAAATGAAACATCAAACATAATATTTTCTAAACCAAAAAAATCTCAAATCTTTACAAATTTCAGTGTATTTAGAGGTTCTGTCATTTTTCAGGATTTCAAAATTTTACCATTTGAGTGGGTCCTAATAAAGAAAGAACAATTTCCATATTAATGACCATAAGAACATGGTATTTGGCTCTTTTTCATGAAAAATGTTCACTACATTATTTATATGAATTACTTACCTTTCTTACAAGTTTCAGCCATTCACACAGTCCTTACACTCGTAACAAATTGATTAGCGAAAGTACCCAGAGAAAATAATATTATAATTATTACATAAAGTAATAGCAATGAACAGGGAATAATTAATCAATGGTATATGAAGTATCAATTTGTTCATCTGAACTGTTCAGCAAAGGGAAGAAAGAAAAGATCTTTAGTGACATCAGGCTATTTAAGCAAATATACACAAACACAGATCACAGGAGAATTTTTTTCTGCAATTTACAATTAATCCTGTTTACTTAACAAACTCTTTCTTAACAGAAATATTAACCATAAAACCCAATAAACTATAGACATACTGAAAGGTCTTTATAAAGAGACAGTATATTGATTTGATTCACAGAACATGCTGCTACCAAACAGACACACCAAAGGTAGCTACCTCCATGCTTACATTTTTAATGTCCTTAGAACTATTGGAGGTTACCAGCTGTGACCTTTAATTACAGTACTTCTGCCTGAATTTCTGAAAAAGCAGTTACTTATTTAAAGGTCGTCCCTACAATTATACCATCCTGCATCAGACTTACTAGCTATATGGATTCTTTCCTCATGCAGTAGGTGGCCTCCTTTTAATTTAAAACTTATTGGCTAGCTTGAAATTCTTCTAAACAAATAATAATTTATGTTATTCTTTTTTATGCAGGTTGGTCTATTGATTTCATAAGCTACTTTCTAAGACCTGGCTAAGCAGGCTTTAAAGAAAGCAGGAAAGAGGTCTATTTCCACAGAGCCTTTAAGAGAGCTGTTGAATTAAAGATGTTCCAGCAGTAAAGCAGTAGATAATGTAATGGCTGAACAGAGATCCCCATTCAAGGAGTTTCTTGGTTCTCAAGAAAGAAAAGTTAATCTTCCTCTTGACTTTTTATGAAGTGGATGTCTCTTTTTACCAGAATGCATGTATGCGTATACTTGTGTACAATTTAGTGTATCTGATATTGAACAACACTTGACCTACATGACTCACAGATGCAAGAAGAAAAATAAGCAATCAGTTGATTAGTTTCACGTGTGTAATGCATGCTAGGAAATCAGATGTATCACAGTTTAATCCAAAGACTGAAAATATTTCAGTGAAATTTGTATCATATTCACTAACTTAAAAAAAATATGAGGTATTATAAGGTAAATTTATTCAGTTAAACAAACCTTACTAAAAAGAAATGTCCATTTGATAAAATGTCATCATATTAGTAGTTCTATGATTTATGTCTGGTAACATTAAAGAACATAATCTATGCTTTCCTTACAATTATTCTGTTATGCTTCAGCTAACAATATTATGAGTCCACAGTATAACTTTATTAGGTACCCATCTATAATTATTTCCATATAAAACATATTGATCCATCAAAGATATACTCCTGGAAAATAAACAGTTCACTGAGTTGGCCATATTCAGTATGCTAATTAATATTTTCTCTCCTCTAATTTTGTGAAGCTGTGTGTTTGTGTTCTCCAGATAAAGAAAAAAGGTCAGTTAGCATTTGATGTGAGTCAGAAAAATAAACCACATGGATGTTAGAAATATTCAAAAGGCATCTTCAAACTATTTAAAGGCGTTATTTTATATTCTAGATTTTTGATGAGTGATTCATTTTTTTAAGCTGAGCAACAAAAATCCATCATCTTTGCAACAGGGAGTCTTTGAGCTCCTAGCTGAAACTTCTCATTGAAGAAATATTTTGCAGTTAAAGAACTTGGGAACCTAGATGTTACTCCTTTTTAAACACTTCCCAAAGATGAAAGTATGGGCTCTGTAGCACCTACTTATATGAATATATTTTCACATGAGAAACTTATCAAATCAAAGAAAATATGTTGGCTGCCCCACAAAAATCTTCTAAATCTCCTGCATTTGGCAAGCTACAGGTTGTTACTGAACATACAGATGATGCTCTACAAGAGAAATACAATTTTTGAGAAAAACTGTAAGCATAATTGAACATAGTAATACTGTTTATTATCTCAGAACTGACAATGTACTTACCAGCATATGGACCTGAAATTAATTCATTTCATCTTCATAACATGAGGTAAATCCATTTTAAAAATGAAAGAGAATGTGAAAAATGTTCCCTACTAAGCAATGTTTCCTATCTTTCTATTTTATGCCTTTTTTCATGGTATTTTCATATAAGTTTTCATTCTCCAATTTCAGTTTCCTTTGGCTTCATTTTCTTTTGATACCATTAACTAAACCTGAAGGGTTCTGTGACATACCCACATCCTTACTGAACTTTAAAAAGTTAAACTATTTATCAGCCTACACCTTGATTACTTTTTGGGTTTCCTGCATCCATTTCTTTGGTTTATCTTCTCCAATTGCACAGTAAATTTTTGAAGAGAAACAAGTTTTCTTCCCACTCTGTTTTACAACACAGAACATTTGTATGATTTTGATGAGGCCTTTAGGTGCAATTATAAGATAAATAATATAATTCATAATAACAGAAAGATATTAAGAATATGACCTTAAATATTCCTTATGCATTTTCCTCTGCTTTCAGTTTATGAGCTTCATATACTGTGTCAAGCAAAATTTACACTATATTCTGCAAAACAAAGATAATAATTTACTTACATGAGTAAGATGATGGCAAAGTAAATTACTTCAGTCATAAGAACAGCTGATGAGAAAGGAGCTATTGCTCTGCATTTTAGATGGCATGTTATGGTAAGGTGTACCATGTATTTAAAAGAAAACAAAACAACAGATATACTGCATTCTTGTTGCAGTGTGCTAAAATGAAGTAGGTACAATAAAAAACAAAACCAAAACCAAAACCTTGGACTTAAATAGTAATTTATTATGAATGATTGAATTGATATTTAATAAATGTCTTCTCTCAAGGACATGTATACCTCAAGTTAGGTATTTGTTTATGTAAATACATAGAAACCTTAATAGAAACCTATACCTACACATCAACTTCTGGTAGCAGCCTTTTTTCTATTCCAGACTATAAAGTTCTGTAGGCATATTTCAATTAATTTAAGTAATTAGCTGTTAAATCTCATTTAAAAGCCCAAACTGGTATTCCAAAGACTTCAGATTGGAATTCTGGTTCCATTCTAGCAATAACACTGGTCTGTTTGGTGAGTGATAATTTTAGGAAAGGAGAGAGGATGCTTCTTTGCTTAGGATATTATTAATGAAAAGAGCTCTAAAATTCTAAGTTATTATTACCACATTAGCATCAGCAGGTAGAATCCATCCCACATAGATAAAAAGAACAAAAAGCATTAATTTACTTATGTGGTTCTCTGGCATGCTCAGAGAGAGTTTTTCAACTCTGCTCCATTTCTGCATAGAAATTCACATATTTCATTAGATCATTGCTATAACGGCATTTCCACTAAAAATCTCAGCTATTGAAAAGGACACATATTTTAACTTCAGCTCCTGTAATATTTCTTAATTGCTCCAACGTTAGGTCTCAGCAACTAATATGTCTTTATTCTGTTGGTGTTACTTTGTTCTCTAGTTTAATCTTATAAACATAATTATACAATTCCTATGATCACTGGATTTGAGCATCTTCTGTATTTCAGATATTTTTTCTTAATTTCTGCAAAAAGTCACACTCAGATGACATTCATTACCTGATTAGGTATTATGTTTATTTTCAATTACAAATCAGTGGAACCACAAACTGCTATATACTCTGAAAACCAGTAGATTTGTCTGAATTCTCGGTCATTACTTCTGTAAAAGGAACATATCAACAAATTTCTATTCAAGAAACAGAGCAAAGAAGTATCATGAAATGTGCATTTTAAAAAAAACTGTTGAACTTGCTTTACTTTCTAGCACAAAGGTATGTCCTTTGAAAGCACATTTGTTTGTGATAAATTAGCAATGTTACCCACAGCTAGCATTCCTACATAAAATATTATCTGAATCCTGAACTACTGAATTTAGTCTCTTAAGTAAATTCAATCCTGTTGTGTTACAGCTGATAAATAGTTTCCCAAAAATATAGATTTTAGTAAAAACCCAACATTCTTGGATACATGAAGAAACATAAAACCATCTATAGCTAACATTGTTATTTGAAAATTTAGGAGCAATTTCAGAATTTAAAATGTGCCTTACTGGAAACCTTTATGGGTGTAATCGTCTAACCCCAGCCAGCCACTGAGCACCACACAGATGCTCGCTCATTCCCCCTGCAGTGGGATGGGGGAGAGAACTGGAAGGGTATTAGTGAGAAAACTCATGGACTGAGTCAAAGATGGTTTAATAGGTAAAGCAAAAGCTGCACATGCAAGCAAAGCAAAATAAGGAATTCATTCACTACTACTACTATCAGCAGGCAGGTGTTCCCATTAGCAGCCTCCAGGAAAGCAGGGCTCCAGCACGGGTAACTGTTACATGGGAAGACAAAACGCTGTAACTCCGAAAGTCCCCCCTTTCTCCTTCTTCTCGAGCTTTTACTGCTGAGCATGTTGTCACATTGTATGGAATATCCCTTTGGTCAGTTGGGGTCAGCTGTCCCAGTTGTGTCCCCTCACAATTTATTGTGTACCCCCACCTTGCTCGCTGGTGGGGCAAGAGGAGTAGCAGAAAAGGACCTGACGATGTGTAAGCACTGCTCAGCAATAGGTAAAACATCACTATGTTATCAACACTGTCCAAACTTTCCCTGGAGCAGCTTTGAGCCATTCCCACATGTCCTGGCACTTTATACCTGTGAGAAGAGATCAGTGCCTCCCTCTCCACTGCCCCTCCTCAGGAAGCTGCAGAGAGCAATGATGTCGCCCCTCAGCCTCCTCCTCGCCAAACTAGAGAAACCCAGTGTTGTCAGCCACTCCTCAGAGGACACAGAGGACATGCCTTCCAGACCTTTCACCAGCTTTTTTGCCCTCCTCTGGACCCACTCAAGTACCTTAACAACCTTTTTCAATTGTGGGGTGGAATTTACAGGATTGTATTTCCCACAGTACAGGAATGCAATTAGTACAGCTATAGTTAATTGTTTAGGGATGTGCTATGTCACAATTCATTTGCCTTGCACGGCCCTTTGCAGAGAGGAAAGCATGGTTTTAAAATGCACTGGCTATCAGTTAATTTTCAAGCATAACACAAAGCATAGGTTTTAGTTTAAAAATCTTCACTTGTGTGAAATCCTTGCTACTTAAAGACTGTCTTTTTCCTCAAAGTCCTCTGTACAAGGGGCACTCATGGCAAGGGAATTCATCTCCAGCCTCGCTCTGCCTGCTGATGTATCAGATCCACATTGGAACACATGCAAGGGCCTCTCTTGACACACTCAGCTTGCATTAAAATGTCGAGATTATTTAACTGAATAGAATCATAGAATAGTTTGGGTTGGAAGGGACCATTAAAGGTCATTTAGTCCAACCCCCTTGCAATAAGCAGGGACATCTTCAACTAGATCAGGTTGCTCAGGGCCCTGCCCAACCTGACCTTGAATGCTTCCAGGGATGGGGAAACTACAACCTCTCTGGGCAATTTGTGACACTGTTTCACCATCCTCATTGTAAAAAAATTCTTCCTTACGCCCAGTCTAAATCCATCTCTTTGCTGTGCTGAGGGCTCTAGAGTTGGACACAGTACTCCACATGAGGTCTCATCAAACCAGAATAGAGAGGTAGAATCACTTCCCTTGAACTGCTGGCCACGCTTCTTTTAATGCAGCCCAGGATGCAGTTGGCTTTCTGGGCTGCAAGTGCACATGGCCAGCTCATGCCCAGCTTTTCATCCACCAGTACAGACAAGTCCTTCTTGTCAGGGCTGCTATCAGTCCCTTCATTATCCAGCCTTTACTGGTCCTGGGAGTTTCCCCAACCCAGGTGCAGGACCCTGCACTTGGCCTTGTTGAACCTCATGAGGTTCACATTGGCCCACTTCTCAAGCTTCTCCAGGTCCCTCTGGATGGCATCCCATCCCTCAGGAGTGTCAACTGCACCACTCAGCTTGACGTGGTCTCCAAACTCGCTGAAGGTGCACTTGATCCCACTGTCTATGTCACTGATGAAGATATTAAACAGTACTGATCTCAATGCAGACCCCTGAGGGACACCACTTGTCACCAGTCTCCATCTGGACATTGAGCCATCGACTGCTACCCTCTAGATGCAACCATCAAACCAATTCTTCATCCACGGAACAGTCTACCCATCAAATCCATATCTCTCCAATTTGGGAGGACGTTGTGGGGCACTGTACAAAGGGTGCGGCACTGTACAAAGGCCTTACAGAAATCCAGTGAGATGACAGCCGTAGCTCTTCCCCTGTCACTCCACCACAGAAGTTCACCAGGCTGATCAGGCAGGACTTGCCCTTGGTGAAGCCATGATGGCTGTGTCAAATCACTTTCCTGTCCTCCGTGGGCCTTAGCACAGCTTCTAGGATGATCTGTTCCATGATCTTCCCAAACACAGAGGTAAGGCTGACAGATTGGTAGTTGCCAGGGTCCTCCTTTCTACCCTTTTTAAAAATGGGTGCAATGTTTCCCTTTGTCCAGTCACCGGGGACTTCACCTGACTGCCATGACTTTTCAAATATGGGAGTGGCTTGGCCACTACACCAGCCAATTCCCTCAGGAGACTCTGGGATGCATCTTGTTAGGTCCCATAGACTTCTGTATGTTCAGGTCCCCTCCCCTCTCCTCCCTTCCTCTCCCCTTGCCATCCCTTCCGTTCCCTCCCTCCCCTCTGTGGTCAGGAAGGAATTTTCCACTGGGTCAGATTGGCACTCGTTCCTGGGGGTTTTTGCCTTCTTCTTCAGCATTGAGCATGGCCGCTTGTTAGGCCTCCTCTGGTCCATTTTGGCTAGGTTATTGCCTGCTGCTTATGCACCATGAAGTGGCCTCTCATGCCCTGTAGCCAAGGCAAGGAAGGCTTTTTTTCACCCAAGGTGGGCCAGCACGAGTCCCCAGGGTTTTTTGCCTTCCTCATTGAGCACAGCCCATTGCCAGGGCTAGGTGCCTGCTGTTCTTGCACTACCAAGGCACTGCTTGTGCCCTGTCTCTCCCTGGCTCTCTTTCTCATTACAGGTTTGTAGCAGGAGCAAGCTCTGGCCTTCCCTTGGCTCCATTTCCCCAGGAGTCCTTGCTTGTGCAAAACAGCCTGTGCTTGGACAGGCTCCAGGCTTGCTGCACCATCAGGAGCTGCCACTTTTCATCTCTCTCTGTATGCAATACAAGCATAGGGCAGGCACGAGAGCGCTTCTCATGCATCACTGGCCAAGAACCACAGCTGAGCAAGTTTTTGAAGGCAAAAAGTATGCTTGTCATCAATATGTGTCATACTTTTGAAAATACCCCGCAGTACCACACACCTCTTCTTTTGTGTGTGATTGGTCACAATCCTCATTCTTCAAGTTCTCACTCTTCAGGAAACAAACTGCTTGGCCTGTATTGCTGCTGCTGCTTTCTGTAGCTCTGTGACTTGCCTTTGCCAGACTGCAAGGAATATTTTTTCAAGCTAAACTTGAAAATGCTTTTGGAGCTGAAAAGCCCCTGGCATTTCAGGCAAGTAACAGTCTGTTATGGTTTGAGAAAACCCATAACAATTTATTGTCATTTAGACAATTATTCTATCACCCGATGACCCCTCCCCACCCGGAAAGGAGAATCAGGGAAAGCAAGGAAACACAAAGGTTGAAATATAAATAGATTTAATAGGATAAGACTAAATAATTACCCATAATACTAAAGAACTAGTATTAATCCCGATACTAATATAAGATATTCAGGAATTACACTCATCCAATTATATCACTAGGAAGCTGTGCACACCCAGCAGTGGACAGTAAATGTCGGACACTGCGATGGGAGGGGCCGGGGCAGGGGGAAGGCAAGGCGAGGCGAGGCAAGGAGTTGTGCCGTTTTGTGCATGAGAAGTTATGACCTAGGTCTGATGGGTCCATCCAGGGGAGCAGCTATCTGCAGTGCAGGTCTCAGGCCATCCAGGAGACAGGTTCAAGAGATGGGTACACCTACAACATACCTCAGGCAAGGACTAAAACATCCCTGCATTATCAGCACTGCTTTTAGCACAAATACAAAACACAGCCCTGTACAAACTACTGTGAATAAAATTAACTCTATCCCAGCCAAAAAACAGCACAATGGGGAATGAAATGGCTGCTTGTTAGTAGCATCCCCTTCAAAATACCACTTAATAGGTTTTCATATTGTGCTGAAAGTGTTCAGCATACTTTATCTAATTAAATCCATTTCTACTAGCATTAACAGCATTTATAGTAAGAACTTTATTTGAGAGACAAATTGTATTTGTACTTGTATTTTCCTTCATCAATTTTTCAGTGTTTTGTTGAGCCATTATAAATCATGCTGAAATTCTGTTGTCTGTGTCAGTCTCTGAGGACAAAACTAGTGAGAAACACTCTTACCATCAAGCCAGAGAAGCAGCAGGTGAAAACACACTTCTGACCATTTTATTTGAGTTCTAGTTCTGTCTTTGTATTTTTGTAGAAGGAAAAATGCACATTCACTGTCCCCACTGGAGCCCAATACATAGAAAACTTAATGATTCAGCAACAGTTGCTCTTTTTTGGCACATACTGTCTTTGTACTGAATAGAGGTGTTAGACAGGAGATTTTTTAAAAATTCACACTCCACAGTGAAACAAAACTCTCATTGTTCAAAAATGTTCTTGGCAATCAGAAACTACAGCATGAAATGAACTCTGTGGCATCCAGTAGTTCAGAGATCAAGGAGCGTGTGGGATACACACCAGTTCAAAAGGCAGCACAGCATGAAAGAGAGCAAAGACCCAAACCTCACATCTTTCCTGAGAAAGTTAACAAAACATAATTATCCACCAGTTGTTTGTGGTTTTTTTTCTCTCTGATTTTCATTTATATGAATTCTTTTCCAAATAAATTTTTGTTGAAAGCTTAACATTATACATGCAACTTTAGTTACTGTTTACCATAATTTTCTGTTGAAAATCCGTCTCAATCATTCTTCAATTTAAAATGAGAATTGGATGACCTTTCATTATAGATAAGTCAGTTATCTAATATGGATGTACAACTATTTCTTCAGTATATATGTCTACAAAATTGTTGCAGAAAGCAATTAAGAAAAATGGATTGTCATGATCAAGTTGTGTCAGCGTAACATGACAGACAGAAGAGTTTCAATGAAGCGTTCATCTTTCTGATGTGTTAGATATGACATCTTTGAGAACTTCAAATCATTGTACCCTCTCTGGCAAAATGAGTTTATGAGTGATGTTTTCTTTGGTAAACAGAATAATGCATTAGAAGGTTCAATGAGTTTATAAACACTTTTCAGGCTGAGATTATAGCGGTAAGGTTGGCAGAGTGCTTCTACATTTTTCTTAGATGTGTGTTTAGTCATAACAATATACATTCCGCTCAACCTAAATGTAGTAGTTAGGCCTCTAACTAGCACTTACATATTAGTGTTAAAATACAGTAGCACACGCTTGACTGTTGCTTTATGCACAAATGTGTGTATTTGTGACAGGGGAAATTAATTTTGTCCTTGTACTTCAAGATTAATTTATTCAGTACATACTATATATTTTTAATTTATTTATACTTTATTACATTAATACTATCATCTGTTAGAATGACAGAATATTAATTATTTTGAAAGTCTTTTAAAATATGTACTAAACACTTTTTTGACTTTTTTTTTTTTACTTTTTTTTTTAAACGTGATTATATATAAAATGGAAAAGACCAGGTAGTTAGGGTCTAGCTTCTTGGCCTCTGCTGGTACCATATTCATTTATACTAGTTATCTAGTAAAGTTAAGTACCTTAACCTTATTTGTATACCATCTTAATTTAAGGATGTACATTTCTTTTTATGTTTTGAAAGCTTGCATTAAGTAGTAACTAAAAGCTGAATAACAAGAATCTAGATTTTTATATACTCAACATGAGGATCCTATAGGACAAACATATGTACCTATGTTAAAAGAAATCTTATGAGTGTCATCTCAGATTGCAAAGTCTTTCAATTAGGAAAGAATAAAATAAACCCTGGGTACTAGAACTTTCTATTAGTGATTGAAGCATAACTTTATATTGAACAACTGAACAGTGAAATCACTCTTACATACAGTAAGTGATTCCTTTATATAAATAGTACTCATCTATGCAACAACTATCATAGAAAACCTATGATATCAAAAGAAGATTTGAGCATAACTTAGTAGTCCTCAGGAAGCATTTTTAATTTTCTGTACAGATTTTCCCTGTTGAATTTTTTTCTGATGTGTAATACATTGTCATTCTGAAATTTTTCACAAAAAGGTCATTTTCCTTTACTTTTTAGCCATAACTGAGTTACGGTGCACAAAAATGTATGAAATTTTCACCTGTCTTTTAAGACCCTTGAACAGCATAAATTGCTCCAGAAATACTAGCTGAATTCTGAATCTGTGTCTATAATATATTTGAGTGAACACTACTGTCATGGAACTAATTGTTTCTGTGGCTTTTATTTCTTACACATATACTCTGGTAAATTATTCAATAGCTATCTCTTATTAAAATCTACACTTATGAACAGCAAGTACTGGATAATTTGATTTTTTATTACATATAAATTTTTTTTGTATTTTTCTATTTTAGAAAGCTCTCCCTAATGAGCATCAATCTCACACTCTGTGAAAAAAGACACATAACTCTAAGCTTTACGATGTTGGCTTCAGGCATTTCAAGAAGGCTTTTCCTTAGGTCTCTTGTAGAAACCCTTTTTCTTTTTTCCTCTTTTTCTTTAAACCATTTGAAGATAATTTAGCATTGATGAAAAGATGCATTGTGGTAGTCACAGAAAATGAGTTTTGTCTATGCTTACAGCAAGTATACAAAGACACTAAAAATAATGTAAATTTTAAAGCAATGAATTTACCCAATGAACTCATTTCATATGTCAGTGTTTAATGACTTAAATGGTGCTCATTTAAAGTTTCCCCTTTCTTCTTGCTTTTTTCCCAAGTAAGGAATTAAAAAATCCCTCATGGATTAGATTCCACAGGTCCTACCATTATGCATCTAATGACATCTATTTCAAATCCACTGAGGAATTTATGGGCGCCTTGAATTTGACATTTCCTTTCAATTGCCTGTTAAACCAACCATCATAGTTGCTAGATTCACACCAGTAGGACCAACCAATTCAAAACTTCATTAAAACGTATGTATTTGGTTCTTTTTTCCCACCCTGACCAGAAGAGTAAATTCTGCATTTTTCTTGCTGTGGTCTTTCTACTTTTTGCTGAGCATCACAATCAGACACAAAACACTTTTTATGGATTCATTAAGGGGCAAAAAGGTGTTCTGGTTTCAAATTGCAGGGTAAGAAATCATTGTGGGAGGACACAATACAAAAGTGAAATAATCCTTCTTCATTCTACAAAGTGATACAGAGCCAGTCCATGACTACTGTCTGCTACCCTAAAGTTGAAACAGAGGGTAAATGTACCCTAAGCTACATACCTAACATAACCTCTTCAATGCTGTCTCCATGATCAGGGAAAGTTAATTGATTCCTTGCTCAAAGGCAAACAAGGATCAAATCAAATGAAGAAACTACTAGAAAGAGTCTAGTGAAGGGCTATGAAGATGATCAAGGGACTGGAGCACCTCTTTTATGAGGAAAGGCTGAGACTTGGGTTTGTTTAGACTTGAGAATACTCAGAGGGGATCTCCTCAATGCTTACAAATACCTAAAGGGTGGATGTCTAGAGGATGGGGCCAGACTCTCTTCAGTGGTGACCAGCAACAGGACAAGAAGCCATGGGTACAAATTAGTACACAGGAAATTCCATCTCAACAGATGGAAAAACTTCTTTACTTTGAGGGTGACAGCACTGGAACAGCCTGCTCAGAGAGGTTGTGGGGGTCTCCTTCTCCGGAGATATTCAAAACCTGCCTAGATACGACCCTGTGAAACCTGCTCTAGGTGACCCTGCTTTAGCAGGGAGGTTGGACTAGGTGATCTTCAGAGGTCCCTTCCAACCCCTGTGATTCTGTGAATACACTAACAAACCAAACCCCTCTGAAATTAAATCTCACCTTCATCCTCTTCTGGGAAATAATACAGGTGGCCAGAAGCACATATACTGGTCAATGAGGACTGTAACAAGTTATTTTAATTTTTCTGTGATTCAGATCTCTTATTTTCATCACACGAATTTATTAAATCCTCTTACCTATTTTGCCCATATTCTCTCATTCTCTATTCTACGTGAGTCCTGCACAGCACTTAAGTGGTAGCAACTGAAGAAGAGGTTGTGGGTCACAAGGCCCATAGGCATGTGTCCCAGCAACTGGAGAGACCTGGCTCTGTTTATCTTTCCCCAGTGAATTTAATCCTGAATGTGTGCGTGCATGTGTCATTCCTCAGCAAACATCAAGCTGGACTAGCCAGCAAGAAGAAGACCTGCCTGGAAAGCCACGAGGTCTGAGCCAGGGGGTGGGTGAGGGCCCCACTGTTCAGGAACAGATATTAGGTAGACTTAGGGCTTGTGCTAATATATGAGGAATATGTGACTGTGTGGGTGCAAGATCAGTGCAAGTGCGTGCATCCGTTTGCTAGTGAACGTCAAGCTGGACTAACGGGTGAGCAGGAGGAGACCTGCATGCTGGGTAAGGGTCCCAGGGTCCAGCCATGAGTATTAGATGGACTGAGGCCACACTGATATTTGAGGGCCGTGTGACTGTGTGTGTGTTTGTGAATCTACAGAGTGAGGGGGGGGTGTGAGTTTTCGCTTCCATCCTGATCAGCCGGAAAGGAGAAGCAGGACTGGGCTGCTCCATGTGAGTGCTGTTGGTGTTCATGGGGCTGACGCTAAAGACAGTGCCCTGTCTGATGTCGTCTGCGTTGCCAGTCATGTTAGAGTCGTGTGTGTGTGTGCACACACACGCATGTGAAGCAGCAGCGTCCATGGGAAGGGGAAGGAGAAACCCCTGTGTCCCCAGGCTGCACCTGGCTGGGCTTCAGCAACTGCAAAGAAGAAACCCTGATCCTATAATTCACAGCTGCTTCAGCAGCTCGTAACTTCCTCAACATTTTCACTTTTACTACCTCTGAATTAGGTATGTTAGTTTTGATTTGATTTGCTTTTAACAGCTTTTACACATATCCATTAAAAATACAAAACAACATTATTTTCAGCTGTCTGACTTAGATCTTTTTCACAGGAACACAGCATCTGATGTACAAGATCAGAGATCCATTTAATCTGATTTTCAAACACTTTGTGCAATGTTTGGTGTTTCAGTGAGATGCTATGAAAGCTGTCACATTGAATGGTTCTGTTAACAAAATCCTCATTTTAGAAATTATTTAATTATGGATCTAGGATTCTCTGAGGACTGGTGAGAATAGAGCATTCAGCATTAAGCATGGGACAACAAAAGTACCCTTCTGAGTAAGAAGTATCCACAAGTTGAACAGCTGCTGCTTCAATTAATGTTGCAAGCAAGAAAAAGTTTCCAGGTCCCAACTGACAGCATGGGGAATAGGTGATAGCAGCAATGAGAAGTCTGCTGGTCTGGATGAGAAAGCAAGAGACAGGGACACCCTCAGACCTGAAAGGATCCAGAGATGGAAATAATATCTGCAGAAGATAAAGTAGTTGAAGGAAAAAAATATAGTGCTCCATCTCCAATGGCCAGTGCTTTAAAATTCAACTTTTAAGCTATTGCAACTAAGTATGTGTGTGTCTATATATATGTGTGTGTGTGTGTGTGCACATATATAATATATATACAAATATGTATGTATCAGTTAATTAAGAGATTGCTGTGATAAGGTGTTTAGAAGACTGATAAATCAGGACAGTTTTAAGCTTTAAAACCTAACTACTAAATTTTTTCATTAACAACATATTTTTGCATGTTACTGATTGTCCTCACTATATATATACAAAACTGTGAGTCCGTAACACTAATATGTTACATTAGTTATGAGTATACAACACCCTGGGGCTCACGGTGACACCACTGGCTATGAACCTTAGTGGTTCTTGATTGTGGTGGTTGAAGTGATCAAGACCCAGAGACTTTGATGACAGAATTTAGAACTGAAGGGGGTTCATTTTCTTTCTTCTGCATATTTCCACCATGTTTGATGGCTTTATGCTATTTAGTCCTCCCAAGGGGAAGCGGGGGTCTCATCTGCTCCCAATACTGCTTATATCGCTTATTTTTTTTCTTGTCTTGTAAATCATGCTTCTTGTGTATTCCCCAAATGGCCCTGCATACAACTACACACATCTTTGTCCCTTTGATGATCACATTCCTCACATACTTTGTGAGTACTTATGCATTGTGTCTAGTTCTGCCATCACAGCATTAAAAAATAAGTATTCACGCTGGTTATCTTACTTTAGCACCCTTATATCTGTGTTCAAGGCAAGTTAATACTGATCATAGCATGTGTAATTTCTAGTTGACATAGGCTTCTGCTTTGGCTACAAGGTATATGGCACCAAGAGAAGTTATTTAAGCACTAAGTTCAAAGTCTTAGTTCCAGGCAAAAAACGCAAAGAGATTTGGATATTCAGTAATCAGATGAACAACAGCCGTCCCTCTGAGTGCAGAGTTTTCTGAATTAGCAAATAAAGAATGACAAAGAAATGTGTCAGGAGCTTACACACCTGATTCTGAACTAAAGGAAAATGATTTTATTATATGAGGATTATCACCCTAGAATTCTCTCCTGAACCTTGATTCTTAAATCATTTCTTTAAGAAATACAGCTGAGTCATTTATTTCAAAAGATGCCTGGAAGGAACTGTGCTTAGTAAAAATCCCAGGAGCAGACAGCTTGCCAGGATTTGGGAATCAGGTTTGATGCTCAGTATAGGAGACATACTACCTGGAAAGTATGGAGACTGATCAAAGGAGAAAAACATGCTTCATCCCCTGGAGAAAGGCTCATGAATAAGCATTCAACGATTAATATATTCTCTTAAGAGAATACAAACATGTGTCTAGTCCTAGTAAGTATGACATAAAAACCTTACTAAACAGTCATTACAGAAAGTAAAATTTAGTGAGTTCCAACTTCTTTGTTGTATTTAGAAATATTTCCTCTTCTATAATATTTTTTCCACTCTGTATTCACCCTGTTTCCACTACATTCTATACATAATGATGTGAGAAGAGATAGACGTAGGGACCATTATAATCAGGTAATGTGAAATGGTATTTTACTTACGTCAGTTAAGCAACATCTATATACAGCAGCTGAGGAAACAAAAAGTCTATTTTCCTCTATGTGTAATATATTTTGATAATGTTTTCATGTTAAATAAATATATAGAATAGAATAGAATAGAATAGAATAGAATAGAATAGAATAGAATAGAATAGAATAGAATAGAATAGAATAGAATAGAATAGAATAGAATAGAATAGAATAGAATAGAATAGAATAGAATAGAATAGAATAGAATAGAATAGAATAGAATAGAATAGAATAGAATAGAATAGAATAGAATAGAATAGAATAGAATAGAATAGAATAGAATAGAATAGAATAGAATAGAATAGAATAGAATAGAATAGAATAGAATAGAATAGAATAGAATAGAATAGAATAGAATAGAATAGAATAGAATAGAATAGAATAGAATAGAATAGAATAGAATAGAATAGAATAGAATAGAATAGAATAGAATAGAATAGAATAGAATAGAATAGAATAGAATAGAATAGAATAGAATAGAATAGAATAGAATAGAATAGAATAGAATAGAATAGAATAGAATAGAATAGAATAGAATAGAATAGAATAGAATAGAATAGAATAGAATAGAATAGAATAGAATAGAATAGAATAGAATAGAATAGAATAGAATAGAATAGAATAGAATAGAATAGAATAGAATAGAATAGAATAGAATAGAATAGAATAGAATAGAATAGAATAGAATAGTTCAGTTGGAAGGGACCTACAACAACGAGCTAGTTCAACTGCCTGACCACTTCAGGGCTGACCAAAAGTTAAAGCATGTTGTTAAGGGTGTTGTGCAAATGCTTCTTAAACACTGTCAGGCTTGGGGCATTGGCCACCTCTCTAGGAAGCCTATTCCAGTGTTTGACCACCCTCTCGGTAAAGAAATGCTTCCTGATGTCCAGTCTGAACTTCTTCTGGCACAGCTTTGAACAATTCCCACCCATCCTGTCACTGGATGCCAGTGAGAAGAGATCAGCACCTCCCTCTCCACTTCACCTCCTCAAGAAGCTGTACAGAGCAATGCCTCCTCCATGCCAAACTAGACAAAGTCCTCAGCTGCTCCTCATAGGACACTTCTTCCAACCCTTTCACCAGCTTTGTTGACCTCCTCTGGATGCATTCAAGTACCTTAACATCGTTCTTAAATTCTGGGGCCCAGAACTGCACACAGTGCTCAAGGTGAGGCTGCACCAACACTAAATACAGTAGGATAATCACCTCTTTTCACGGGCTGGCTATGCTGTGTTTGATGTACCCCAGGATGGGGTTTGCCCTCTTGGCTGCCAGGGCTCACTGCTGACTTCTATTGAGCCTGCTGTCAACCAGCACCTCCAGATCCCTTTCTGCAAGGCTGCTCTCCAGCCACTCCTCTCCATCCCAGATGCAGAATCCAGCATTTGTTCTCGTTAAACTTCATGCCACTGGTGACTGCCTATGGCTCCAACCTATCTAGATCCCTCTGCAAGGTCTCTTGTCCCCCCAGTTTTGTATCATCATCAAACTTACTAAGGGCATGTTCAACTCCTGCATCCAGATTACTGATAAAAATGTTAAATAGAACTGGCCTTAGAATTGAACCCTAAGGAACACTGCTGGCGACTGGTTGCCAGCCAGATGTAGCCCCATTCACTAAAACCCTTTGAGCCCAAATGCTGAGCCAGTTCTTCACGCAGAGCACATTGAACACGCTCATCCCACAGTTGGACAACCTGTCCAGAAGGATGCTGTAAGGGACAGTATCAAAAGCCTCACTGATATCCAGAAAAACTACATCTACCACCCTCCCTTCATCCACTAGGTGGGTGACTTTATCATAGAAAGATATTAAATTAGTTAGACAGGACCCTGCCCTTTCTGAGGCCATGTTGACTCTGCCTGATGATTGCATTATTCTTTAAATGCCTTTCAATACCACACAGTATATCTTNTCACGGGCTGGCTATGCTGTGTTTGATGTACCCCAGGATGGGGTTTGCCCTCTTGGCTGCCAGGGCTCACTGCTGACTTCTATTGAGCCTGCTGTCAACCAGCCCCTCCAGATCCCTTTCTGCAAGGCTGCTCTCCAGCCACTCCTCTCCATCCCAGATGCAGAATCCAGCATTTGTTCTCGTTAAACTTCATGCCACTGGTGACTGCCTATGGCTCCAACCTATCTAGATCCCTCTGCAAGGTCTCTTGTCCCCCCAGTTTTGTATCATCATCAAACTTACTAAGGGCATGTTCAACTCCTGCATCCAGATTACTGATAAAAATGTTAAATAGAACTGGCCTTAGAATTGAACCCTAAGGAACACTGCTGGCGACTGGTTGCCAGCCAGATGTAGCCCCATTCACTAAAACCCTTTGAGCCCAAATGCTGAGCCAGTTCTTCACGCAGAGCACATTGAACACGCTCATCCCACAGTTGGACAACCTGTCCAGAAGGATGCTGTAAGGGACAGTATCAAAAGCCTCACTGATATCCAGAAAAACTACATCTACCACCCTCCCTTCATCCACTAGGTGGGTGACTTTATCATAGAAAGATATTAAATTAGTTAGACAGGACCCTGCCCTTTCTGAGGCCATGTTGACTCTGCCTGATGATTGCATTATTCTTTAAATGCCTTTCAATACCACACAGTATATCTTCTCCATAATTTTTCCAGGAACTGAGGTCTCTAGTTTCCGGTGTCTTCCTTCATGCCCCCCTTATAAATTGGAATAACATTGGCTAGCTTCCAGTCAACAGGGACCTCCCCAAACTCCCAAGACCTTTGGTAGATGATAGAAAGCCACCCTGCTGTAACACCCACTACTTCCTTCAGAACCCTGAATCCAGTCAGGTCCCATGGACTTACAGACATTCAGCTGATACAACTGATCCACTGCAAATTCAGTTTCCACCAACAGAAAGTCACTGCTCCCACAGTCATGGTCCTCCAACTCAGAGGACCAGGCAGCCCAAGGTCTATCAATATTATTAAAGACTGATGAAAAAAAGAAAAAATTGAATGCCCCTACCTTTTCTTCATCCCTATTTGTCAGGTGATCATCAAGTGTCTATCCAACATATTCCTTAGACCTCCTCTTGCTATTAGCATACTTCAAAAAGCCCTTCTTGTTGTCTGACATGACACTGGCCAGTTTCAACTCTAATTGAGCTTTGACCTTTCATCTTTTCTCCCTGCATATGTGAACCACAGCTTTGTAATCTTCCTGCAAAGACTGACCTTGCTTCCAGAGATCACACAATTTCTTTTTCCTCTTGAGCTCCAAGAGGAGTTCCCTGTTCAGCCAAGCTGGTCTTCTTCCCCACCTGCTTGCTTTATTATACTACGCATTAACTACATTGAAAAATTATATAGAGTTCATTTCATATATATTGTATTTTGCTATTTATTTCCAACTTATTCCAGACATATTCCAGCATTTTACTCTGATGAAACCAAATGAATTATTCTGAGTAGCCTTTCAGAAATTCGACATTATTTACAACACATTTTCTTGAAATAACTCTGAAATCTCTACAGTTAAATTGAACTTTCTCCATTTAATGATTGTAGAGCTACTGCTAAGATTCTTTTACACTCACACGAGCTCATTGTCAATTTTTAAACATATTCAATATCCAAGGATCTCATTATTTTCTTTACTTGTAGCCCTTCAATGTTTCTAGTGCAAATCTTATTTCTCATTTAGTATAAAATATTTTGATGCCACTTATTGTATCTCTAAAATACTTTTGCCAGAGGCTATTAGGATTTCAGACAAGAAACTGCTTGCTTATAAATGAAACAATTTTCTTAAAAAGACAAATAGACTGAGATGCACACAGTCATACATTCAGTAAGACAATACACCACAGTCCATTTTTCTTTGTTTCTATAATAATGACAAACATATATATGGATAGACACTATGCCTGAAATAAAAAATGCAACTGATTACTGTTTCAGAAAGGTAGCTAACAGCTTCATAGGAAACTGGAAATCCTAAAGCAGTAAAAATACATCAGAAGAAAAAAAGGAGAGGAACTTGATGACAGAAATTGTTTGTATGTGGTAAATTGGCACAGTATGGAAAATAAAAAAATAGTGCCTCTTTATATTTTCTACACTACACTTTCTATTCATTGTAGTACTTTATTCTCAATAACTGAAATTGGAGGACTTAAAACAATAGTTCGTCTAGTCCATTCATGAAAATGGGTAATGTTATGCATTCTATATTTTCATGTAAAAACCAATCAACACAGAACAACTCTACCATGCCAAGAAATTTTGATACCCATCAAAACGAAAAATAAGAATCAGCACATTTGACAGCATTGAACTAAGTAAACTATGGATGTACAGTGATGAAAAATGCAACCCTCCATCTGAAATGCGACAAGGGTACCAGCCAGCAAACTGTCAACAGGTGCCTGGTCCCCTTTATCTTCTTATCTCTCCATTTTTTGCACATTTGTTCCTCCCCAAACCATCTTGATCCCCCCATTTCCCCACCTTTGGTTCCTGCCCTATACATCCCATAGTAAGTCTCACGCAATCCCAGCATGCTCTTCCCCTGCAACCCATAATGAGCCTGTCCCCCAGAGCAGGGACCCTCCAGTCTGTGCAGTTCCCAGAGAGCTGCCCCCGGGGACTCATGGTGCTGGGTCTCACCTGGCCCATGGGGCTGATGCTCTCCTGGGACAGCCCTGGGGAGATCGGGGCAGGGGTTCATGTCTCTGTGCTTCTCTGTGTGTAAGGGTGAACTTTTTATCACATATCCTAACACAGGTCAGCTCAGATCTGCATTTCAAGTTGCACAAAATCACCACATCACTGCTCATTACTTTTAGCTCATCATTCTCCAAGTGCTACGCGATGCTGCTACAGACAAAGAAGCAGGTGACAGAACTGGCTGTGAAATGCTATTCAAAATCAGCACCGATATACTCTTTGCTGTAATACTGCATTTGGCTAAGCAGGGGAAGGGATTCAAACGTTATAAATCATGTGAGAGTGGAGTACACAGCGAAATAGATAGGAAAAAGGTCTAGCTATGTTCATGCATACCAAATATCTAGCTGAAACAAAATACCCTGAAACTAGTCCAATAATCTCTTCCACCCACTTTCTTTAACCCCCCTCAGCTTCCGATCAATGTCTAATATTAAATAACACAAACAAAACTCTGAAATATCTTACTATGCTACCTTGAACACTGTTAGACAAATTAATAATGCAGTCACAAATCAAAATCAAATGTCTCAGCTGTGATATTTGTGTTCATTGGATACATTTAAGTTCCATTTTTGACTGTGTTTTCGTCAAGATTAAAAATTGCAAACACTTGACAACAAAATTTCCTAACCTATCTCTGCCTCTATAACCTCAGCATATGGCAGCTAAAAGCCATCAGTATACTTTAGTTGTGCATCCAGAAATACGTCTCTAAATAAGATTATCAGTTCTGTCTGCAATGTCAACAGTCTCCATCCTCTTTAGTGCTTATTAAAGAATATATGGCAGGCAGGTAGAACACCATTCTTCTTTCTAGGTATGAATTACTTACAAATGTTCATTATATATTTTCCAATCTGAAATTAGAGTCAACATTACCAATATTTTATAGGTTTAGTTTTTTCTACAGCTCCGTGCACAAAATTCCTGTTCAAGCCAAGGAGAATCCTTCATGCAGAGTAAGAGCAAACCAGAGGCTTTCAAGATTTGTTTTCCTGCAAATGCCAGAGGATTTGTATATGTAACTCCTGTAAGTATCATCAAGAATGATTAATTATTAATTTTATATCTACAATGCTTATCTTCCCTAACATTCCAAGAACCACACAAAGACATTAAAAACATTAAACATTAAACAATACAACAGAAAATACAGATAAAGAACAGTCACATAAATAATTAAAACAAAAACTGAGATGCAATAAAACCTTTTTTCTATAAAGTATTCTTTTCACCCCCTGGCTAACAAATAGAAGTTTACTGAGAAAATCTACACTCAGCACTGAGAATGCATGTCAGATTTGCTCAATGAAGAATGATAGTACATACATTGCATCTGATTATCGCTGAATGGCTGTTAAATAACTGACATGTTTAAAATACCTTTACTATGTCTCAATCTAATGCAAACAGGAAAGTGGAATTTGGAAGGATGTTTTAATCTCCGCCCACTGGCTCACCCACTTTCCCACCTACACAATCCACTATAAAAACAAAATCTTTTTTCTTCCTATTTCAGCACCTCAGCACCCTTTCCTGATTTCTTTTCCTTTACATACTGCAGTAGTACTATTATGACAGAAGGATAGTCTTTGATGAAATTCCAGACAATTCTCTTTTATTTATTACTTCAGTGATAAAGCAGAGCAATTCCCTACCATGCTTCTTCCCCCCCAATTTCACCTCTTCTCCTCTTTCGTTCTACTGTCACTATGTGCAGCCATTCCCTACTATGGAATTTCCTTATGTCCATGGTATCCTGAACTCCAGGTGATAATCTGTCTTTATGTATATACTACATAATTGTATTTGTTGCAACGATCACATTAAGCATCTTCTCTAAACTTTCACCATTCAAGCATCCCTTTGGCGAGCTTTCACTGCACAACATCGCACTGTATCCCATGCATGAGCTCGTTGGTTGCTACTTATGTATCTCAAAGCGGTGCATTGAGCAGAATAAACAATAACATCTTTTTTCATGGATCAAAGGTTCTCAACTGCCAGATCTAAGGGGTAATACAGCTAGTGTTCAAATAGATATTTGAATGTACGCTACTCAATTACTAAGGACAGGGGAATCAAGGCCTAAATTCTGCACAAGCTGATTGCCTCGCAAATCCTAGTGAGCCTGGCCTCACTGCACACGCCATGTGAAAAGTCATTCTGCCTGTGTAAAAAAGTCGGACACTTTTGATTTTCACACACGCTATACGATTTCTAAATCATCAAACACAAACTCTTTTGACCAGAGATGGGAGAACATTACAGTGGTTACAGCATTTGCTGAGAATGTCTGTTGTCTAAATCCCAGACAAACACAACTACACACCAAGATCATCTTGCCTGATCATGACTGATATAATAAAAATAAATTTAGTTACTAAACTATGCAAAATCTGATAGCAGTAGACCAAAGTGTATTTCTTGAATTCCACTTGAAAACTAAGAGTTATATAGTACAATATCTAAATGAGGAAATGTTGTATAAAATAGAATTGCATTCTCTCTCTTGTCTCCAAACAGATTTCAAATGTGGCCTCTAGCGGAATGAAAGGAACATTTAATAGGGAGATAACAAAATCACAGCTAATTGTGATAATGAAACATATGATCTCTGTCTCCCTGTGAACAGTGCGTTTGAAAGAAGTATTCCTTTTTTCTTTTATTTGGGAGTCTAAGTGGGTACTCTTGAACATTGCTGCTATCCGGTTTTCTTGAAGAGATATTTTGTGCTAGAGGCAGCTTAGAACCTGATTTATGAAAACTTAAGCTAAAAAGGAATCAAGAAGACACCTTTCCCCTCCAGATACTTCTATCACTGTATTTGTTTTACTGCATCCTTCTTTGTGTTGTATTATACTTGATTTTCATACTACAGCTATATCCTCTAATGTGAATATATGGCAGTAACATCAGCAGGTGGTGACACTCCAACAGTTGTGGAATGATCCCTCCTCACTCTTTCCCATCCAAACCTCATTATCTGTTTCACACCAGTAAAACTATTCTGTTCTGAGTAAACAGAGGTAAGGAGTGAAGTGCCACCTACCTGAGGATGGCATAACAGTGTCTTCTTCTTTGTGACCTCCTCTGAAGGTTGAAAAGCATAAGATAGAAAATGGAAGTTTGGGAGTGTATTTGTCATACTCTCCTACTGTTTTCAAGGTAAGAGAACAATGTTGGGGTTCAACAACACACAAGCAGGCGCTTCAGGGTCATGATTAGGTCTAGCATAATCATATTTGGGTTTATAACCAGATGGACTAAGTTATGAGAATTCAGAGAATTATACATTCTGCATTAGGTAAGGATGTTCAAAATAATCATGTGATATGAGTGAATGAGATTTGTATCCTAACTCTAATACACATTTTAAAATATCACTGCCTATATGCTTTACACATGCCTACGTATGCTGTCTGTGCTTGCAAGCATTGTGTATCATATTATTCACAGTGTTATTTGTCACGGAAGACCCCACTGCAGTTTTTAAAGCAAAGCAATCAGTCTATCTACAATTAGAGTGAAGTCACCCGGGGGCGAAATGTAGGAGTTATTTAACAAAATACAGCTACCTTACACAAAAGTATATGACAGTAAATGAAGAATAACAAATGTAGTTGAAAATGTAGGAGGAATTTGTAATGTAATTATCAAAACTTAAATTTGATCTGCCTTGGCAAAGAGAAGGGGGAACTGTGAAGAGGGGAAATGCAAATACCAATAGTAGTACATTATTCCATACAACTATTTTCATGTATTTATTTCTTGGAGGTTCTGAGGCAAGAGTGCCTGCTTACAGATATTATAACTAAGACATCACAGTCTAGTTTACCTTATGAAGCATCCAACAATAATAGCACGAAGGAGCACAATCACTGTCAGGTCTCCAACACATGTTTCCCCATTAGCACTGCTGATACTCACGTGCCTGACAGGTCAGATATTTAAGTATCTGCCCATTTCTGATTTCAGCACATTTTAGAATTCTTGGGAGTATTTAATCATAGTGATTGACTTAATGGTCCTTGCCAAGTCACTTTCATCCTTGACTGGTACCCAAATGATCAATAAGCTTCACCATGCCAAAAGAGGGGAGAAAGAGAGAAAGGAGGAGAGAGGAGAAAGAGGAAAAAAAGAGGGCAAGAAAAAGAAAGAATGAGAGAGAAAGACAGGGAGAGAAAGAAAAACAGGAAGGGAGGAAGAAAAACAGAGTGAGAAAGTGAAAGAAAGGAAGAGAGAAAAGGAAAACAGGGAGAGAAGGAGGGAAAGAAGGAGGAAAGGAAGGAGAGAGGGAGGGAAGGGAAAAGAGGGAGGGAAGGGAGGAGAGAGGGAGGGAAGGAAGAGATGGAGGCAGGGAAAAGTAAGATGGAGGAGGAGAAGGACACTATATGAATATGAAAGATACAGCATAACCTACAGCTTGAATCTAGAATCACTCAAAAGGTTATGGGATGCTAGTATTTAAAAACAAAAGAACCACAATAAAAATACATCACAAAGTCTGAAGGTTGGGGTGTTATGTAAAGAAATTCAAATCAATCCCTGGCATTAATACTATCGAATGTGCCTAAAATTTGCCTTAGTAGCTGAAGTACTATTTTTAAAATGCATCTAAATTACTTGGAAACCTAAGAGTCTTGGAAAATTAGTAGGAATTTGGCCACAAAAATTCCTTGGGCATCCCATTTTTAAGTGTAAGTATTTCTTCGTTCATGCTTAACATCTAACTGGTGAGCCAAATTTTCATTTTTAGAAGTAATATAGATAACTCACAGGGTAAATCTTAGTGGATGTCAAACAGACACGACTTCTAACAGCATCAAAATAAGCCTCCTAAATAAGTCAGGTATTGAAGTACTGAGGAATGCAATGCATGAATTAGAAATAGTAAGCCTAGATCTTCAACATCTATTTCTTATCCCCTGTAGCTGATAAAGTATTTACTCCAAGGAGATTTGAGTTCCAGAGCTGGAAAGTATTCTTCAGGGAATAAGGGCAGAACTTCATTCCAAGCACATAAAAACATCTGAACACTAGAAGTGAGACCTTTCATGCTATTCTGAAAGCACAAGTCTCTCTTCAGTTTTTAAATGCTCCTGAAAAATGGATTTCAGCTACATGCACACATACATGCATAAACATACATACATGTATATAGTAAAAAAGAGATACACTGGAATTATGCAAATGCAACAGATGGGTTCTGAACAGAGTGATTTTCACCATTACCTGAAAGAGGGACCACTAAAATTTTGTCAAGAAGTTGGTCCTAATGTGGCACTGCCCTTAACATCAGCACAAGGCTCACATCACTTCTGAGATCACATCCCTGAGCTGCTGCAGAGGAAGCAAACAGGCCCACCAAGCTTCAATTACAACAGTCACTCTCCAAGACTTATGTGTCTGCAAGAGAGGGCTGTGGACAGTACACGAGGCTGTGAAATATGTACCTTTGCTTCTCCCCAGTAAACAAACCTGTATGGATCCGATGGGGCCGGTGTCAGCACTTGCCGCTAAAGCTACTCTTTCCTCGCGCCAGCTACCTGCAGTCCTCCAGCTAGAGAGTTCAGCCAGCCATATGCAGGGACAGACTCTGCTGTTGGCCTCACTGAAACAGGGCACGGCTGTAAGTAAAGGAGGCAGGAAGGCACATACCGCTCACCCCTACACCCGCGTGGGAGCAGACTCGGGGCCGTGCACACTTGCTCTTTCGCATCGTGCTTTGGGAGTAAAGGAAGAATCACTACCTTTCCAGATTCCTGCAACACTATTTTCTAAGATATTGTGGTACTACTCCATATATATATACACACACGCACTCATAAATATGTGTTCATACAAATTCATATATGCACTGCGCGGTACATAGAAAGCCTCACATCATACCCATACCTGCTGAAAACAGCTCCTAACCAGAACACACCTTTCCACAAATGC
This sequence comes from Rhinoptilus africanus, assembly GCA_013400135.1. Taxonomy (NCBI): domain Eukaryota; kingdom Metazoa; phylum Chordata; class Aves; order Charadriiformes; family Glareolidae; genus Rhinoptilus; species Rhinoptilus africanus. The sequence goes on from VXBO01014681.1 coordinate 167,805, forward strand.
ACTCCACGCACACATAAAAACCACACGCTGCTCAACATGGGGAAATGCAAACCCCTGTGCAGACACATGTGCAAAGAGCCATGCCTCGTGACTGCCTGCCAGAATTTCCCAGCTCACACACTCATGTGCATCAGCACTTCACTTCAGATCACACCCGTGCACTCACACACACACGCACACGTGTGCACCATATGCATATCCATGTAAAAACATACATGTGCAAACCTGGATGAATGAACACACACACACGCATGTGCAGAGGCACACACGTTGACATGTGTAAGAACACATGCAAATGCACGCGCATGCACAAAATACATGCACAAACAGATCCACGCACACTGACACACACACACACAGATGCACCACATACACACAAAACACGTGTGCACCCACCCACCCGTGCACTCACATGCACGGAATCACACAAGAACACAGATGCACACATGCAGAACACGCACTCGCAGACAGGCACGCACACAGGCGCACGCACAGAAATACACACGCACACGCTCTCGCACACAATCGCACACCACACACAGGCACCCGCGCACCCGCGTTCAGCAAAGGGATGCACACAAACACGCTCGCACAGGCACGCCTGCACTCCCAGGCGCAAACACGCACGCACACTCACTCACTCACCCCCCCAAAAACCGCACAGCGCGTTGTGCGCAGACACAAGCAGCCCCTCACCAGGCCCTCGCACCCCAGGGACGGCTACACCTGCACACGCGTCTCCGCGCACCCACTCCCGCACGCACAACAGCGCACCACCACCCCCTGGAACAAACGCCTCCGCACAACCACCCACCCACACCTGCACACCCCCGCACGCCTTCCGCACCGCAGGCGTTGCTTGCCCGCCCCCTCCGCACGCCTCCCCCCCGAGC
>VXBO01014681.1:181727-196694 GCA_013400135.1 Rhinoptilus africanus
AAAAAAAGGGGATTATCATTACCTGCTCCTTTCCACATTACTCTTCAACATATCTATCACTTTCATTCAGAATTCTTCTTTTCAATAGCTGCTCCTTTCTGCATACTCTTTTGAAGGGGGCCAATCATTTCCCTCACACAATTCACATAGTTATTAGCTTCAGAGACTTTGGTAATGTCACCTCTTTACCCTTTATTTTAATCTTGTCAACCTCTTCATGGGAAAATAAAGTACCTCTGACATTTGGGAAAATATTTCTTTAGAGGTTTTTATAGATTCTATTTAATGAACTTTCATATATCCTAAATGCAACCATATTCTCCTTATAGAAATTATAGACAACTTGTAAGAGTGTGAATGTTATTATACTTCTTCAGTGGCCCAATTTTCTACCCAAGTACTTCAGCATCCTTGAGAAAGTGTAATTTTCAGCTCCTTTCTGTGGAAAGAAAAATAGCATAGGCATTAGAGTAGCAACAGCATTTCTGTTTTTCATAGAGGATAGAGTGCCAACAGAACCTCCTATGTCTTCTCATGCAAGGATAACACATTTCCCCTGACAAATAGGTGAGATATACTTTATTGGCATTTTCCTTGTCGGTGGTATAAAGTTGCACCAACCATATAAAACACAGAGATTTTTGTAAACATCCTGACAAACTTATGCTTCTCAAAGCTATTTGCCTGAAATAGCAATGAGCAACAGAATCAGTGTTTAATATTGAATGAGTTCAATGGCATTGGTGGTTCCTACATGCCTGCCTCTATAACTTTCCCAAGGATATGCTTCCAATATTCCTAAATCTCTCTGGTACTACAATTGCAGGTCACTGAAATTTGTATGAGTTTCTACACTAATTTCAGCTAGTTTTAAATTAAGATACCCATAAAAAACCCCACTCTCCTAAGCTCTATCTATATATTTTTACTACACTCAAATTCTAGCTCATCAGCTAGCTCCTGTAATTTTTCCCAATTTATACAGCCTCCTCTGCATTTCTGGGCTTCCTTCCCAGACTCTCTTCCCACTCCACAAGTACCACTGGAGAAGTCCCAAAAACATAAAGCCTGCAGTAAAATATAGAAAGTTCTCTTCAGTTTCTATGTCATTTGTAAAGTCCTTTTGTGGCCCAAAGTAATAAACACGTACGGGTAATCTGTTAGGAAATGAAATATCCCCCAGCCTGACGGTTATAGATTAGACTTCCTAACTTTTTCAGGGTGTTCTTTGGATTTTAAATCATCTGCAAGAAGGCAAGTTTGGACGAGTGGAGTTTCAATTATATTTGTTTTCATTCTTCAGTCTATTCTGCCTGTCTACATGATTTTTGGTGGTTTTTTGTTAACAAAAATAATAGCCCTTCACCCCAAACAAAGAAACTTCAAAACACATTATTTAAAAAGGGCAAAATCTAACAGATTTAAAGATAGAATCCTTACTTGCATACAAATAAACACTATAGTATCAGGTGGTTAAAACTTGGATACTTGGTACATTTTGGAAATCCAAGATGTATCTTCTTTGTTTCTCAAGCTCCAGTGTATGCAATGAAACTGTCCATGTGACATGGTAAGGGAAATTTTAAAGATCTAATATCACTACTGCATCCTTTACTGATATCATCATTCTGGGATGACCAGAACAGACTAGTAAGGACTCGATACTACAGAATTTTGTAGATTCACTAAAAAAAAAAAAAATAAATAGAAAAGGAAAAAAAAAATCACATAGGGATAGATTTGTAAGGATTCTGTTATTCACTTGTTCCAAGACTGACTTTGAGCATTTCAATGAAATCAGGAGAGTTTGCTATGTATCTGACTTGTGAAATGAACTGTTCCAAATTGCTCCCTTTGGGGCTTCTTATACTGGTCACCTCTTTGAAATCCATTGACTGCTGAGTTAACACAAATGTCTAATCTAAAGAGTCAGAGTGTGACACAGAGAGAGAAAATCTACTCAGCAGAACCTCTGTAATTATTAAGAAGACATGAATTGCCTCCTAGAATTTAGGGTAAGCCTGAGGTTAAGTATGAGGAAAATAGATCATTTATTAAAAAAAGTAGTACACAATACAATGAGCATTGTATTGAATCATCATTAAAGAATTTGCAGATACTTAGCTGTAACTAATGTTATCTAAGATGTCCTCTGGAGTACATTTTCTTAATTCTTAAAAGTTCAATTTTTTTACATTATTAAGGCAGTACACAGTGTCTGGTAGGTGAACACCCTCTGGCCAAACTGATTTGGATATGTTTAGTTGAACATTTGTTTTCTCCTCATCTGCTTTCTCCATGTTTCATTTGCATAAAGTTTATTTACACCATCTCTTTTGCACCATACCTTTTTGTGCTTTTAATTCACAGATGACTTGGGGCTAGGTTCCTATTCTTTGTCTGGCACACTTGGATGGTTGTGCATTTTTTGACAACCTGTATCATTGCTTTTCCTGTTTGCCTGTCTCTTACTAGTATTTTTAATATGCCCATTATCTGCTTGACCATCCATATCTTACAATCCCAGTGTCATTTTTTTTTCCCTACTTGACTTAATACCATTTTTCTATCTCATTTCTATTGATATCTCAATGTTTCTAACAGAGTTTCTATTTCATGTTGCTTGGTGGCAGTAAGTCTTTCCATTCAAAGCTTCTTACTTCTCAAGTGAGAAGTGTATTTTTGAACTAGAGCAATCATCTGTTCAATTATAACATTATTGAAATATTTACCAGTAGATTATTTTAGAGCTTATCTCCACTGAAATGAAAACAAGATTTGCCATTGACTTTTAGCATAACAGAGCAGATTGTTACACCAAACAAAATAGTTCCTTTCCATACAGAGTTTATTTAGGATGTGACAGCTCTACAAAACTGTTCATACCATGCATGAGACTAAAGTGAAGAAACTGAAAAACTGTAGTGGTTGAACTGTGTTAGATACTTTTTGATCAGTTCCCTAAAATGGTGTTAGAATTAGTGGGCTAAGTAGTCAGCACTCTCAAAAACCCTACAGGTCCATTTCTGTTCATGGTCTTATGATGTCCTATGACTCACTTAAGCGAGTCCTAAAAAAATGTTTCAGACTTTAAGATCACTATCAGGGTTTATTATAGTTTTCAAATCCTATTCTAACTCACTATTAATTTATTAAGATATCAGGAGAAAAAAAAAAGAGTTACAAGATTAGCAGAAAATCTAAAATCCATTTTAAAGCCTAAAGTAAATAATCTCAAAACTTTAGAAGACAATAAGTCAAGAGTTTATTAACCAATCACATATTTTTAACTGTGATTTGGTCTAGAAGTTGGCAGAAACACATGAGAAACCCCGAGAGTTTAAAGTTTCTGGCTGATCTCTAAATCAAAAGCAGCTGAGCAGATTTAAATATTTTGTGTAAACAAATTTGCATCCAGGCTGCTAATCTGCATGCCAGCTTTCAGTTTGACATTTTCTGAAATGATGGAAAAATGCTAAGCCCTTAATGCTAAATGGAGTTCATAATGGAAATGCTGACAGACCCGTAATTACCTGTATTGTGATTCTGCTGAAAGCTTCTTTATCTGTCTAATCTTTCACAATGGAGTTAAATATATAAATTCTTGAAAGGAGGAAAAAAGGAACTTTATGTGAGAAATGCTGAACTACAGCAATGCTATATTTTCTTCCAGACATCCACTTACGGAGGTAGCACTGACAAAAAAATTATTTGAAAAAAAGTGTAACATTTTCTGTGGAACTCTAAAAGCAGGCAGTGATGCTTAAAAGTTTAACTTAACCTCCATTTTTCAATCTTTTTGAGTCACCTTTCTGGTAAGGTATGAGTAAACAGATCCCATCAACCATTTTTAATACAGCAATGAGGAATTACCATAGAATAAATTTTTCATTGACTTGACATGGCAAAAAAATCCCAACCAACAGCAAATACAGAAATTAACATTTCACTGCCCTAATACTGACCACATGTGCTAAAATCTTCTGCTCTGTGGGGAGAAGGAAATGGAGGATATGTTTAAAAAATTTCTCCAGAAAATGAAGTTAAATAATAAGAAAAATGAGAGAAAGGTAGTTATCTGGACTCTGTAATTTAGCAAATCCATAACTTAAAAACTCCGTTATGTGCCAATTTTAAAGTAGAGTCTTGAAATTTATCTGGAAGAGCTTTTTCTCAGTGCCTTTTTCATCCCCCCCATGAAAATCTTCCCCAGTTTGTCCAGGCTTTCACCACCTGAAAAACTAGGCAGAATTTGCTCTGCAGAGGCTGCTTTAGAGTGGATGATCCAGACATACCCGCCTTACTCCGTCTCCACACTATCTCTGTGCACTAGCCAGGGCACACAACCATCCCTGGAGAACAACTATCACACCTCACAGTAGCCCTTCATTGAAACAGAATATCCTCTCGCATTTTTGCCCTTTGTGGTTTGCTGTGAGGATGAAATCTATTTCACGAAGGCTCCCACAGTGAGGACTGACAAACTCAAAGAAAATACCCTGAGGGAAAACAGAGGAATATACCCCGCTGATACCTTCTTTCCAAACTGCCACCTTTGCCATAATGAGTTCTGGACTTTCAATTTCTGTTATAAAGGAGCTGCTTCAGTTCCAAGGTCAGCTATTTGCCCATCTCTGTACCTTCTTTAACATTACTCTACCCTTGTTGTCACAAGAATATTAAAACTTCAAGCAGTGCTCAAGATATGGGTACTTCAGGGTTTTCTGTTACGTTTTATGTTGCTCTCTTTGTCTTAGTCTTCCTGATTGTGCTTCATATTAGGGAATGGGGAGGGGTGCTAATTGCCATGGAATATGAAGTTGATGATTTCAGACAAATATCAGTGACAACTCTGAGATCAAAATTTTAAGTTCCAAGTTCAGCATCATGCAGGTATAATTTAGATATATTTTCCATATGCATATTAATCTCTAAAAGTCACATACTTATGCATTTGCACACCCATTCATTTTGTGAGGGCTTTCTGGAGTTCCTCAACATTGGTGCATTGTTTGATTACCCAAAGGATCTTAACATCATCTCCATTCTTGCAAATTTCACTGCATACTCCTTACTCCATTGGGAATGGAGATGTGGAGGAAAACTGGTCACATCACTGATCCTAGGGCAACCCCTCTTTTGAGTCTTCCTCATCTAAGCAAGTGATCATTAAGCCCTAATCTGCTTCTTATCTTTTGACTAACTTTAAGTTTATAAAAGGATCTTTCCATCTGTCCTGTGGTAACATATTTTCTTTAATAACCTTTGGTGGGAAGCCTTGTTCTTGTATGTTGACAGTGACTAAATTTAAAAAGATTTTTTATTCTGGTTAATGGATCTCTATCCAGAATTCCCTTTTCCTGGATGACAGCTTTAACCGAAGACATTTAATGGGAGTGATATTCTGTCTGTCTCACACCTCCTTTCACAAGCTTGGACATTAAACTATAGATCCAGAAGAAGACGGTGGGCAAGAGCTGTAGCCACGATGCAGTATGAGAAAGGTCAGTTCAACCGTTTAAAGTGTTTGGGAGAGCTGTTGGAGGCTCAAGCATGAAGGCCCAGTACAAAGTTAGGCTTGTAATCACAGTTTCACAGAGGTGCCTAAATAAGTAAAAGTACAAGCTTACGGGCAGAGTTTCCAGGGTGCCTCTATCTTGGCAGCTCCCTATTGGCAGCCCACAGAAATCCCAGCCTTATCACATCAGCTGCTGTTAATGCTAGTGGAGTTAAATTCTCTCACACATGACGTATGTGGAACATAGGACTTAATCTACATTTCTGAACTCCAGTCTTGTATCTTATGGTTTAGCCACTGAAAGGAGGGTAAGAATCCTCCTCAGCTCTGCAACATCTGACTTACAAGCATCCAACCTCACTAAGTCAAGCCCTGAAACCACTGGAGAAGAGGGCCACCTGTATATGTTGCCTTCTCCATAACACAGAAGAGCCATAAGTATTTTGTGGGCTGAATCAGACGCTTTTCATGGTACTTCTGAGGTAGGATGAGTTTGTTTAGTACTTTAACAGCAGACTTGAAAATATGTATTTCTGGAGTTGCAGGAAATGGTGCTGATTCTCTTGAAAGCACTTTTCTTTCTAGAATTTGAACTGAGGTACTATTCTAAGCAAATTGTTAGAGACACTGAGCTGTTGCAGTTTCCATGTTTCAGGTGAGATGTTGCTGGCATGTCTGGACCTGAAAGACTGCATGGTATTTTTCACAGAATATTGTTATTAGCCTTCAGCTGCTGGCTAAATTCCAGTTTGGATAATTACAGCCTGCTATCTAAATTCTCTAAGCAGAGTATGTTAAATAACCTTCTACACTTCCTTTCCTAATCTTCTGAGGGGCATTTCTGAGATTTATTAAATAATAGTTCTGCTTAATCTAAAAGGCAACTGCTTCTAAATGCTAGGGGAAAGTGACTGTTTTAGAAGGTGTGTTGACTACTCAGTGCTGAGTGATGAATGACAGAGCTGCATTGGGGGAGCTTGCCATGTAGGGAGAGTTCCTTAGCACTGTACAAAAACAAAAGGAAACTACCTCCTTAGCAAGATAGCTGAAATTTAATTTACAGTTGGTGGAAACATTTTAGATAACAATGCAGTGTGTTCTACACAAGAAGACTAGATTGACCCTGGAGAAATCTACATAGAAAATTTTGGAAAAGTTATAAGATTATGAAGGTTTAAATAAAGATTTCTTATTCAAGATGAAGGATAAATACACACAACTGTAGTACACAGGAGAATGTAGAAAACTGTAAAGCTGTGCAAAACTGAATTTGTCTCAGATATGAGAAAAATCAAAGGGGCGGAAATGATCAGTTGGACTAGTCATGAAAACAAGTCTCAGTTTCGTAATAAATGGATGGAAAAAAATGTTTCAGATATAGTTGAGTAGAACATTTTGCTAAGTACGTACTAGTTCAGTCCTTTGTTTCAAGAGGCGAGGCAAGGAAAGGAGAGGCAAGGAAAGGAGAGGCAAGGAAAGGAGAGGTAAGTCGAGGCAAGGCGAGCCAAAGCAAGGCAAGGCAAGGCGAGGCAAGGCAAGGCAAGAAAAGGCACAGAAAGGCAAGGAAAGGAAAGGGGAAAGGACAAAAGTATTGAATTTAGGTTCAATGTTAATCCATTATTATTCAAAGTGTTTTTAAACACTCCTAATTATTGGAGTAGTTAAGGATAATTTGTTGAGTGTCAGTGCATTACTCCATCAAAAACTGGTGTTTGTTTCTCTCTTTCTGCCCCATAGTAAGTAGCAACATTGACTAAAGTAAGAAAGATAGAGGAAGTAATGGAATTCCACAGAAATTTCTGCCTCAAAAGATGCTCTAACATTCAGTATCTGCTTCTTTTCTCTATGACTGTTGACACAGCTGTGTTAAACTAGAAGAAACCCTCTCCCATATAATTTCTTCCAGTGTTATTTACCTGCCACAGAATACTCTCTATCAAGCCAGAGAAGGATTTTTTGCTCTCCATGAAGAAAGGACAGAAGTGTTGACATTTTTGCTCAGGATTGTTCCACCATGTATTTTGCAAACTCTGTGCAGGCTCATGGGAAAATTTATTTTTTTTTTTAGGTTTTATACAGAACAATTCAACATATTTAATGCAAGCTCATAACAATTCTATGGTTGCCGCTCAAGTTTGGCATTATTTTATTTCAAGACAAAACCTTTGTAATAATACTCACATACTCACTCATGTCTGCTTAAACTACATCTAAGCTCAGTTCTATTTGAAAAGGCACAATACCAAGAGCATTTTACATAATGTTATATGTAAATTAGGTATTCATAGGGTTGGTGCATGTCTGGATTGAATGAAAGCAGGGTTTGTGTTTATAGCCCCTTGAGAAATCATTTAAATCTGATTTAAGAAAGCAGTGTTATTACATTGCAGATGTTTGTCTTGATTGTAATCTCAAAGTTTAAGTATTTCTATATTTCTCTGATGTTACAGAAATGCAGAGACATTTTTGGCCTAGTTATCATTATGACTTACTGTTGCCAAAGACTGCATTAACTGCTTATTTTAGAGTGTCCTCCGTATAGAATTTTCATCAGCTTAGTTTCTTGTTTGAATACAAAATTAACAAATATGACTGTAATACAATATGCACAGTTCCAAACCAAATAAATGCATTCTTGCAGGTAATGATCAGGACAAAACCAGAATAAGTTAATTCTCGTTAAACAACTTCATTATTTCTGCATTAGTAAAACCTCAAGTACTTTGGTTTGCAATTTACTGCTAGACTGCCAAAAAAAGATCAGGATATACATCGTAGTTCAAAATACACTTTGAAGTCTTCAGTTCTTTAGAGTTGTATAAGAAATTGGCTTCAAGGGAATTCCTACTGTCCTTTGCTAGAGAAAAACAAAAATAAAATCTTGGAGTTAGTGGGTCAAATATCATCTGCTTTAATTACTTTAAACAGATGGAAATCATGAATAATTATTCATAAAAACCTATTTATATGCCCTTTCTAGGGTTATTATTGCAATATTTTTTTTAGTTACTTAAATAGCAAAGTAAAAAAGAGCAAGTAATATCATCCCATATGTGTACATAGAGAAACAACAGTGGCTTGTTTTATAACTGTTCTGAGAAGCTGTGTGGGTCCAAATCCAGTGCACACAGCACAAAAAAGCTAGTTTAAGATCAAACTGTATTGAAGGAATTATTCCCAAACTTCTAACTATCTTCGTTTTTACCATTACTTTTCAGCATGTTGTTAAGTGGGGCAACTAAGTTTCTGGGTATGAGATTTTCCACTAGCAGAAAAAAATAACTCTCTTCAGATAGACTAGCAGATAAGGCTTGATTTCTACTGGCTTCAGTGACATTTAAGTATAAATCTTACTGATTTTTCAGCATTTGGGCTATGAATCTGTTTCTGTATTATTCGGGAATGAGACTGTGCAATATTTTCAAAACTGACAGAATGAGATTTCTTTCATACCTGGAAGAGATACTTTTTAAGAGAATTATCCCACTTTCACATTTGTATTACTTTTCATTTTGCATTTGTACATGGGTTGCATCTGAGTTTCAGCTCAGTAGTATGTCATATCTTGCCTCTGAAACCAAGTAAGTATTTCCCTGCTGTCCAGTGAGGTGAATAATCTTACTTAAAATGCTGAAAGATACAAAAGATTAAAACCATAACTGAACAACTGTGTCAACATTGTCATTTGGACCCATGCATCTGCTCAGCGTCTCATCCTTCCAAGCTTGCTGACCATCTATCTGTGTTAGCTTCTGAAAATTTCTGTCTCCATTCATGCAGTTCACAAAATATTGCAATACGACCAAACTTAAATGGTTACAAGTGTCCAAATAATTTACTTCCTACAGTCTATTAGCACATCTCAGCTAAGAGGCAGCAGGTTCTTGTACCACTATTACACAACTACAAAATAAACACATGAGCATGTGTTTCCTCTTTCACTTAATCCCAGCTGTGAACTCAGTCTTTGGGTTTTTTTTTTCTTATTTCTGTCAATTCCTAAAAAATGTTTCACTTTCAGATAATGGAAGGAAAAAGGGAAGATTACCCCAGTGCCTCTCATTCTAAAAATTTCAGTTGGATACATATTTGAGAAAATAAGTTCTATATTTGCAAAAATAATAAGAAAATAATAAGAAAAGAGTAAGAAAAAGTAATCATTACTTGTTCCTGCATTTTGAGAAAAATGTACTGTGGGTTACTAGATAACTGTAACTAAATTAAGAAACTTAGTTTTGCCTTTGAAATATTACTTCTGCCTCGTACAGCTTAAACACCTGGGTATAGGAACTGCTTATGTATCCTCACCAAAATCAATTTTTGTGACTGCTTCCATTCTAATCTTTGGAGGGTTTTTTTGTTTGTTTAGTTGTTTTGTTCTTATGTGAGAAGACAGTTGGGGAATTCTTTTTATCTCAGCACAATTCTGAGCTTTCCCAAGCAATGGATGACTTTCCCTGTTGGGAGTGAAAAAGGAGGAAAAAAGCCAAATGATCCTTGTGCGTGCATTTAGGGCAACATGTTCTTGCCTGACTCTGGGGACACTGCTCCATAGAGACAGATCAAGGACAGCTTGAATATCAGTTCGTAATCCACTTTGTGATCCTTTGAATTAAAAGTTGCTACTTCCAGCAAATGTTATTTCAATATCAATCCATACAATTCTTTTAGGTATTCTCCTGTTGTTTTCTCCCCTCATCTGGGAGGTTTATCTGTTGATGAGCCAGCCCAGCTGCTCACCTCTACAGAGCAATTGGACCTGCGGGGAACGCTGGATGCTCCTCCGCAGAGCACAAAGCAGCCTGCAGAGCGGAGCATCCTCTGTGCTAAGTAGGCTGTTTCCCACCATATTGTAACAATTTCACACTATGTTGTATTGTGAGTCTTAAATGATGGAATGTCCCCTTTGAACATTCAAAGGCTTCCTACTATGCTAGTTCACTGTTATTCCTTTTTACATTGCCTTGTGGCAAATTAGCAGAATATACTGTAAGAAAAAGAAGATCATCAGCATCTTATTTGCATACAAACATCATATTATTTTCAAATTATCCTCTTTATGCTTCTCATTTTCCTAGGATGTTTTCTGCAGCCTGTATGATGTTTGCCCATTCTATCTGTATTCTCCTATTAATGTTTTGTTGCATAACATAACAGATTTTTTTTTCTACTTTTATTCCTTCCCTGAATATAAGAGCTAAATTACACAATGGTAAGAACATCAGCAATACCTCACAATTAAGTTTTACCAATTGATACCAACCTAGTCAGAACAGTTAAGACAAAAATGGTGCAAACTTTCAACAAAAATACAAGTTTTCACTTTCTCACTGCATAGAAGATATTTGAGGGTGGCTTCAATATTCCTATCGTCGTCTCTTAGCCTCAAATTTATAGCAGATTTCTCAGGCTCATAAAGCTTTTGGCAACAGCCCCTGTGCTTTCCTCTCCACTAGAGAAGAACAAGAAAATGCAGTCATGATGAAGGGCAGTTTCCCTAGCAGCCAGCTTCCTCACTCTAGTATGTTCATGGGTCTCTCTGGCTCATGCCCGTTACTGTATTGTGCTTGAGTTGTATGAAATCATTTGTACTTTGAGGGACATGTGAATGATAAGGGAATGGGAGGTGATTTTTCTAAGAGGAACATAATGAAAGAAAGCTAAACTATGTACAGTTACAAGTGCCTTCATTAATGACAATGTCTGAACTGCAGACATGCTGAGACATAATGGGGAATCGCAGCTTCAGGGAGCCATCTGTAGATCTCAATGCAAAATCATTCAACCCAGCAAAGTTAAAGCAGAAGGAGGTCTATTTTAACTTTTTTTCAGCTGGAAAAAGATTTTCTAAGGAAGTTTACAGCAGAATAAATAGATTTCCATTCTACTTCAGTTCTGTCTTATCTTGATCACCCTTCTTCAGTCAATGACCTAGTTTTAATGCAGTACGTAGTATTAACATTATACCTCTGATAAAATGTTAATGTATTTCCTGAAGGACACTTTGATTGCAGCTTTTAAAAATAGGGAAATATGTAATTATAACATTTATTAACTTATATATTCCTGAGTTTGCTACCTGAAAAATATCTCAGATAGCCTGTGTTATCAGTATTTATAATGGGAAGTGTCAGAACCTTCCTGTGTTAGCAGTGAGAAAAAGTTAAAACTATCTTTGAAACAGACTCTTTTGTACATTGATTCATACCTATGGATGTCAGATTAGCAAGGACCCAAAATATGGACAGAAACAAAATAAAGTAGTTTTAAATGAAATTGTTAATTGCCTCATATATTCTATGTGAGGTAAGTACTCTAAAGTGAATCATTAAAGAAATTAGCGTAACAATCAGCTTTAGTTACCATTTGCTCGTCCATTTCAATAGGGAGGAAACAGAGAACAAAACAATTAATTAAATAAAAGATCCTATGGCGAGTCTTTAAAACACAATATCTCATAAAGATTACCGTACATACCACACTGTCTGGATTACCAGCGGCTCCTTGTACTGACAAATACTGAAACAAACAGGACTATATTTCAGCATTGCACTAAATATGAATCCAAGTTTCATTGGGTGCATGGTAGAGTTCCCAGGGCTTCAGGTCCATAGCAGTAGCACAGAATAGATTTCACAGATATGAGCAGTGAAACAGGTAAATCCAGCACTAATTGTTTAGAACTATAAACCACAGAAATATTTCCTTTTCATTGTTAAGAAGAAATTACAATGCATGATGTTGTTTGACATACAAAATAAGCCACAAATGTTCCTATGATTGAACTGGATGATAGTGAAAAGGGAAACAGGTGTATAGGGGAGAAGGTGGCACCCAGGCAGATGATCTGCCCAGTGATTTGGTTCACTTTTATTCTAAAATACAATTCTCAGTTCTCTCTACCACTGACCAGCAGCAGCCTGTTTAAAAGCTGTACTTCATGTGGTGTTAGCTAGTAAATATAGACACTGTTTCGAGGTAGAACTGTGTTAGTAAAGGAACAGAATCTTTCACAGAATACTAGTGTTCTAATAATCTCTGGCACAGCTGACTTTTTCTTAAAGGATTTTCATAATGCTCTTTAGGCATAAAAAATACGATAGTCCTTTCTAGTTAGTGGATGTTGGACTATGTTTAAAAAGCTTTCATGCTGACTATAAGGATTTTAATTGTTCTTGTCTTTTCAGTCTTTGTCAATATGTTAACTCACATATCTGTAGGCTATTAGTGGGATGTAAAATGTTTTGTAGTAATCAAGATTCGGGCCCGGTTTTCTTAGTGGTTTCTCTTCATCATATTCTCTGTTTCAAAGTGATTTATTAGAACCTGGGATTATTTGTTAGATTCACTCTCCTAGGAACAGCTGCCTTACCTTAACCATTTCTAACTGAATTGTTCTACTTACGTGCCAAATGTTTTTTTTTGTTTTGTTTTGGTATAACAACCTTATTTTCAAATACAGATAATGCAATAAGGACACAAAGATACTGTTGTAGGAATTACTGGTTCAAAAGTCCACTAAGAGAATAAGAAGAGATAGTAAAATACAAATATAGTATATGTGGAGCAGAACTGGTAGGAAGAAAAAAGAAGAGGAAAAATGTTCCCAGAACAAATTCTAGAGGGAGCTGATCCAGAACAGATTGATCAGACATATTATGTGATTTGCCATTCAGAGTATTTAAGATTTTTTAAGTCTACCATGCATTGCACTTTGGATTATCTTATATCACACAATTTATCAACAGTTGTTATTTCATCAGTATATTAAGCCCATGCAAAATCATTAGCAGTACCACACATTAAATTCACACACGTCTTTCAATGCCATTTATAGACAGCTTTCAGTCTGCTGGACCAAGGTGTTTTGAGTAGACTTGGCTGATTTTTGCTTACATGGTGGACATTCTACTTATGAAGATGTAACCTTTCATTTATCAGTATCATACGTAAGTTGCTTTCTAACTTTTATAAACAGGTATAATATATTTTTTACTATTTTTCAGGCATTTGAACTATTACTTTGATCTGTTCAGTTGCTAGTGAGAAAAGGGGATAGCCAATTCAAGACAAACAAACAAAAAAGCATTGAAAAAGTTATGCCTTGAAATTAAACACATACAGATACTGACTTTTTCATATAAAATGCCTTTGTTACAAATATCTGAGAGATAAATAATGCATCAGAAAGAAAGGAGAAAAGGAAAATATTTAAAGCTAAAATGTTAATCTAATGTGTGAATGCATGTAAATCATTAAAAAGTACAGAAGTACAGGGGATCTACTGCAGTGAGCAGACCAGATAATTTAACATAAGGTCTTGTCACAAGTTTGGTTTCTTTTTGTTTTTTCAGTCTTTGGGATTGTTTCAAGTCTTTTCAACCTCTGTTCCAACCTTTTTTTCAATGCACTTAATCCTTTTTGTCGCAGTCTTTAAACCACTTTAATTCTGCAGTGTCATCTCTAGTACAGGCTGGGCACTACTGTATGCAGTTTTATAGATAAGACTGCGCTACTAATATTATGTAATGGCATTTCTTAATGATCTGTCTTACATATTGATATACAACCTCATGCTTTATTATCTAGCAGTGCTATAATCTTTAATGTATGTTTCCTTATACCAATGTCATGAGGCAATACTCTTGCCAATTACCTTGCTGGCAGATAGAAAGTCTTTCTGCAAGTCAGTTATGGGCCAGACTTTTTAAGGGTACTTAGGTACCTAATGACCCAGGCAAGTTCCTAGCGGAACCGACAGAAGGCTAAATGTCTAAAACCCATTATTCAATAGGTGTTAGGTACCACATTTTTCAAAATCATGCAGTGGCCTGTCTTGATTTCCAGACCCTAAATAAGTTTTAAAAATCCTATAGGATTTTTAGAAAGTCCCAAGTGGCTTCTCAAAGTTACAGAAATCTCTGGACTTTGCTGTAGTCATGTCTCCTGATTCCAGGACACATATGTTAACTCTGGATGCATGATAAATCATAGAATCATGGAATGGTTTGGATTGGAAGAGACCTTAAAATCATCTTGTTCCAACCTCCCTGCCACGGGCAGGGACACCTCCCACTAGACCAGGCTGCTCAAAGCCCCATCCAGCCTGGTCTTGAATACTTCCAAGGATGGGGCATCCACAACTTATCCGGGCAACCTGTTCCAGTGTCTCACCACCCTCACAGTAAAGAATTTCTTCTAAATACCTAATCTAAATCTACCCTCTTGAAGTTCAAAAACTATTATCTCTCATCCTGTCACTACAGTCCCTGATAAAGAGTCCCTCCCCATCTTTCCTGTAGGCCCCCTTTAAGTACTGGAAGGCTGCTATAAGGAAGGCTCTCCCTGGAGCCTTCTCTTCTCCAGGCTGAACAATCCCAACTGTCTCAGCCTGTCCTCATAAGAGAGATGTTCCAGCCCTTTGATCACCTTCATGGCCCTCCTCTGGA
>VXBO01014681.1:199800-214086 GCA_013400135.1 Rhinoptilus africanus
TCGCTCCAGGCTTTCCTGATTGGAAAGCACAAGGAAAGGGTAGAACTCGTGGGCTGAGACAACGGCAGTTTTAGTAGAATAACAAAGGTAGCACAAAAAAACCGAACAATAACAACAATAACAAGGACAGAGGAGTATACAGACGCGGTTAGGGAACTGCCGCTCACTGACCGCACCCGGGGCACCCCCGCTGCTCCAAGCAGTGACTTCCCGCCCCCTCCCGGCAGCTCAGCACGGGCGTGGCTCACATGGGATGGAATACTGATAGCCCGGGTCCGGGGAGAGTTAACCCTCTCCCTCCCAGAACCAGGACACACCTAAAGACAAGGAGGAACTTCTTTACCTTAAGGATGGCAGAGCACTGGAACAGGCTGCTCAGGGAGGTGGTGGAGTCTCCATCTCTGGAGACATTCAAAACCCGCCTGGATGCGTTCCTGTGCAATCTGCTCTAAGGTGGCCCTGCTCTGGCAGGGGGTTGGACTAGATGATCTCCAGAGGTTCCTTCCAACCCTATGATTCTATGATTCTATGGTTTCTTGAAGAATTTTTTGTAGCATTAACTAATGAACAACGAATTCTCACATTATAGGTAGAATAGTCTGTAAAAACGTGCCTACCAATCTGTAAACATACTGATCTTTTCTCAGCTATGCATTGGGAAGATCTGTATTTCTGTCCACATTGCATTCAATACAAGTGAAACGTATCTTTGCCAGACATTAATAGTAATTTTGACATCTGCATCCTAAACTCCCTTCCCTCAGCTGCAGAAAAATACAACTAGCAACACAATACACTGAAAGATGCAGAAATCTCAGAAAAAAAAAAGTGCCAAGCTCCCCCTCTCCCCCTCTTGGAATCCATTCAAATCTTTATGTAAAGAGATCAGCGAAACAGACAGTATGGAATGATCACTGTTGTAATAAAGAACATACTAAAGTATTTATTACTAATATGTTTCTTCACTACATTGCTATTGTTTAGTCATGAATAGGTGTGTAATATATTAATTATTTTATAGTTCCATCATTTAGTTGCTCTTATAATCATTTTGCAGTGATAAGTGGCGTTGCAAGGTCATAGAAAATCAGACTAGATGCAGGGTAATGGAGACTTAGTCTCCAATATTTGTTTTGCACTTTCAAATTTCAGTGTCTCAGGTGTATGTAAATATTCTTTCCTGATCTGTAGTTGCTATATCCATTACAAGTTCAAAGAAATATAAACTTTAAATTATCTTTTTTTCTGAAGTTAGGAGGCTTTTGACCGTGTTTGCTATAGGCCAACAGCTATCATAATACTCAAGGCAGGGAATTCTACTTACGACTTTACAGCCATCTTTTGTTTTAATGTATAACTCAAGAGACATAAAAAGAAAAATTATTTAAGTAATTGTTAGTGCCTGAATCAAAAACATTTTATGGCTTGTATTCTTGATCTTCACTTCTGTCCCACTGTACCTCTTTATTTTTTTCTCTTCTCTTTGCTAGACAGCAATAGGAAGACTACAAATGGAGAACTGGAGAATGTCCAAGAACCATAGTCTGGTGTTTAGGGAAATCTAGAAGACAACTGAATTCCCTCAGGCAGAACAGAGAATTTCTGAACCAAGAAGAATACTATAAATTATAAGCTTTGTTGTAGTGTTTCTGCTTGTTTTTTGTTTTTTGTTTTTTGTTTTTTGTTTTTTTTTCTCTGAGAGGTTTTTAAGGACAGAAAGAGGAACAGAGCCTTAAATTCACTTGGTGTATTTAGGTTAAAGTTGTGACCCTCATAACATTTTAAAAGAGACTTAGTCTATTAGATATATTTTGAGGATGCTCACTAGTTGTTCTGAAGACGTGAGCAAAGGGATGGCCTTGATCCTGTCTGGGTCAAGTCCAGGCTAAGTATCAGATAGCTGCTCAGCATCCCAATCCCATCCATATTGAAACACGGTAAGGCATCTTCAGAGTGGATTTTAGGCACCCAGGGAACTTTTACATAAATAGTGAGTAAATTTGGGTGTATTTTATTCCCCAAATAAGACATCAGTTGAAAGGGACACTTCTGGATCATAATTTTCATAGAAATAAAATTTAGGTAGCCAAATCCCACTTTATCCAGCAGTGAGAAACACACTGGAAGATAATGCAGTATCTTACAGCAAAAAATCCACACAATTTAGTGTGGATGTGTAGCTGAGATGCCCAGTCCATCTCTTCCTAACATTGTCCTATCTTGCATAGTGGTATTTGTATGACTTGTTCTGATTTACATAAATAATTTCACTTGGCAACTTCAAAAGTATTAAGCAGGAAGAACAAAACGAACCCAGAGCAGTGTCATGACTGATGCTGATTCACTCCAAATGTTAATCTGTCTGATTTGGAGCTCCATAGAAATGTTTTACTCAATATTTCTTCTTTATTCTTATTGGCTAAAAGAACCCAAGCTTTTAAGGTTATTTCAGACAATATTCTTTTTTATGGTGAACAAGCAGGCTTAAGAGGTTTCATATTTAAGATGTTCAAATCTTCAGTGGTACTTTGACTCCAATTCCAGTTGCTTCAGTGACTTTACAAGTAATTTATTTAATCTCTAATTTAGTGTAACACTTCTTTATTGCCCAATACTTTCTAAAAATAACTGTAGATGAAAGGAATATTTGGGTAACGTCAACACTTATCCAGTAGACAGAGCATATCATGGATATATGATTATGCTACATATATTTATGATCCATCACTGTATGTTTGGGGGATCTATAGGTTGGAGAACTGAAAAAAGTTTTAGTTAGGTTTTTTACTAAGTGAAAAGAGCATGTACTAAAGATACATCTTAATAATTAAGAAAAATGTTTGAATTAAAATACCTTGGCTTAAATTTCTTACATAGGGAATTGTTTGAATAACCAGGAATAAACAACTATTGCTAAATAATATATGTTTTGTTCCAGGAATTACATTTGCTTTTGACTTCTCTCAGTTTTCTGGATAGGTATTTAAAGAAGCATGTGGATCTTATTTTCATGTGGGTGTCTACCCCTTCCTTCCCTCTGGTTTTGTAAATTCCCAAAGTATGAATGCATCAGAAGTAATTCACTGGCCATGCATGAAACGGCTACGTGCGAAAAAACAGTAACTGCTCTGTTTCTCATAGCTGAGTTCAAGCCAATGCAACTCTTTGTGCTATTAGGGATTAAACCTTCTCTATTTTGTGTTACAATGTCTGCAGAAAAACTTGGCATGCACATGGACTTTCTTTATCATCTATATTGCTGTGAGAGAGAGCTGCTTTCATTTACTGTACACGACTGCTGAAACTAAACCAGCTGGACCTTGTATTTTATGTGGGTTTGGGGTTTTTATTTGTTTTAAAAAATAAATGTTCACAACAATAATACTAAAATAATATTTCAGTGTTCAAGAAGTAGTGGATACAGTTACTTCACCTTATTGTTACTGCATTTTGATAAAAGAAAGTCAGTCTCTCACCTCTTTAGTCTGCTGCTCTTGGCAGGCTTCTAATATTATTTATCGTGCATTTGCTAATTCATTCTCATAAAGCTGACAACTCTAAAAATCTTTGTTTATGGGCCTAAACTGTGTGAGATGAACACAGCACGTGAATTCTGAATTGCATCAATTTCATCATACGTAAAACACTCTTTTTACAAGTTACATGCAGATTTTCTGCTGGCGTAACACTTCTAATGCGTAGGATATTTTAAAATAAATGCTCAAACCGTTATGAAAGATTCAATAATTTATTGGTATGGCTTCACTTTTACTGAAAAAAATATTTTGTAAGCTGACAAAATTCTTTTTCATTCTCTAAAGGCATATCATAGGAACCGGTTAATATTTGTGAAGGATTCTATGATCCTGAGATGAAATACTTGGGAAAATTATGAAATACCTATACTTTATGCTGCATAATACCCCTCTGTTTGTTCTTACTTCTGTGTCCAATCCTGTACACACAAGTTTAATTTCATTTACAGTGAAATAATCCTATTAACTCTTTCCTGATCTTTTCCTGTTGAACTGAATTGCAAAACTTCCACAGGACTTGAAGAACAAGACAAATTTTTCAATATGTAAAGTTAATTGTGTGGCTAGATTCAATTACATGGCTATCACAGAACAAACAGCATTTACTTGCTCCCTTAGCACTGTTGTCTTCCTCCCCTTTCTTTCCAAAGGCCATCTAAAGAAAGCGTGTTGTTAGATAGAGCAGACCCGTTCGACTCTTGCCTGTGTGGCTTGTGCTTAACTTCAGTAAAAGCTTAGATTGCCTTCAGCTTATTTATTTTTTCAACAATTCTGAAGTCATTTCAGCCAGATTGCATAGAGAACAACTAGCAGCCTTAACATTCACTTTTACAAAGCACTTCTTATAAAAAGCAGGAAAAATGTGCATGCAATGAATGCGTATGTATAGAAGAATAGGTTTTGCTTTCAGAAATTAACCAACATAATAGGCAAAAGTGCTGATGTAATAAGCATTGTTAGAATATTTTTCATATATCCATCAAATAAATAATCATACATTTGAATTGATGTTTTAATTATTATACCATGGAACATTTCACTGTTACATGCTATAGTGTATTTCCTGGAGACTATTGCCCACAATATTTTAGAGCAGAAGCAATTCCAACTGAAAAAAAAATTCCTCAGTTTCTTTTCTTGTTATTTTTTAGAAGGTGATTTTCAAAGCTGGTTAGGTAAAGTGGAGATATAAAAAACTCTTCAAAGCACAAAGAAATTAACAGAGAGGAGAAATACAAAGGGAAGCTGAGAAATTAATAACAAACAAATATTAACCCTTTATATGAATACCTTGGTCCTATGTGGCAGCAGAAAATAACCTATGCATAAAGCTGAAGTTACATTAAAATAAATTATAGTTCAGCACATACTTAAAATCAGGTTTAATTTAAGTGCTTTGTGGAATTACGGGGATTTTTTTCTTCTTTTTCCAGAGGTTTGTCAGTTATTATCACATGAAACATCCCTGATAGACATATAGCTGTTACTTCTTTTTCTACTCAAGTGATAGAAAAAATGGCAAAGAAAATGAAGAATTTGACTAAAGTTAGTATTTGGATGATAGCTGATGTGAAATTAATATTTATGATAGACATTCACTTTCTGATCAAACTACTAGGCAAAAAATCTTTCCTGTATCATATTTTTAAATGTGAGGCAAAAAAGTTTTTAATGGTTTTAAACTAAGATGTGCGGGTTGGTGGGGTTGGGTTTTTTTTGTTGTTAGTTTGTTTGTTTTCTTACATTGCTGGAAAATATGTGTGCTTTTTCAAGCCTCCTGCATATGATTTGGAATCTGACAATGGTAAGGTTTTTCTACCCAGCATTTCAGTTCTCTGAAATATCCAACCTACTAGTTTTTATTGGTTAATTTGCAATGAATGCATCAGGTTTCCCAGCCTTTTCTCTAACCTCTCAAAGCTCCACTTGTTTCCCAGAAGATCCATTACCTTTTTTTGGTTGTAAACTGCCATTCTGTAGGCCATAATGCATTCATTAATTCTCCAACACTGTTTATCACTACTTAGAATTGACCCTTCCAAATTCTTTTGAAAATCAGAATGCATTTTCAAGCACAGTGTATTGGATTTTTTCTCTCTTTCACTCATGACCTGCTTCTGTGTGACTCATACTTTATTTAAATATGCCTTTGGTTTTCATAGCATCTCAGTGTCTTCCATTGCTCGAAATCAAACTGAGTCATTCGAGCAAAATCTAACCATTCATTTCACTGAAAACTGAGCCAAAAAGGGAGATTGCAAAATGCAGACTGCTTGCTTACGGGAACAAGGTAATTTATGGATTACAGAGTTGGTTGTTCTGGATTTTTTTTTCCTTAAAAAAAAAAAAATCCCTAATTATGGATGCAAAAATTAGTATGTAGATAGTGTGTTGCCTTTTTAAGGTGTATATATTTTCACTAGGCAAAATACATGGGGTGAGATTTTGAAAGCCCTTAGTATTGACCTAATCTTGTTCTCATTTCAGACACTTCTAGTGACTGCAAAAGAAGGGATTTCTGTCAGGGCTGAGTGCTTTTGAAAATCCTATCCATCCTGTTTAGTAGTACTTATTACTTTGTTCTTTCTTTTTTTTTTTTTTTTGAATACTAAGTCTCATAAACAATTTAAGGGAAAAAGGCATGATTTTGGAGCTACAGTGTTAAGCATTTCATTAGTGCCGACAGTAAATAACATAAGAAACTGCAGCTTCAGACAAACTCTTATACTGAAAATGCTGCATATCCATTTAAGCTAAAATTGCCTACGCTGAATGAAGATGAGTAAGGTAACATGGCTTTGAGAGGGATAAGGAGAAAAGATGCATGGTTGTCACAAATATAGATTTATTCTGATCACTGTTTTTATAACCAGTAACGTCTTCAGATAAAATAAACCTTTTATGCTGTAATTTCAATGTATCAAATAAAGGTATAAAACTTTTAAATCACTTAATCAGATCAAGGCCACTACATTTTCCTACTGTATTCTTGTGTTGTCCTAAAATCTGCGTTTTAAAAAAGTATGTTATGAAATTTGGATTTGAAAACCCTTTAACTGGATGAAAATATAACCACCATGCAAATTAGAGATTTTCTTGATTTATCTCTCTAACTTAAATTTCATACCACTGCCCTGTCAGTCATATTTACTGCCTTCTTCCTCCTCTCAGTGAAAGTACTTCAACAACATGAATTACAGGTAACTTCGTCTTTCATAAAAGATCATTCACATTATTACAGAAATTTGGGCAGAGAGGGATACTCTTCTCTATCCTTTTCAACATTTTGAAACATTTTAAAATTATGAACTCCAAACAGAGAGCCTGAAAGTTAAGTCTTGGGAGTTCAAGTGTTCAGGGAATACTGAGCCTGACAGCGAGTACAGGGAAGGAGTAACAAAGGTGAACTGCCTGTATATGTTTCTGATACATTTTCATTGTTCCTGATTCTTTATGGAAAAGGTCCTTTTAGAATTATTTCTGTCTTATCTCTTGTTCTTATATCTTGTTTAAGCATTTTTTTTCATTTGTGTCATATTTTGGATACTCACATCAAACTTTGAGATTATCCACTGCACTAAATACATTAACACAGAAAATATTGCTGTTGCTGACAGGTCCAGCATAAGGATGGGCTTGGGAAGTTGCTACTTCAGGTCACACTAATGTGGATAGGATGAAGAAATTTGAATTGCTGCTTTTGTGTAGAAAAACAGAAGCATGTATCTTCCGGAAAAATCAAACTCTTTAAAGCTGTAGGATTCGCTTTTAAAATGTTCCTGTTTTTCTTTAATTCTCTTCTTTCCTGTGCTGCTTTCTCTTTGTGCTTCTCCTTATATCCTTTTTCCCAAAAGGCAGCAAGTGTTTTTCTCACCTTTCTTAGGCAAGTTCCCTCCACAGCAGGCTGATTTATTTCCGAGTGTTTCTACAGTTTTTCAAAGGTGAAGGTATTTAGCTTTGGCTTAAATCTGTGTTGTAAAAGTGACCCTGCCAAAGACTGCTGTGGAGCAACTACAAGCAGAGTTGCTTGTGTGTGTGCCAGGACAAACTGTCAAGGGAAAAAAGGGAAAGCTGCAGGAAATGGGGAGAGAAGTCTTGATGTTGCCTAAAATGGAGCCTTCAGATTTGCTCTATGTGACAAATCTTTACCTCTTCTAATTTAGCTCAGTTATTTATTTATTCATTCTTACTTGGAAGTAAAATAAATAAAAAGAGAATGCACTTATAAATGTAATTTGGATAGAAAAAAATATAAAAAAATATTCTGATTATCAATATCAAGTTTGAAGTTTAGGTAATAAGAAGGAAAAGCTAGATAATTCTATTCCTCACCTTTTCCTGACTTTTCCAAACAATTTGTAAAATCTTTATTAGGCAGAAATCAACCCCAAAAAGATGTGCAAAGTTCAGGCCAGTTATGGTGTGAGAACAAAGAAAGAAGAACCAAGAAGAAGGAGATCAATGCAGGGCCCTGCATTAAATTCATGCTTTCCCCTTGTGGAATTGGTTATTAATCTTTCTGTCTTGGAAATAAAAAGGTTCTTCACATTTCACTAATCCCCCAGTTCTGCTTTATGAGCCAGATATTTGTCCTACTAGTTTGTCATGTATGCAACGGTGCTGCAAGCAGCACACAAATTACTTGCTAAGGTCAATGACATTGCTAATTTTTTCTTACTAAGGGAACCCATCAGTGACCGGCTTAATTAAGTGCAAGTTGGATTCTACTCCTATGCAAAAACAGCTGATAGATTACACCAACTTCAGCAAGAGAAAGAAGACAAATAGTTCCCCAAAATCTATATATGCTATTTTTCTCTCTTTGCCTCTGGTAACAAAGTTGGGTGAGACATTTTATTAAGTAAAGCTAGAACTTGTCCCAAGGCTATTCGATACTCATGAGGCACAACTTCAGTGGCCTATTTCTTTATTTTAAATATGATTTTATTTTTGGCTTTCTTGATTAGTGTTAGGTTTGTGGTTTTTTTGTTTTTTGGGTTTTTTTTTTGTTTTTTTTTTTTCAGGCAAGGGTAGCTAAGATTGAATCTTAAACCAATGGGATTATTCCAAAAATGTGGTATTCAATACACTTGCCTTGGTATAAACTTTCAGGGTGTATTCAAGTATGCTATAGGAAGATGAAATCCATTTGTGAAGCTAAATTCCATTATTCAAGCCTATGTATTAGGGCTTCTTCATAGCTGAGTGCCCTCTGTACCAGCTTTTTTTAGGTAGGCTTTGCTACCTACTCATAAATGCAGCTTCAATCCATATAAATTCTCAATAAATGGGATCTGCCAAAAAGCTGTAAAGAAGGATGCTTTCATACCTACAATAGTGGTCACATTCGTTAACAAGAGTTGAGATGGAGGATAGTCTGTGTATCCATTTGCCTGTGAGCTGTACGAAGGCACCAGCAGGGAGGTGTGCCAGGTTCCCTGCACTCTCTTTCGCAGACAGCAGAGGTGTGCCAGGTTCCCTGCACTCTCTTTCGCAGACAGCAGGGGCTTACATTTGAAGATAGTTTTCTAGGAAAACAAACTGAACCGTTGTATTGCTTACCTTGTTCTCACTGTAATTGGTTTTGCACTTCTTGTACCATTTTAACAAACTTCAACATAAGGCTGGAGGTTAAAGAGGTTTCCATTTCTACGGCCTTTGTGAAAATAAGTAAGGAGAAAAAACCTTAAATGGTGCTTTTCTATCGTATGCCAGTAGAAACTTTTAAGATGAATCAGCTAGACTACCAGACAATAGAAAACCCGCCCAGATGCGTGAAAAAATTGGTTTTGGAGAAAAAAATAATTCCAATCAGGACTTACAACTCATCAAATAATACAACTAGTAAAATAATATAACAAAATAGTCTTCAGAGACCAGACTTCATAAATCTGCTGTTCATGAAATTATTAGACTTAATTTAATTTTTCACTATTTAAATTTTTTCTGGTTTTGAAATATTCTTATTTTCAGTAAAGAATCATATTATTGTTTCCAGCACCCATCTCATTTACATGTAAAAATTAATAAGAGTCTAAGTATTTGTGAAAATTAGCCATTGATTGATTTAAACACTTTTTAGCTGTCCCATTTGAAAATATTGCTCATGGGGCTACTTTTAGGTGCAAAGTTTCAATACCTGAGTAAATATAGAAATACTAAAATACAGTTTGTAAAATGGATGACAAATCATTACATCTATAAAATTTGTTTGTACTTATAATAATTTTAAATAATATTTACTCGACAATGAGGTTTTAAATATAAACTAAAAATAACCAGTTTTGTCTAATCTTTGTGGTCTTTTTTGCAGACAATTCACTATGATTTATTTCCCTGAGGCTTTCTAATATTTTGAAGTCATAAAAGGAAAAAAATGGTTCCTTTCAATCTTGGAATGGCTTCATATTCATGCTGGTAGTGTTTATGTTTCTGATTGCCAATGTATAATGTGTCATCATTAATGTGACTAGGATGTATATTTCATAAGATTGATACTGTAGCTGCTGCAACTCATTTCACCTGCAATGTGGAAACTTATTAATGCCACTAAGAGGACTTTGTTCTAGGTTCAGTTAATTCTTAGTCTGGATGAAATGTTACAGCTTTACACATAGCAGTATCCTTGACACAGCTGCAGAGCTGGTATAAGTTAATGTAATTATTTGCATGCAAGACCCTTGCTACCACCCTCAGAGTCACCAAATTCTTCCCTTAGTGACGTTTGTATAAATTAGCAGTAGGTCCATTGATTTCAATTACTCAGTATTTACGGTGAGATGAAACCAAGAATATAATTTGCTCTATACATCTAAATTTAACCTTGACACAAACATGCGCATTCCCTACACATTTACATGAATGAGGAGGTTAAGGAATTCAATTTGTAAGTAGAGAACAGTGATATTCTAAATGGGTAAAAGTCAGAATAAGTATCTGAATGGCCAGTTTACATTAGAGTAATCACAATTTCATCTTCCCCCTTTTCTCTCCCCCTGAAAATCTTCTGCTTTTAACTTTTCTCATCTCTTACTAGAAGTAGTTATATTTAGAGTCACCCTTTTGAATCACTGTGGTGCAGTATGGGTTACTCTCAATTTTATCTCAGTGAAGAACTATTCTAAATGCTGTACTTAAGAGTACAGTTTCTGCTACTTGACTGTGCAAACAGAAGAGTTTGGCCTGTAGCCTCTTAGGACTCTTAGGCTCATCTAAACAAGAGAGCAGTTATTCTTAAAATGGAGTTTTGGTGTTTATAGTGAACAACGGTAATCTAAGCCTGAAACAACATCTAGAAAAATAGGAAACACAAATGATGTTATCAGTTATGTGGACTGAAAAAAAATCTTTATCAGGTTTTAATATCTAATGAGACTATAATAACTAGTCTTATAAAATATTATTTTTTTTTTCCAGGTAAAGAATCCGCATCTTTGCTTATGCCTGCAAAGAACGATGTAGTTCATGATGCTCTATAAATAATGACATTGGATGTTCCTTGAGCCTCAACCTTGACTGTTTCAGATGACTAAAACTGAAACTTTACTTTAAAGTCTACAGCATTCTCTATAGAAATGATTTTTATGCCCCTCACTTTCAAAATTTCTTTTATTCTCTGTTCCATAAATAACAGTTCCTTATGATTTGATCTAATGATGTTTGCTAAAATTTCCTATGGGTGGTAAATATTTTCCCTTTTTCTGCAGCTGTCATTAAACTGTATTCCCTGTCCAGAAAATAATAAAAAATGATAGCACGCAGTACCTATCTGGGTCATCACAATTAAATTGTATAGAAATAGATAAAAGAAAACTTAAAAGAAAATTGGTTCCTTTCCTCTACAGAGACTTGTTCCTCCAGGTTTTCCTAAGGATGGGCATCTTTAATCTTTAAAACCAGCCACAGTCCTGAAACTATGTCCCAGAATAAAAATATTTTTGTACAGTAAATACATTTTGCAAAACTGAGCATTGCAGCTGTCATATTCATCATGAAAACCTCAGCATGGAAAGTTATTTCCTTCTCTGACACTAAGACCACACTTGCATTCACACACATCCTTCACATTGGGAGAAATGAACGTGTGCTGGACAAGTTGGTGTATAGTTTTTTTTGCTTGTCTCTCGTGTACAGAGGAATAACCTCACATAATATAAGCCTATCATTGACTTCTTTAATAATCACTTATGTATTTAGCTTCATAATAATCCTCTTTAAAGTAAAAACAACATAAACTTTTTAAAGACAGAAAGATGTCAAAAGTAATTTCAACACTGCATAAACAATTCAGCTGCAGCTCTATCTGCATCAGCAGATGCCTGGCCCTCAATTCAAAGGTTTACTAAATTTTATGTAGAATATAAGAAGCAAGTGGTAGAAAACTCAGATTTCATTTTTAGCTCCAGGTTGAATGACCTATATTTTATTCAGGCATCATGATATCAAAATCATTGAGCTCTCTGATTTTCATGTGGTTCTGATAAGCATTTTCAGTGGTATTAATGTTGCAGTCCCTGTTCTATGGATAGAGAAGTGCTTCCAGTTTTACAGCCAGGTATTTAATCTTGAAGAAATACATTCTGTATAGCCTAATGTTGTGAAGTTTGACCTTATAAAACCATGTCAAATTCAGATTAATTAAATTTCTGCTTTTATATTTATCCAGTGCCTTAGAAGTTTAAGATAATCCCTTCTGCCTCTCTCCAATTTTACCATCTCTGTATGCCAGTTGTAAGCAAGTGTCCTGGTTTGATTCCCAAACCACGACAGCAAGATACAGTAAACAGAATTCCTAACATTTTGCATGGCTTCTTGAATCAGGAGGAGCTGAAAACTCAGAACAAAAAATTGGTAGAGGACATTAGATTGCTTTCTTATATGCATAACCTGGTCTAGTGGGTGGTGACCCTGCCCATGGCAGGGGGAGGTTAGAACTAGATGATCTTTAAGGTCCCTTCTAACCTGAACCATTCTATGATGCTGTGATAATCCTACTTGTAGGTTTTGTTTTCAGGGCTGAATGAAGATAATGGGCAAGACTTAATTTCTCTTCTACTTCTGATTTATAGATGATAAGTTGATAACAAGTAGCTAGACCATATACATATATGTACTAACTTCATCATAATTTACTTTGTAATTTTCACCAGCTAAACTTGGGGATGAAATACGGGACTGTCTTATAATGCATTATGTGAGGTAATGCATTATCAGAACTCTCATGTCAGACATCTGTCCCAAAGCAAATTACCAAGAAAATTAATTCTGGCTGCTGTCACTAGTCCTCAAAACTAACTGAATTTAAATGGGACATGAAAATGAGCATATTAGAACAGAGTAGACTTTTGGCCCAGCACTGAACCTGGGAAGTAACAAAATCCTGAGAGGAAATCTCAGAAACAATACTGGAGGCACGTATGGATACAGTGGAAAAGATTTCTCTTCAGAGTTGTGCAGCAAGGTTATAAACTAAGCAACATTTTCATTATTCATCCACAAGGCCAATGATCAGAGGTAAGTAGCCTTCACAGTCCTGCTCAATCTGAAGATACCATTACAAAGATTTTTCCCACGAGTATCTACTAAATATATGAGGGATAGATCTATTCCGCAGAAAGTCTTGAAGCAATCTACAACTTAGACATTCAATTACCGAAGAGTTAAAATAGAAGGATATCCATGGAGAAGCAATACCTTGTTCCAAAAAACTACATTGAAATCTACTTTTTCTTCTGTTTCATAACCATAGAATTTGTCAATTAAGTTTTTCAGCTGGTATGGCAATATATGGCTCAGTGTAAGAACTCAGAACAACACTCCACTGCTGAGATGTTTGCCCTATGGATTTTAATGCCCACCCCCATCAAGCACTTACTGGAATTACAAGAAAAAATGTCTAGTTTAGAAACTATGGAAAATAGTGTGCCTCTAATGTATGTCGTCAGGGACTGTGAGATACAGATGTTGCACTGCTTACACTATAGCATTCTGACAGGGTATGTTGGGTGAAGGCAAGGAAAATTAATCTTAATGAGACAAAGAATTAAAAAAACCCCAAACCTGTTTACTTATTGCTACCAGCTTTAATTGGAAATTACATGAGCCTTTTAAAAGTAAAATTAGGTAAGAAAAATGTGATATTATGTCATCATTTATTAATGAGATGAAATTTCTTTTATGATGAAAATTCAAAAAAGAAATAATAATGAAATGTCTTTATCTGATGAGCTATTTCAATGAAATTTCTTCCTTGAACTGGACTCAATTACATTTTTTTAATATTTATTTTTGATTGTTTTCCATGAAATAGATGTTTTCAACGTAAAGCAATGCTCTTACCCTGAATAATTTAGACTATTAGAGACAGAAAATCAGAATGAAGATAACAAAGTAGGAGCAAATTTGCACTTTTAAATAATTTCAGTTTATTGGAGGTATATTTAAAAGAAATCTTATCAATTCAACAATAACTAGCAACAGAAGTGCTTATTAGGGACATAAAAATAACTGAAACATTTTGTAAAACAAATAGTTTACACATACAGTGAATACATAATGAATTTTGTTTCTATACTTCTTCAAGAAGTTGTTGGGGTTTTTTCCAACCAACACAGGTTCTTTCTGTTGAGAGATTACTGAAACTAACTTTTCATAATATTAAAGGCAGCAAGCTCATATATATTGCATCTCTACTGACAGTGTCTTATGTTTAAATTGGGTCTTCCCCCCAATACAAAATAATGGGAAATAA
>VXBO01014682.1:5875-33720 GCA_013400135.1 Rhinoptilus africanus
TAATGAGTCAGGAATAATGTTCAGAATGAAGGCTGGCACTTCTAATGTGACTTTGAATATATGGTGTCCTTGGGCAATGTTTGCATTGTGCAGTGATTTACAACCTCTTCTGCAACCTCTCAAAGGAGAAAGTAATTTTAAGTGTAATTTCTGCTTCTGATATAGCTAATCTCACACGTCATCTGACGGCAACCTGTTCTGACCTAAAACTCTCTGAAGGCAATTTAAAGTTCAGCATGCCCTGAAACTTCAATTAACCTAGAAGGAGTGTACATGAGCATGCTGTTGTAAAAGTTATGGAAATTTCAGATAACCCTGACAAAGCAAGTATTTAATTATCCAGGTCTTGACTGTTTCCCTGCTTGTATAACAATTGTGCACACTAGTTACCTACCAGCCATGTCTAGATGGGCCAAGAGCTTATTTTGAGTCACTGAGTACTTTCCATTCCTATTTTCAGCACTGGTGGGGATAAGGATCTGTCATTTTAGTAGATTTTAAGGTTTTAAGTTTTCATCTAATTGTTGCATCTAAAATGAGCTGAACAGCTGGTCTTAGAACAGCAGTGACACAGGCTGTGCAATTAATGAACACCTGCCTTTGTTCTACTTGGGGGCAAAGATGTGCAATGTATTACTGGAAGAGAAAAAAACCCAATCCATAGGAAAAATGGCTAATATATGTGGGAGAAACACGGTGATCATCAGTACTAAGCAGGTGTCCTAATCCTGTCAAGTTTCTTTTCCCCCTCCCACTGTTGTGGGCGACCGCTCACTTTTCCTCTGCTGTCTTGAGCACTAACACTCTTGCAGCGTCCCTTTTCTCCATGCATAATCCGTCTACATCACAGAGAAATTTTACTTGGATAGGCAAGCTGGTTAAAGTTGCAATCTTTTTGTGTTCTTTTGACATCCCAGTAAAAGCCCTGATACAACATGGCAAATGAGCAATGCGAGGGAGGGAACTGGCGTATGTTAGGACAGTAGAAATATTTTATTTTTATTTAGAGAATGATAGTAAAGAAAGCAAGACTTAGTCTGGACTAAGCCTTAGACAGCTTAGTATGCAAAGCCTCAGGAGAAGGGATTAAAATGAAATTAGAGGAGTTGTGACTCTTCACTAATTTTCCGTTTCTCTTTGCTTTTCGTGGTGAATGGCACAAGTGCAAACAGATCTTGAAATTTCATATCTCATAGTAACAAAGTTTAACACCTTTTCGTACATATATAAGTGACTCTGAAAAGTGCAGTTAATCAAAGTATAATACTTTTTAACTTACAGTGTTTGGTTTTGGATAAATGGCTTCTCTCCCTTTTTGTACTGTCAATGTGCATTTTGTCCCCAATACTTGTGGAAATTTCATCCCTAGGAAAGCACATCTGTTTTGTGAAATGGCCTTGAGGTGAGACTGAAGTGTATATGCTAACCTGACTGGGTTGTAAGCATTGTATACGGGAAAGGATGCATAGAACAAGACGAAAATATTTGACTGTAGAGATCTAGATCTTAGAGGGAAAAGGACAGCAGCTGTCTGTGGATTTCACTGGTAGAAGTCTTTATTCTGGCATGTCATCCTGCTCACTTCTTATAGCCTCAGCACTAAACCCTTCATACTGAATTGCTGCTTCTGCTTTTTTTCAGATTTAATTTTCCTTGATATTTTTAAGCATGAAAAAACTTTCTTTTTATAGTAGATTTCATTAAACTTAAAATAAGCAAGACGCTTTCTCAGACAAAATAATGAAAGGATAATAATAAAAGCAGTGTTTCAATTAATGCTGTGAAAGTTAGTTTGTTTCTGTTTAGAAAGTCATTAATAACATGCCATGAGTGACATAAAAGTATATGTTTCCGGAGGTTAGGTTAGAACAGCCATCAGAAGTTCAAGTGTTTGGTGACATCCTCCCAGCAGCATCCATCCCATTAAGTTTAGCAATGGTGGCCAGCCCAGCACCTCTTCCACACAGTACAGCTCCCTGCAGCTGGAATGGAGTGGGTGCATTTGGCTGCTACTGGGGGAAGTGAGGGACAGGGGACTGGTGCCAGGGTGAGGAGAAGCATTGGTCAGACTGAAGGAACGGGGAAACTCAGGACCAGCTGTCCCCAAATCTTAATCCTCTTTCCCCTGCTGCTGCAAAGACAGAGTCCCTCTGAATTATGCCATCACTGCCAAAGAGGCCTCCTCCTGGTGGATTCCCATTTTGGTTCACATTCAGTTTTGATTTACAACACAGTATGTCTAGAGTAACTCCACTGATGTAAATAGTCAACCCTATGGTTGCACACACATAATTTTTAAAATCTGCCCTGTCATTCTCATTTGAGAAAGTCTTAAAAAAAGCAAGAAATTATTTATGAAATCGGTTAATCTTCAAGTGATTGACTTAAACTACCAGGCTTTCAATTCCTGCAAAATACAATAACTGAAGATATTGGTTCTACAATAGCATGCAAGAAAGAACTTGCATGCAAATGTCAAGGGAAGCTGGGCTGTAAGACAAACCCAGCCATAATGAATATTGGATTTGTATTTCACTTTAAGGTGTTATCTCTTCTCAGTTGCTTTAAACTCAGAGGCTGTTCGTGGAAGTTGCCATGATATATGTTTGCTGGTTTTTAGCTGCTAAATTAAGATGAAAACTCGAAGTCAATAAAAGAAACAGTCAACTGTATATGCTTGGGAGAAGTTCATATTTGTGTAAAACCAAAACAAAAGCTGTGAGTGTAGTCCAGGGCCTCACATTTCTTGATTTCAATCTTACTGTCACATGTAAGTGACTACCTTGCATTTTTTAAAGAAATATTTTCTCTGAAAAACAATGAAGTGACACCAAAACACAGTGGAATTTAAAAGAACACAATACTCAGGATTCTTACGTACAACTCAGTAATTGCTTGCATTAAACAAAGTGTCAGCTTTCAAAACTTTCAAGAAAATGAATCTTAGCTTTCGAAACACAGTCTTGTTTGCATAAATTATAGGAAAGTACTTCTAGCAATTGTCAGGCTAGGTTTTTTTTTTTTTTTAGAAAGCATGTTTTTAATTCCTTGGGTAAATGAAGAATGTTTGCTAGATTACCTTGGCTTCCATCAGTCACCAATGATGAGTCAATGCTTAACATTTCAAATTATGATATGATAACTGAGGAATTTCTAAGTAACAGGATAGCTAGGACGGCTAAGATATCACTGCGTTGGTGACTACCGGTCATTTTTATTTCCCTCAACTTCTTTCTTTCTCATGCTGATGATGTGAGTCATTGCTCTGCTGGCGCTATCTCCTTTGATATTGCTCCTGTGTATATTTAAAGCATCTTTACTTTCAAGCATTCCAACTTAGTGTCTGCCAACACAACAGTCAGAGATCTCCTAAAATCTCAAGCATTTGCCAATTAATTTTAAGGCTATCTTTGTCTTCTGAGACTTGAAGAACTACAGTGAAGAAGGGAGAAAGTTTGATTGACGTATTTCACCATCATAATCACAGAAATTTAGACATGTGTTAACTTACATGAGAATGAACACTTACAATTAAGGAAGGAACCATTACTTCTTTAGGACTTCTGTGACTTTTATTAAGATGTGTTTGATTTAGACTGATAAATGAGAGAGCCCCTCTTCATTCTTTGAAAGAGACATGGAAAGTTATAGGAATTCATCTGCTGATACACTTGGTGGGTTTATATGATCTGGTATAATGATGATCATGCCACAGAGAGGAGCAGCAGTTCTACCACGAAACTGTGTATCTCTGCATTAGTTGTGGTTTGATTTCCATTCACTTGCAAATGAGATATTTTCTTGAAACTTACCTAGTAAATGATTGGTTTTAAATCTTATTCTTTAATAGAGAGGCTTTATTGAAGGTTGTACTGGGCATCACAGAATTTTCTCAATGGCCTTATAGGCAAAACTGCTGGGATCATCCAGTCAGTGTGGCTATCAGAAACAACAAAATTTTCTTTTGGATTAGAAGAGATGTTCTGTTGTTGCCCACAGCCTATATCTAGGAATGGTTCTGCTGTGAATTTTTTGAGTCTCTTTTCAATAAAATGCTGAGCATCATCTTCTTTTGTAACCCATTGTGGTCCTGAGACTTTTCCTGCTGACCCATTTTCTTTAATATTTTGCTAGGAAACTGGTACCAAATTTCTTCCTCTAGGCATTGAGATCCTCATAGGAGAAGCTGTTAGACCAAGTCTGCTTGTCTCTCGCAGCTGTTACTACGAGTACCACTTTGTTAAAAGCAGCCATTAATTCAAGACTGATCAAAACTGTTGTCTTGATTCTGCTGGTCAGTCATCATCTGTCAGTACCAGAAAAAATCAGAGGTATGGAATGAGAAATGTCAGTGGTGCCAGCTGTACTACCTCATACTGTTGAGTCAGTCCCCTGGTATCTCATCTCGGGGTGACATATGAGCTAATAAATCTAGCTGTTCTACATCAACAGAGCTAGAAAAAACAATCATAATAACATAGATTAATCAAACCAAGTATCTTATTCACTAGGACTGCAACTCTTATTGAGAGAACAGTGAATTATTCTCACGTCCAGTATGTGTCCTTGCAACGCCAGGTAACTGCCTTGTCTCCACTGCTTCCCAGCTGTGAGTAGGGAGAGGTGATCTGTGCTGTATGAGAAACTTCAGAGGAAAAGACATTAGTAAAAAAGGAATGCTCACCCATAGCTTCTGTATTTTTGTGCTGTAACAACTTATGGCTGAAAATCAAGATAGAGTTCAAGCTGATTGACTTGATGGCTCTGCTATTACTAAATCATTCAGTAATTACTGAAAAGTTCTCACAGTTAGCTGCAGCACAACCAACAAACTTTCTTTTTGAGCCATTACTTCATGTAGGTGGAAAAATATAACCAAGCAGTCCTGTGGTTGCAAAAGCCTTTCTCTCTATTGTAAACAAGTCACAAAGAGCCTCCTACTACGGTTACATAGAGAAAGACGTAAGTGAGAATGATTAGACGTAGGGAAGGTCCCCTACTGTTCATGAATACATATATGCAACTCAGAGACAAGTGACTAGTAACTGGTGCTGCCTTCAGTTCATGCCACCTCCCAAAGCAAATCCATTTCTGTCCATCCAGTTTGGGCTGGAGGTAGGTAACAACTTAATTGAACTCTCCTTAGAAAACCGGGAAACTGAACTGTGGGCTTTGTGATGGGAATGTATGTATGATAACTGCCTGCTTTTCTGCCCTTGCCACCCTGCTTCCGTCAGTGGGAACATGGGGCGTTCCGGCTGAGACACCACTGTTTCCCAAACCTCCCATTCATTCACAATCAGTTCTATTGAGAAAATGCCACTCATCCTCAGCAGAAAAATAATTAAGCCAATCGTTAGCACAATGTGTCTGAGATTAGCTGAACAACTGGTGCTTCTGGACGGCTGATGGTACAGCTGCTCCAGGCGTCCCAGCCTGCCTTTTGTATGGGCTGCCAGGGGAGGTGTGACTTCAAAGTCCAGGATCCAAAAGAAAGACAGGGGAAGAAGAACTAGCTTGTGCAAGAAGCAAGTTCACTTATGCTTGAAAAAACACTGGTATAAAGCAGAATAATTAGAAAGTGTCTATGAAATAAAAGAACTGCAGTGCAGTTCATAAACTGTTCATCAAAGACACCCTTCTCAGGAGAAGATGGGTAAGAAAGGCTCCTGACTGAGGAAAGCTTTATGAGATATTTCGGCTACAAAAGTAAAGGCTTCTCTCATGAGGGGATAGGAAGTTCCAAGTGCAGCTATCAGACTTTCTTTCTCCTTGGAAGAAGTAAAGAAGTTTGCCCACATTTTTGGTGTACGTAGCAGAAATGCTCCCACTTTAAGTATTTTCCATGTTATGTTCTAGGCTCTGTCTAAATGTTCTCCTTCTAAATATTAACTGCAGACAATAAACATCCTGAAGGGATCATGTAATGCACTGAATTCGACACTACCAACCCAGCTATTGAAAGGCATATAAGAGTGGAGAACAGCCCAAGATTTTTAAACATATATATATTCCACTGGATGTTGGCTGCTTTTTGTTGTGAACTATGAATTGTAAGAGTTCAAAAAAGCAGAAGTTCAGATTCTTCTTTAATCACCTGACTTGAAGAACTAAGCTGTAAACATAGACTAGCTATAGCAATACCAAAGTACAAGGCCACGTACCATCAGAGTTTGGATGTCCATTCTCTGTAAAGAAATTGTATGCAAATTAAAAAAAAAAACAACACAATATTAGAAAAATAGTTAAACTCTCTTTGGTTTAAAATGTCCAAAGAGCACCTCACTTCACCAAAGACTCTGAAAATCTGTTCACAGTTTTAAAAGTCTGTGTATAGTCTGCCTGGACTGTGAGTAGGAATAAAGAGACAAGAAGAGAATCAAGTGGAAAGTAAATGCTCCGGGTCTTAGTGGAATAAGAGAAAAAAAGGCATGTGGCTGATTTATATAGCCATAAGTCAAAAGGCGGGGGTGGGAGTGGGGGGTGTGTAGAAAGAATCTACAGGAAACAAGAAGTGTTAAAAAAAAAAGGTAAAAATTAACAGAAGTGCATTAAAAGGACTCTACATTTGAAGCAAAGCAAAAGACAGACTAACCTTTGCCAAATTTGAAAGTCTAAATGTAAGGTTCAACATAAAAATGAGGAAAATGCTGAAAAGTACAGAGAGATACTGCAGATGTGACCTAAATCATCTTCATTTTGGTCTTGTGTTACCCATCTACACTGATAATCTATAAGGCAACTCTGGGAAAAGGCAGTCTTTTATTAAAAATTTCTGCATAATGCTTAGCACCAGTGGGCATTGACTCCTGATTGAAACATTCGGGCATTATCAAAATGCACATAATAATTACATTAATATTTTGTAGAATACTAATAACTAATTACAATATAACTTTGCACATCAGAATGCAACACAGGCCATGACAGTATGATTCTGCAAGTACATACATAGGATTTATGATGCCAGTGGATCAGAATTACCTTGCCAGCTGAGGCCTCTGTAACATTACAATATCTCTTCAAAGGCATAGCTGGAAGGTACCAGGAAAGCTATTTGGAAAGGAGGCTGTTTGGAGAGAGCGTGGCAAAATTATTTTTGTACTGTACTCTGTACAGTTAGTGGCACAGCCAGGATGAGATTTACAGATCAGACTCTAAGCCTTATGCTTATTCCTTCCGTGAGCAAATGCTTTGCACACATACAAGCAAAATGCACATTCAGAACAAAAGGCCATCCTCTGAAAACCTTGATCCTGGCAGGTCCATGAGGGAGCAGCATCCCAACCCCCAGAGTGGTGTTTAGATAAAAGCTCCCTGCCTTGTGCTGATCTGTTTGCTGCCACTGATACGAGAACTCCCCCAGACAATTCACAACTTGTCACTGCATGCCACTAGTCTGATAGAACTGACTGTAAACTGCCATAGAAGAAAAAATAAGAAGAGGCTTTTCACAGAGATTACAGAAGTAAAACCGTCCCATAAATTCAGTGATGATAATTTTAAACCAACTTTGAAGTTAAGCCTTTGGGTTCATTCATGTCTAAAATCAGAAATACTGCATTTTAAAATGCAAAACTAAAATGATTGTGACAGTATTTCTGTGACATAGAATTGAAAATATTTTTATTCCTGTGATAAAGTTTTCTTACATTTCACTGGTTAGATAGAGGAGACTAACATTATGTCTGTTATACTGCAGAATTATTTGCTAACATAATATTAAAAAGCTGCCAAAAATCAAGCTTTTCTTCCTGCCCCCTACCTGCCCCCCTAGAAGATATAGTCAATCCACCAGTAGGTCTTTATGCACGAGGAATAAAAGATTTAAGGACAGGTTTTGCCAAGGTCCTTCTTAATTCTGTCATTCTTCTGTTGGTCCACACACACTATTTAATGTGTTTCAGAGATAATTTAGGAATACATGAAGCATCTGCTCTTAAGTGGTCTGTCAATTCATGGTTTTCTATGAGCGTAAATCATACGGCAAAAACTGTAACAGCCGTTGATACATTTCTTTATGGAGAGATTTGAATTAGAGTGTTTCACCAACTGCATTTTTCTGCTGTTATCATTACTTGGTGCTGATTTGGAAAAACAACAGTTCCAAAGGGTGCCCTGGTGCATTAAATACCCTTCGAATTCTGGTATGTAAAGTGCAAAGAAGGAATTAGAAATCCCAAATGTCAGCATACACCATTTAAAAAATAACTCAGTTTTGCAGTAGACTTGACCGAATAGGTCTTGAAAGAAGCACTTGTTCTGCTAAAGTACTTAGAATCAGATTCTAGTTTTTAGTTGGGTTTTTTTTCAAAGAAAAGATCTTTTTTAGAAAAAAATCCCATTTCAAATTACTTCACTGCTGTTTAATTTGTGTGAAATACAGACTTAATGAGAAAAGGGAATTTCCTCTAAGAGATATTGGCCTGAGCTATAAAATTAATACAAGCAAAGTACAAAGAAGTGAAATTTATCTATCTGAATAACTTCCATCCTGGGACCCATTAACACTTCTCTCAAGAATTGTTTTAGATTGATGGCTAGCAATTTCTGATGACCTATGCACTATTTTGTTTTATCTTTAGGAGAGCTATGGCTGACGTTCTGTCCTCCAGGGTTTTCAAACGAATCAGATGAGCATTCAAAAAGTAGGGCAATAAAAGGCATAAATTATTTCAAAAGGATCAAGGGAATTAATTAAAAGAATAGATAGCACCTTTTAAGAACTTGGGAGAATTTTTAGTTTATATATTTCTCCGTCACGTCAAGAGGAAACTTCAGAAGTATAATATTAAACATCTCAAAATTATCAAGAAGCCTTATTATGGGCTAATAGATTAGTTTGGTTCTGTCATCACATTGGTCCATCTGTGATAATTCTCAGATGTTGATTTTCTTCATGAAAATCAAGTGGTAGCTTGGGATAATAAATCTCTTTGTACCCTGGTTTTTGGCTTCACGTGGGATGACAACAGGTGCAGAGCTTCCACTATCCTTCATCATCATTGCTAGGTATTGTATCTCTCAGATTACTTTCTTGTACCACCGACAGTAACGGCATAGCCACCAGCTGAAAGTCGTTGCTCTGCTTCTGAGGTGCACAAAGACTGATTCACTTTCAAATTATTTAATATGGGTTACAGAATACAGCTCAAATAGTGTTTTCCACAGAAGGGCAACTTCTGCACAACAATCACCTTTATATGAAGTTTATGCTAAAGTACATTGTTTTCCTTAATTGTAGATGTAGGGATTATGTTTGTAGATATTATATATATAAAAGTCTCTGTGTGAAGCTGAGACTTGGACTAAATATTTGGTTGAATGAAGCCTTTGGTTTCTGGGAGGGAAGTTTCCAATCTTAAATATATGTATTTAGGGACAACGAGTGACTCATTGGGCATTTTCTTCCTTGCCTCCATTAACCTGCAACTGGAAAAGATTATTTTTGAACCATTCTGTGGAATTCTGTATGGTTTTAGATAATATTCAGTTTTTGTAGTTTGATTATATTTTTAAGTAATTAGTACACCAAGTGCCTGAAATAAACATCTGATTTTGTAGAGGTGCTGTGACAGCAAGTGTCAATTCAGAAATCTCAAGATACCTAATTTGCAAGCTAGAAAAGAGAAATATATACAGTTTATTTGATGCCCATGCTTAACTGCTTCTGTATTTCAGAAGCCATAGATAATTTTGTAATCATTTTCATTTATTTTGCTGGTTTAAAAAAAGGACTGCAAGTTATAGGAAGGGAATATACAAGCCCATTTGGTTGAATTTGCCTTATCACAGGGGAACCTAAAGCACTTGGGAGTATGCAAAGTGCAGGTGATCCAACAACTCCATTACAGCTTTGTTCTACAGGAAACCAGTAGGACCAGCATTAGGACCTAAGATGTCATCAGTGACTTGCCACTAAACAAATATAGTCCCCAAACTCTTTTACAGAATGGGATGTGCTGGACTGCAGACTTCGTCCTCCTAGCACTAATCTTCTGATTTGTGCTACAAATGGGTTTAATCTGACACATGAAAAGACATGTAATACACACACTGTAATGGCTGTATTCAAAAGAAAGGCTGTAAGTTTGGTTGAGTCACACGTTTTCCAGGAAAGTGATACCATTTTCCTACCATATCACCTACAAGTGGGAGATATCAAAACCACTTGATATAATTAAGGACTGTGCTGTATAAACCAGAAGGATGGGTTTCATCATGGTTTATGTTTTCCTATCCTTGTTCCCAAAACTCACAGGTCACAAACCCACACTCAGACAAAACTGCCTGCATGCCAGGCTTCATGGCAGATGTGCATGGCTGCACGTCTTGAAGGCTGCTTGCCAGTGCTTATTACCGCAAGAAACTGCCTGCTCTGTGATGGGGAGGATAAGGCTCCAACAGAAGTGCATAAAAACATACTACCACTTTGTGTCCTTCTAAATGGGGGTATAAAGAAGGCAAAGCACTTGTTCAGTCTGAGCTTACCATGGCTATTCAGGAAAATACCTTCCAGACTCCTGCTTAAACCCATTGGTGAGACCTCCTGGGAGGTGTGATGGATGCACTCCTCACCTTGTATCTGAAAGCAGACCGGGAGGTGCCTTCACGGCCAGGGAAAACCGACTTGTGCATGTTGAAAACCCGCACCGCTGGAGACTGGTGATGGCCCCAGGGACAGGGTGGGGAGGGATCCTGTCTGTCCTTTGGGGGACACTTCACCGTGCCCCCCATCCTGATGGTTCCCTCATCATGTCACGAGATGGCAGTATTTAGTTTCCATGCTTCTCCTCTAGGTATGCTTGACATCATGTTCCCTTTTCCCGGATTATTCATCTTTCCAATGGATGTTTCCGCAGTGTGGTTATGGGCACCTGTGTACTGTACTCCTCAGCAGTTGAACTTCAGAGTTTCTGGTCTATGTGTGAGACTACCTGAAAGTGAGCTGTGAGGACCGCATGATAAATTTAAATATTTTATTTCATTGCATTCATATGTCATCACTACAGCTGTATGTATGGTCTTCGATGCACCAGCTGAGGTGCAACCCGTAATCCAGGGTCATTGGTTTATTCATTGGTCTGTTTAGTCTTTCAGGTCTATTCCCTTATTCAAGACAGCCTGGACCAGGAGAATGCGGACGCAGAGTACGTAACACAGGGGAGCCTTCATCTGCAGTGGAAGTGGACTTAACATGACAGAAGGCTCTTGGCAGCCTTTGAAGGTTCAAGATACAAGATATTTCTTACATGTAAGCGTGGGTCAGATTGATAACTGGAATGGTAGAATGAGGGTAGGAAACGTAAATATCCAAAATACAAGATTGCCTGTAATCAGGAGTTACTAGTCAGAATATAGTTGATAAGCTGGGGTTTTATTCATTGAAAGGAAAGGAAAATGTGGCTGATCTTAGTGAATTCAATCATCACAGAATTACTGTGATTTGACTTGACTGAGAGAAAAATAAGTGTGAAGAGTTAGGCAAGTGATTTGCAACAGAAAGAGACACATTGTACAAGGCCACGGTGATAAATCTCCCTGGGAACTTCGGAGGCACTGAGGGTCTGGGAAGCTCGGGAAGGGTAGGTTCAAACTGGAATACGTCCATCAGATATACAGAGACAATCTGGGGAGAAACTCAGAAAGTGTGACTCTTCCATTCTCTTACATTAAGGTAGGGAGGAAGTCTGATTGCTATCTATACCTATGTCATGCTCAAGATGAAGTACAAGTGAGATCAGAGCACTGGGTCTTCCAAAAAGAGCAGAAAGAGGACACAACTACTTTAAAGGTGATCTTTAAACCTTTCCATTTAGAAAAAGGTATTATGACAGAAATAGCTCTTGATGACTTTTAGGAAGGCTCCATCCTGTTCTGTTGTTCCTAAGCACACATTTCAGTCACTTATCACAACTGCTTGAGATTGTCTATCTGACATATTGATGAAATAGCTCAACATTAATGGGTTTTTCAGATAATGATGCTGGAAAATTAGTTTTTTAATGATGTCCAATTTATATATCTAAAAAGGAAACATTCAGATCAAGGAAATATTCTTTTAAAATCAAGCTGGGAAAGTTGGCACTTCACAAGCAACAGGCCAATCACGCTTGTGATGACATTTTCATTTCTTAACATAATTTTTCTTGAATTTCAGTAATCCATAAGATAGCACATACCAGATTCTGTAGTCTCCACATGGACAAACAGCTGGTGTTTGACTGTCATTCAGGAACCTATGAAAAAAGCTTGTTGGCTTCTGAAAATTATGTTTGTTCTGAGAGGCTACTGCACGGGAATGGCTTGTTGTGTAAATGTATATAAGGCAACAGTCATGGTGACCTTTGAACATTTGTGGTTTTTTGCATTTGTTAATGAAGCTAGTTTTAAATAAGCAGAATGCTGACTGTTTTTTGCTGAAGGCATTGCAACCCAGTTGTTTTTCCTTAATCCTTTTGGCATTAGTAATTAATTCAGAGGACTTGGTAAATTAACAAGAACAAGAAGAGGCAAGAGAATATATGTGGGTAGGTGAGGCAGACAGGTGGGAGAGACCTAACATGCTTACATTCCTGACTGAATACATGCATATTTATTATACAGTGGAACGGTCTTAATGTAACTATGCAGTCCACATTCAGAGCTCTCTAAAAGACAAATAGTCCAGTACCTTTGAATTTAAATTAAGCACTATCTACTCAGTAGCTAAAAATGTTGGGTTTTTTTTTCCTAGAGTT
Source organism: Rhinoptilus africanus (assembly GCA_013400135.1). Classification (NCBI taxonomy): domain Eukaryota; kingdom Metazoa; phylum Chordata; class Aves; order Charadriiformes; family Glareolidae; genus Rhinoptilus; species Rhinoptilus africanus. The sequence continues at coordinate 18,616 of VXBO01014682.1, forward strand.
CGCCTCTTTGGCTGTTAGGAGCATTTACCAAGACACAGCAATTTTAGTATTGCAAGCAGATATTAGTCTTATGTCTCTATCAATCTAAGTGTAAGAAAGTCTATTTGACCAGCACCCTAGGGAAATCTTTTTTAACTGCAAAGCAGTCTAGAAATACAGAAACTGTTTATGCATTTATGTGACATTTATGTTGAAAAAAGTAAGAAATTAAAAACAGGACCTGAATTGAGAAACACATGTCAAGATGTAGGCTAGGATCCAGGTGAAAGTTCATGAGAGTTTGATTTTCTTTTTTTCCTTAGGGATTTGCAATATTTCTTTCTCTTTAAGAAAACTTCAAAACAAGAACCAAATTCCAATTGGAAATGGAGCATCACAAAAATACACAAATAAAATTGCCCAAATCCTTCTCCCTGTGGCCTTGTCAGAAGCATTGCAAGGGCTAATGTGTGAATGGAAGGGACAGAATATGACAGGCTGAATGTAATTCTTCTCCAGACTGACTGATGATGGTAAAATAGTGTATAATTCCAGACAATTCCATCATAGCATTAGTCATGGATTCAATAAATCCCTATTCAGACAATTTGATGATGTAAAATGCTGAAAAAAAATTAATCTTCAGGGATTTTTAAGTTCTTACCCAAACAAAAAGCTACTGTATTAAAACAGTTTCCTAACAGAGTCAGATCTTAAAGCAAGTTATCTGATGAGATATTGCATGGTTTTAGGGATTTCAACCACTTTGCAATGAGCTACCCCATTTCCCCCCCCCCGTCTGCTTTGGTACGAAGATTGACTGTTCTCTAACCTCAGCCAATGCTATCCATATGAAAAAAAAGAGGAATCAACACCACAAAGAAAGGTCAAGAGACACACCCTTAATAATTTTTTTACTTTAGTGCATACATTTTTCACTGACATCAATTCTTTCAGTCTTATGCTGCTTGTAAACAAGAATCTGGAGAAAAAAACCCCGTATTTTCTGGCTTGAAATTTTCCAGAAAAGTCTCTTTATTGACTCTGCCTTGCTAAATAAGGCATTTTGTTGGCTGTACACAAGCGTTCAGAAAAACGGAAGTTGAAGCTGAAAGTCCTACATTTTTTTTTACTCAGTTAGAATGTCTTTAGCTTTTCAATTTGCAACCGAGATTACCAAGTGTACAATTATTTAATTTCCTGTAACATCAGCTGTAAGTCATTGTTACATCTTCCCAAGTTTAATTCATCCAAATAATGAACAGAGAATTCTACAGGCAGCATTTTACAACCTGTGCTCATTTATAGTAGTTTTCACATTCAATCAACCACTTAATTGACATCTTAAAAAAAGAAAATGCTTGAACATCCTACTAAATGAAGGCATGAGTGTTTGGTTTTAATGTGTCTTCCTATGGGTTATGTTTAGCACCTTCATTTAGATGATTTTTTAACCTCTAATTTTTTTATCCTGTTGCTAAACAATGGCCAAACCTTTAAGGTGCACAATAAAAATTAACTGTAAAGCCCATACTAGGAAAGCAACAGCCCCTTGTTAAGTTGTTCACTCAGTTTCTGAGGCTCCAGGATCAAAAAAATCCTTTTTATCTACAGTTCTAATCTGGAGAATGAGGTCAAACAAACCTGACTACAACTACAAAAACGAATCTCATCTCCAGTCCCTCTACTCCCAACAAACACAACCAAAACAAAATGGTTTCCTTAACCTTGCTGACCTAAACTCTTCTGAAACACAGGAAAATCACCTGCCTTTCCCAGTCACTAGGGGTGAGGCTCAGGTTATGGTTGGTATTCTGAGTACTTTATTACTTCAGGTTTCCACATAGCATAATAGAAAAATCAGTAAAGAACATCCAGAATGTCCATATGTTTCCATGATTTAAAAAAATAGCCATAGGGTCAACAGATACTGGGAATAAAAAAAAATGGCTACAGAATAATCCATGTGCGCATTCTCTTCTAATCCCCTAAAACTTCTACTTCATTCTTAAACTGACATAATATTTCCCCCTAATCTGACAGGTGAGCCACAATTTTCATGTGTACCAAACAAAATCCTACTGGTCTTGGTATCTCTAGGAGAAACCTAAAAATAAACTTTGAAATGGAGTGTCTGAGAAGAGTGTCTGAATGGCAGATGTGCCTGCTGCAGCACTGTCAAAGAATGCTTTTACTGCAGAGGTCCTGCTCAGAAGGATGATCTCAACTCTTTGTTGGGGCTACAGAGAGTTTCATCCTGAGCTATGAGAGACTCACAGCTGGGAGCTAACACCCTAGGTCTTTCCTTATTGCTATCTCATAGCAATCTTAAACTTTAATCTTAAGCTTAAAAACTTAAGGTTAGGTTTTTTGTAAGAAGTCTTAGAGCTTCCATATTGTGGGAGGGATTTGTGAGGACCCTTCCCCCCAAAAAAAACATTTAAACCTATAACATTTAACATATTTAACATCTATATCAGATTATTACAAAAAATTCGAACATACATCGAAGCCCATCCAGCTGACTCTAGAATTTTCCTGCCTTCTGATATACTCCTACAGCTGAAGAACAGCAAATCTGCCATGCCAGTGCTGAACTTTCTCTTCTTTGGAAGAGCATTATCGTATTTCCTGAAGTGGGGGAACCTGTTGTTCTTTACCTCTGCCAGAAATTTTTTTTCTTCTGGAGAATCTGGAGCCTCATTTCTTATTCTTTCACCCCACATTCCTTCCTTTCTCTAGTCGCGTGCTTCTTCAATCAGCTTCACCACTGAAAAAACAGCCTTGTGCAAACTCCAAGGCACTGTAGGAACTGTCCTCATAAGAAGATAAACCAGCTGGAATGGGTACAAGCTCCAGCATTCTTCTGTAGTAATTTCCCTATGAAACTGTAAAGAGAGGTGAACCTTTTCACCATTTCACAGTCAGTGATCATTAGAGGAAGAGGTTGCTTGCAAGTTGTCTTTGCAATAGAAAATATGAATATTCTCACATATTCACATTCCCCAACTCCTTCCCCCCAACTGACCCAGCTTGCAGAGTAACTATATGTTTAGTTTAAGCTATAGTTTCAAGAAATTCAAAAATTCCTGACCAGATTTGAATGTGTTTTGATTTTGTAATGCAGATATTTTAGAGAAGAAAAGATAAGGGTTCACTTTTATAAAAACAAAAGAGTGGCAGTTGTGGGAAGATGAGAATATTTATTGAAAATATTTTGCTGTTTAAATGATGAAAAAAAAACCCACTGTGGGCAAGATACTAGTGTTTTGTATTGTTACTATGTAAATGTTATTTGCTGTAAAAGAACTAACTACCTCAGAGTTGAAATCTTAAAGTACAGACAGTGGTGCTTTAATTAGTTCACCCTGCATAAGTCATTCCCCAGAGCTCTCAATAGCAATTCTTAGAAGTCTTTAAACCAGTGTCTCTCTGGTTTTGCCTCAAGTGGTCTACTGAAATTACCTGCTTCTTTATTATTTTGATGAGTTACAGTTTTCTTAAGTGCATTATTGAATACGTTAACTTGGTTACCCACTTTTATTGCATACTGTTACTGGCATTCTAGTGTGATGATTATTTTTTTTTTCTTTCTGCTTAAGCTTCTCATCTTTCAATAAATTTTCAGATCAGACATTTGGAATTCTAGATCTATCATTACTGACAGACATTCATCCAACTATTTCCAAAAGCATTACATTTTCTGAAAAAGATTGGCGTAAATATTCTTTGCTATAACAAAATGTGAAGGAAGGAAACAGTGATTTAATTACAGAGACTCTATTGCTGGCCCAGCCTTCTGATGCCTTATAGAAATTCAGAGGAAATTCTTCAATTAAAGTAAAATTATATTCTGTGTTCATTTTTTTTTCTATGTCTGCTTGTTGATTTGCTTGACAGTTTCCTTTCTTTTTCTATGTACCTACCAGGATAAAAGTTTTTTAAAAGGTTAATTTAAAAGTAAACAAACCTGATTTTGAATGGGCTATGGCAAAGTTGTCTAATGCTTTTCTACTGCCTGTTTTGAGTTCTTTCAAGTTGTCGTGGTTTGGCCTCAGACGGCAACAAAGAACCACGCGCCGCTCGCTCCGAGCTTTCCCTGAATGGAAAGTGCAAGGAAAGGGCAGAACTCGTGGGTTGAGACAACGGCAGTTTAATAGAACAGCAAAGGTAACACAAAACCAATGACAATAACAGGGACAGAGAAATATACAAATACGGTTAAGGAACCGCCGCTCACCGACCGCACCCGGGACGCCCCCGCCGCTCAAAGCGGTGACCTCCTGCCCCTCCCGACAGCCCAGGAGGGCGTGGCTCACATAGGATGGAATACTGATAACCCCGGGCCGGGGAAGAGTTAATCCTGTCCCCGCTGGAACCAGGGCACAAGTCTACAAAATTTCAGTATTTTTGACTGATGCTTTCTGGTCAGGTCTCTGCTACCAGCTGGTTACTTGAGGAGAAGTTTGATGTGAGAGAATGACAATCAAAATAGGTCCATTTATGAGAGCTGAAAATGTTAAGACCTAGTATTTGAATCTTCCTGTGTGCTGGGCACTGCAGCTTTCTGTTTCGCAAGGAATTGCTCTTCATGTCAGAAATGTATTTTTGCTACCCCTAAATTTTGTCAGATTTTAGGTCCTTGCTAAAAAATTACTGTCAGTGGAAGCACAGTAGGGAGTTTCGTAATGTTGAGTGGATAATATCACAGTGATTTCTTTTGTATTGAGAACACTCCAAGCAGGGAAATGAACAGATTTTACTTTGCAGTTGCAAGTATGAGCTGTTCTACTCTTTGCTGGTGAGATATAACTCCACATTTCAAGAACAAGTGGATCATTCTGCATCTAAAAGAGGACAGCAAAACCTAGGAAGCTGAAAAAATACAACTTATCTAGCATAGAAGAGACAAGACTAAAGCAAGACATTAGGGTAAGACAAAACAGCTCTAAAATTAAGAAAAGTGAGGCTAGATATTAAACAGTTCTTATTAACAGCATAGCCAAGCAATGGAATATGCTACTTAGGAAAGCTGTAGAATTCCCATCATTGAAAGTTTTTGCAGAACAACAAAGAAAAACATTATCTTCAGTCATCAACGCATGCTTGTTCCTGTCTTGAAGCAGATGATGGATTTAGAAGGTTCCTTCCGGCCTACATTTTTATAAACATGAATGTGATCAAAAACATTCAAAGCAAGACATACAATATGTGCAGCTTTCACCTTTTCAACCTGCACCTGACAAAGACGGAAAATAGAGAAGGCAAACCCTACAGTGGTTGTGAACTGAGGCTTTGTCGTTGCAAAAGTGAGCATAAATCAACATCTCTCAATTACTCCTTCAAGTCAACTTATTTCCAGAGACAGAAGGATAGTGGCCATGGTGCAGAACAACACCAGAGCAGTAGAATGTAGTTTCTTGACAGGGTAATTGCATAAGCAGCTGAAAAGCTGAACATGCATCTCTTGTTTTGCAATGTGGTAACTTGAGCTACTTCATACCTCTTTCATTACCTGTTCAGGTGTCAGCAGCACTTTAGTTTAAAGCCCCTTTCCCCAAATTGCCATCAAGTTCAATATTAAAGCACCATTTAATTCAAGCTGCAAATGCTTACGGCTAGGAAGACACCTGGATATGAAGGACATATAATTTGGACAAAAATCTTCGCCATTTAGAAGTGCAGACCATATTGTGGCACTATTAAGGAGCTACTCTCAACTTCTGCATACACAGTTTTCTGGATATTGGTTACTAGACCTACATTAATGTGGTAGGAGTGAACATAAGTCAAGGCGTCAAGAGCTTTAGTTCACAGACTGCTGTCTTAACTTAAATTTCTGCTATAAACTTAATTTAAGGAATGTTGGAGACACAGAGACTACAATGTTTTCACAACCTCCATCAAAATTTGTTTACTCTTAGTGTAAACTTGTTGTTCAAGCAATAGTTCAAAATTTGTTACCAAACTGATTTGTATCTCTACACGTGACAGACCTGGTTTGGATCATCTGACAGAGTGTCAACAGTGCAATGAATGCAAGTTTACAGTGCCAAATTTCATAAGGAAAATGGTCAGTAATTACAATATCATGTCTGTGTTTTCAATTTACAGACTCATCTTGAGGAATACCTTCATGTTACTGAAGTTAATACCAAATGTGTGTGCTTGGCAACCCACAAGCAGAGGGGACTGATTATTTTAATTACTGAAGTTAGTTAACAAGGAGTATTTCTTGTATTTAAAATATGTGCAGTGAAACAGCAGCCTTTTTTAATAGCAGCTTCTGGTAGCTAGTATTCATCTGATACTGTTATTACAGCCCTACTTTTTCTTAGCTATATTTCCTGTATTTTTGACTCAATAAAGAGAAAGTATAGGTAAAGAGAACATTTTTACCCTATTAAAGCTGTAAAAAAAAGTGCAGAAATGAAAAGAACATCCACATCAAAAGAAAGTGAGACACAGGAAAATATGAGAAACTGTAAGTGTTCTTGTCTGCTTTCCCCAGTTTGCAACATGTCCTAATTAATGGAATATTCATAAGAGTGTTCATAAGAGTGAGAAAGGAACTACAAAGTGACAGATCTCAGTGAGAGAGCATTTCTCAGTCACAAATAGATATAAATTTTGTAAACTAAGTGTTAGCAAAAAGAACGTATCCAGGACATAAGAAATCCACAATGAATGGTCTCAAGCAACCTCTGCTTGGACAGTAAACCATTTAGAAAAGGGAGCTGCAAAGGGAAAAGACAGCAGGACTTAGTAAGTCAACAGTGTTTTCGCTTTTCCCATTCATGAGGCAGAAACTCATCAAGTTAAAATGGTGTTCATTTTGGTGTGGATTGAATTTCTTCCATCGCACATTTCTGTATCTTCTTTGCAAAGGCAAAGTGAGATGCAGGGGAAACTTCTGTCTTTCAGATACAAACAAAGGGATTTGGGTTTCTTGACTTCTACAGTTCTCTCTAGTCAGTACAACTTCGAGACCATCCAGCATATCTCCTTATCAGACAGTAGGGTCTGGGGACAGACACTGAGTGCTGTCTTAATTGAAATAAGAAGAAATTAGAATTTATGAGTAATGACCAAGTGAAATAAGAAAAGACTTTTTGGCTATATTGGCAGTAAAAGATGTAAATGATTCTAAGTATCTTATTATTTTGGTTGATTTCGTCTGTAGAAGTAAGGCTAGAAGGCAGGCCACATGTCTATGGAGTGATATAAGTGGTAGAGCTTGATAACACCATAGACATGCAGTGATGCCCAGGAAGGAAACTGGTCAAAAAAAAAAAAAACAAAACCAAAAACCAACTAGAAGAGAGAAGGTTACAAACTATTCTTCTCTCACTGCAGTTACAGCTGTTTGCATTGACCGCATGTTGATCATTTATAAAGAAGCCACAGCTTCCTCTCCTATTTTGTCACAGAAACTGTATAAAGATATGTCAGGAGCATATTTTTCATTCCCTATTAAAGTGACTTACGAAGACATACAAGGAAATAATGGGGGTGAAAGTTGAATTTACACCCTTTTACTGGGGATAATCAAAATAAAAATGAGCCTCAGTACTTCTTTTTGTTTAAGAGGAAAGTAGAAAAGCTGAATATTATCCCAGGAGTACTTTGCTATTTCACTAATCCATTGTATCTGGAATTATCTTGTAAAACCACTTTCTTCTGTTTGTCCTCATATTTATAATAAATGTCCCCTGAACCAACTGGCGTGGGGTGAAGCCTATGCCAAGGCAATGCTCAGAGGAGTGAGACCTTGACTACTTCTGCCAGCCTTTATCTGACTGAAATAATCTGATATGAGCTGGAAAACAGAAGCAGTAGAAGAACTTTGTTAGGTAAATGCTCATAACTTCACACTCCTGTAATATACGTCAGGTGGAATATCAGAGAATGAAAAAAACTTTGACTGACATGAGGAGGTCAAACAGATTGGCCCAGGGGCTACACCACTAGCAAAGGCATTGTCAGCATATGCCAGCAATGTACAGTATCAAGTGGGAAATAGCTAAGGCGGTAGATTATGGCTGGGGGGGGAAAATCCATGGGCATCCAATACTATGTCAAAGGCTAAGGGAGGTGGAGTGCTTCATGCAGGGGCTGGGTCGCCAGCCAGGATCTGCCCAGTCAAGCGGTGGGAGTGAGTGTCCTGCTCCCAGTCTCAACTGGCCCAGAGGGACAGGGCCCGTGTGTGTCACAAGAGGGAAATCTTACAGTAGAAATCACTATCCACTATGTCCATCCTGCTGAGCAAATAAATTTCAGATGAGAAGTCACTGAGGGTGTTGGTCGGTTCTTGTGACCACCCCACCTAAATTCTCCTGTGACAACTGAGGAAACAGCTGCAGCAAGCTAAGAGGTTTCTCTTTTGCTGGCTGTTCATTAGAGCCTTTTTTGGGGAGGCTATTGACCCCTTGGAGATCAGGCAGACTGGGAGACATGCCCATGCCACAGCCACTCACACTGACTTTCTGGTGTCTTAATTTAAAATCACTTTTTGGTTGGTGATGTAAGATAATACGTTGATTTGTGAGCTGGAGTTTGGAGCTGAAGCACCATAACTAGTTTTACCAGAGCAAACTGTCCATACAATTTGTGCTATTTTATACCTTGATCCCGAAGAACTCATAAACACATGCATATCTTTAAAATGCTTGCATGCTTAAAATTAAATATATTATCTGAGATCTACCCACCCGCTGTTGAAATGTTCTAGTAATGATTAGATTAACATCTACAAGGAACCTGGATATTTGAAACTCCTGAAAAACAGAAAAATGCATTATGGCATTTCTAAGTTGGCAGAAACATTTCCCAGATATTCCCCAAAGTCCTGAATTAGGTGCATTTGACAATAACTTTTCAATTTCCATTAGTGTCAGGTATTGCCTTACACACGCATTTTAAAGTCAGTAACTTCCCCAGTACACTTCACAACAGACAATCTGAAGAAGTATTTTATGTGCTTGCTGGTATCTATGATTAGTTAGCAAAACTGCTCAGAATGTTTTAATTGAAACATTTTTTTATATTGAAACAATATCACACTCTTTTTTTTCAAAATCACATGTTTTAGCAAAAATTTGTTTCAAATATTCTGAATAACATCTTTAAGGTAAACAGTGTTGAAAAATTAGTTTTCCATTTCCAAAGTTATTTTGAAAAATTGATGAAAAATTGCTTCACACAAAAAAAGTGATTTTTTTATTTGTTATCTCAGAACAATTTCTCTCCTGAAACCTAATTTTTTTTTCCCCAAGATAAAGGAAAAAAAAAAAAAAAGGAAACTGTTCGTTTCTGTGTAGGGTATTTGTGGCATCATCTTGCAAAACATCTTAACTAATTATTTTAAGTATTTAAGTTGAAACTTGTCTTCCAGTCTGGTTAAAAAAGAAAAGATAAAAAACCCCCACAAACAAACAAAAAAACCCCTCAAACCCTGACTCTTTTAAAATGACACAGAAGACCTCTTCAGAGGCAATGCAACACTAACTGGCCATCTAGATGTTCCAAACTGATTAAGAGCTCCCTCAGTCCTGACAGACATTTATTGATATTTGAGGACTCTCTTTCAGTGAAAAAGCATCCTCTGTTGCCTCCCTGCTTTCTGCAGCTTGTCAATCTCAGGTGAAGATGAACATGTTAATTGACTGCCTTGTTAATTTATTAACGAGTAATGACAGAAAGAGGAGTGCTGAATGCTCATAAATTTCGTCTTTCAGTGAAGAACTATCCATGTTTTAAGAGAATACTTTTAACTACCTTTAATTACTAATTTACTCTTCATCGTACATTATACTTAAAGATCAACAACACCCAGCAAACTGCTGCATTATTATGGAGGAGAATGTATTGAAGAGGAAAGAATTACATGTACCAGACAACAGTTGGGTCTTTCATCTGTATTGTGTTACAAGGAGAGGCGAAACTACATTAGCATTTGAAAGTAGGATGCAGAATAATTATATTCAATTAACTAAGGACTCCTTGGGCAGCAGCCCAGCAGAGAACTGCACACGACAAGCCCAAGCAGAGGGGGAGGTGGTAAACTGGTTTGAATTCTGTACTCCCCACGTGCTAATAAATACAAGTACTGTGCCGTGGCTGTTAAATATGCAGCTATGGGGAATGAATAGCTGGTTTAATCCCAGTAGAAGTGTCACTGTTTACTTCTTCACAATGGTTCTGTAAACCTCACTGAGGCATGCAAGTGGTATTTGGCTTTGTCTGCAGGAAGTGCTGTCCAATATACACAGACAGTTCTGTTAAATACATGTTTCCATACATTACATTCCACCTTACTCTGACGGGAAAAGAGTTTGCATTCATCATCACGTATTTATGCTTCCTTAAAGCTCCAGTAATAGCAACAAATCTTCTTACTCACAAGCATATTCCTCTTCCCGAGGATTTCACTTACTGAAAGTGAAGCAGTTGGTGTTAATCTCTGAATTGGGCAATAAACAGAGGAGATGTATTACCGCACATGATACAGAGAGTGAACACACAGAAAGGTTAGTGGCTGCTTTCAAAGCACTGCCAGAAGGTGCCCAACAAAACCAGAGTTAATATTTTCCTCAGAATTGCTTTCTACCCTCTGTTCCAAAGAGGAGCAGAGTTTCTCCCCAGATGCCACGACATTCACTGGGGCATATGTGGGTACAGAGGCTTCCTCCAGCAGAAAACCCTAGTTGGCTAATGGAGAGAAGACTATGGTTGCAGCTAATCAGATGTCAGCTGGAAGCATATAACTTCTGTAGGATTACATCCTCTTGATTAAAAATATCAGAATGCCTTAAAATGCATTGATTTCTGTAAAACTTCACAATAGCTGTTGTAAAGACACATTCTAGTGAAACATTTCTGGATGGTCCTATTAGTCTTCTTCCATACCCCTTCTTTTAAACTTGGTCTTTTAAAAGGTGATGTGTCTGGGTTATACCACCTCTTGCTCAGTTGGCCAGCCTGTGCTTTTATCTGCAAGAATGACATGGGTGTCTTTCCTAGCTAATGTACTTTGTTTAAGTTCATTGATACCACTACTCTCCATTTGTTTATATCATGAGAGTAGTCATATAGAGGGATGGCAATTAGCAGAGGAAATGTAACGGTAACAGTTTTGGCAGTGGCATTTTGCACGTTTACTTCCTCCCTAGTTCTTATGTCTCACATATAGGCAGCTTTTTGTGTGCCCTAGTTTAGACGCCAAGGCTGATGGATAGAATTTCCTGCAAGAAGTTAATCTGCATGGTCTTCTCAGTGTTTGGTTACCTCAGGAGATCAGTAGGATTCCTGCAAAGATTCTAGCATGCGATCAATTGTTAGCATAAATCTAGCTGCAGCCTCATGGAAGAAGACTGCTGAAAACCCTATTTGAAAACAATCTTCTTTGCAAATATTTATTATTATTACAAATAAGTTTTATTCTGGAGTTTTGTCTCAGACAACTACCTCGTGTGCCAGTAAATAGTTTGTAATATTTTCCTTTCATGAGAATATTAGAAAAAAACAAAAAATAGGCTTCCATCTGTTAGTCCTTCCTTATAATGCAAATTGTAGGCTTGAAGGTGTTCTCTCAAAAGATTGCTTTTCCTTCATACATTAATCATTTATGCAACATGAGAATAAGTGGTGACAGAACTGAAATAACGGTTTTGAAAGAAAAAAAATGACTGAAAGATGGGCAGCCAAGAACTGCCTGTTTTTTTAAAAATCAGGCATTTGAATGCTTTGTTAATAACTGTTTATCCCAAAGCTTGAATTGTCACCTGGGTGCAAAGATGGCTTTGGCAGCATTTCAGCAATGCCAGATCTTGAAGACACCTCTTTGAAAATTCTGACAAGTCCAGCAGAATAAGGAGGAGAAAATCTGAATTCATTTTGTCACCTGAAAGACACATACATGTAGTCAGTGGTGGAGAAAAACAAAGCCCCTACAGTTCCCAGCAGGCTAATTCATTAAACTTTAGGCATGTTTAGAAGGGAAGCGAAGAAGATCAGAAAAATCTTAAGGAAAAGGAGGGAAATACACCAACTTCTTAAATAAACTACATTATTCTCCACACCTTCAAGTAATTGGCTCGTATAATTTGCGTGGCAAAACTATGTAAGTGTTATCTGCAATTGAATTTTCATATGTTGTTTAACTTGTTAATGGTATATTTATTAGTGGTATCCATGAAGCCTAGAAGCGAAAAGAATTTTGAAGACGGTCCTGGTGGACAACAGGATGACCATGAGCCAGCAATGTGCCCTGGTGGCCAAGAAGGCCAATGGCATCCTGGGGTGCATCAAGAAGAGTGTGGCCAGCAGGTGGAGGGAGGTCATCCTCCCCCTCTACTNTACTACTAATCCTTTCTGTGGCAGTTTCAATTAAGATTTTTTTTAATTCAAAAGAATTATTCAGATGATCCAAAAGTTCATAGGAATATTCTATTTAATTTCAGAGGGCTTCTGAGGAAGCTTAGTAACAACAAGGATTAGTGCCTCTTTAAGTAACTTGATATCATATGTTTGTGTGGTTTCTTGTTCTGTTTTCTGTGTTCAGCAAATTCTACAAAACATGTGGCTCTGAATTGCTATTGTCATAAGGAATGAATTTTCCTCTTTAAGAGAGAGAGACCTCTGACTTTCCAAGTGAGCTGCACTGCTAAATTAGGGTTTCTGTTGCCTTTGCAGAGTATCCAAAGTGACATCTTCCTTGGCTTCAAGTCAGGAATCTTATCTGAAAAATGCATGGCCAAGCAAATGTATTTTTTCTGAGGCAGTCCTTATAGAAACTAAGGGAAGTCCACTACTGCTGTGACTTTCTGAAGAAAAAAAAAAAGAAGTCACTCTTCACTCCTACCTAGAAAGCTCTCCTGCTGAAATGGGGAATCTAGTGTTTTCTCCTAAATTTGGGAAGAATCAGCATCACAGGCCTATCTAAATTGCTGCAAATTGCAGGTGATAGCACTGAAGTTAGGTAAGAAGGTATCTACTGTAAGAAAGGTACACAATGTCTTCCTGAAAGTGAGCTTCAAATGAATAGGAAAAATATGTTTCCCAAGACTCATATCTTAGTCCAAATTTAGAACAAGACTTCTGAAGTTAAATTTTGTCTTTTTTCTAGTGAGAGTATTCCTTTTCTAGATCAGATCATGAAAACAAATTTTACAAAATGCAGTTGTTGGTTTTTGTTAAAATACTTTCTAAAGTCAGATTTTGCTTTATCTTTCCAAATGAACTTGCTGAAGTTCATTTTCACCTCTCTTTGAAAAAATCACATTACTGATGAATAAATACCTATAATTTACTACTCCCCTACCATTCTCGCCCTCAAACACATGCTTTGCTCTCCAGTAATCTAGTTGTTGTAATTCCCAAGAACCAGGGTCTGTCCTCCCCAGAAAAGCTGTGCAGCGTGCTCTCGTTTTGTGGTTCCTTTCTATGGATATCATGTCAGCCAAGTGAAGCAACCTGGAATCATGCCAATGCACACAGTGTGTCTGAAAGCTCTTTATAAATTACAGAATCATAGAATCACAGGATAGTTCAGGTTGGAAGGGACCTTCAAGATCATCTACTTCCAACCCCCTGCCCTGGGCAGGGACACCTCCCACTAGACCAGGTTGCTCAAAGCCCCATCCAGCCTGGCCTTGAACATTTCCAGGGATGGGGCACCCACAGCTTCTCTGGGCAACCTGTTCCACTGCCTCACCACACTCACAGTAAAGACTGTCTTCCTGATATGTAACCTCAGTCTACCCTCTTTCAGTTTGAGGCCTCTATATTGAATGTTTTCACTTTACCGTATATTACTGCTGAGTAAATTTTTGGGAGATATTTATCTTTTTTTAAAAAATTCCTAATGTGCAAAGACTCTTTATCAATACCATTTTAAAAATAACAAGTTCTATAATTATTGTTACTTATTGTAGTTGTACCATTCTTTATTCCTTTGTGTGACAACTTAATTTGCATCAGTGCATCAGACATTTGCCTGTCTTTCACAAGCCCAAAGGAAAAAATTACATTTTCTTCCTTTAGACTTCACAGAAGCAAGAAGTAGTACCTAGCATTTATGCACATTACCCCCAGAATACCCTTTCTTCACATTTTATTGTAGAGCTTTTATATCTGATGGGAGAGGATAAAATAATGAATGGTGTGTGGTAGATGTAATTCATATTGCTTAGAGCGCTCTTGGAAGAATCTCAGGTACAATTGAGATGAGGTTGTGAATTAGAAGTAGGCAGAGTAGAAGAGAAGAATATAATGACTGCAATAATGCCTTTTAGTGCTGTTTCCAAAGGCAATATTTTCTCCTATTATCTGTCCTTCTAAAGGACTTTCCAAGACCAACTTAAAATCTTCTAAGGCAGATATGATGGTCCTAGACTTTTGAACCTGTGGACAAGAGTGTATTCTAAGGTTTTTGTGCAATGTATACAGTAACTGTTGTTTGTTCTATATAAATTCAACATACGCAGCTCATATATTGTACACATAAATTCAAAGATGTGCTTCTTCCTTAGGTTCCTAAAGTAATTTAGAAGCTTAAATGGGTATTTACTTCCTTCAGTGGAAATTTTTATACCTGACCGTAGGCTTGGCACATCCTGGCTAGGTAACTAACCTGAAAACCAAATGTCCAGATCCAGTGGTGAAGTAAACAGCACTTGTTTGGTGTTGATTCAGAGTCTTTTGGATGTACAATATTCAACTTCAAAAATAAATATACTTACATTGCAGAAACTTGTATATTTCTCAGTGCTGAGATAAAAAAAGAATAGATAGCGGTTATATTATTATATGTCCTTTAATGAGAATAGAGATTTGCAGGTGGAAACGGTACCTTTAGTAGAAGAAACCCAATGTCATTCTTCTCTCAGTGATGCCAGAGCAACTATTATAATTTCCATAAAGCTGAAATGGTCTAATTGGCAGGTGCAATTAACAGAATCACAGAATCATAGAATCACAGGGTTGGAAGGGCCCTCTGGAGATCATCTAGTCCAACCCCCCTGCCAGAGCAGGGCCACCTTAGAGCAGGGGGCACAGGAACGCGTCCAGGCGGGTTTGGGATGTCTCCAGAGATGGAGACTCCACCACCTCCCTGGGCAGCCTGTG
>VXBO01014683.1:0-105672 GCA_013400135.1 Rhinoptilus africanus
CCTTGTAAGGTTTGTCCTCTAGAACCCTCACCAGGTTTGTAGCCCTAATCACTAAATCACACTAATTGATTCTATTAATAGTAGTAATTCTTTCATAAATAATACATTATTATTACTTTTTATTTAGTACTATACTACATTACTAAATAATAATATGTATTAAAAAATTATATAGAAATAGTAATAAATAATCTAAATTTTAAAACCACAGGTTTTCCTAGGTGGTAAACCAGTGGCAAATCTGACTGATGCTGAAATTCCTGAGAACTTTTTTTTGGGGAAAAAAATCCACAATGGAGAACCCAGAGTTGAAAACTAGCTGTCTACTACTTAGTCCCTCTGAAAACTGAGAGTAAAGTTTTTCAGTGTATGATTTAGATCTGCCAGTGTGTTTATTTTTCTAAATTGGAAGTTGCAAGAATTGGTGGTGAACTGAAAGGAGGAAAGAAGATCTAAATAATCTCTTTGCTCCTTTGGTTTACATTTTTTATGGAATGAGTGTGAAATTGGGGCTACAGTTCTCTGAATTGACCTCACCGAAGGTATACTAAGGCTGATGCTGCACAGAGCGCTGTGGTAGTGAGCATAACTGGGTTATCTCTGAAGGTGAGAGATAACGTGCCACATGGGTAAGTCGTGCTCTCAAGGGGAGGAGACAGGCCGAGCGGCAGCTCCTCGAGTCCTGGTGTGCTTCACACTCCCTCTGAGCCCTGCCTTTCACTCGAAGCACTGCCCTGTGCAGCATAGACACATCCATTCTGAATTTCCATCCCTGATTAGTGAGGAGTAGGATGCGAGCCTTAGGACTCTCGTCATTAATTGAAAACTTGCTTTTTCTTTTTCTTGATCCATTCAAGAGCCCAGCAAGCCTGGGAGCAGGCTGATCCAAACAGCCTAGCCTAACGAACTCTGAGACCAGGGTTTTCCACGTGTCTGCAGGAAGCACTGCATCCCTGGCTGACTGCTTTGTGATCACTGCCATCTAATCAGAGCTGCTTTTGTAACCTGGAAATGAAGATTTACTGTTTGCTGATAAATTAGTGATTCCAGTTAGACATTTTATCTTAACCTACAAGAAACAGATAACTTAGTCTGTGCCATTTTTCAGTCAAGCAAAAGGGATCGCTGATCGTTAAGGTGGATGTGCTTAGCTAGACCTTTCCCTAGGCAATGAGCTTCCCCCCAAAAAACCTCTAATGGTTTTAAACTTAAAGTAAGGATTTACTGTAGTAAGTAGAAGCTTTTAAAAATGTATTAAGTAACAAAAATTTGAAATGGCTTTAGAAGAGAGGACAGAAATGGGAAGGGTTTATATGCTATTTTCCCAGGAATCACTTTTCTAAGATGTGATTACTCTGTCTGCTTTGCTTTCCTTCAACAGGATAATTACAGTCAGACGTGTTGGGATAAACTCCTCTATGTTTAGGAGTCATTCAAACACTGTAATGCGATGTTTATGGAAAGCCTGTAAATTAGCTGTGAGCGCTCCAGAAATCATCATTATGGCTCAGCACACGCGGGGTTCAACACCCACAAACAGGCTTTTCTTGCTGCAAATGACATTTTTGTTTGTCTCAAACGAGGATCCATGTGCTATAGGTCACTTGGGAGATATGTGTCTCTCCCACTTCTAATTAAAACAACTCATTTAAAAGAGGAGGAATTTAATTTTCTCTTCATTATTTGTAAAAAGCCCAAAAGTGATTTCTATCATAGCCTTTTAATGACAGAAGAAAATGCCTTCCACAAAACAGCAAGATTCCACACTTGAGACAGCATCATGCCAGGAGAGTCTGAAGGGATCCCTCACAGATCTGGAAATTAAGGATTCACTTTTTTAAAGTCCTATGGAAGAGGTTTGCACCCTTTTTGTTAAAAAGAGCCAGATAGTTGCTTTGATTTAGCAAAAGTGAATGCTTTCTATTCCTGTGTTTCAACCGGCTAAACACTTGGGTATTGTCAGGCTCAGATTTTTCTAATGCTACACTTGTCACGTATGGAAAACAGGGCATGCCAGCTCTGGACAGATGTAGACATTTTTTTCTGCTTATTGATTATATATACTAGTTTGCAAGTTTTCATATGTTTGCAAAATCTGAAAAAAAATTGGTTGTCTGCAGTGCAATTCAACAAATGAAGCATAACATGGAATTTTCTGGTCAAGAAACTTTAGAATGTGTTTGGGTTATGCTTGGAAGTTGTTATGAATATATTCCAGTTCTAGGATAATCCTGCCATTAAATTCTAGTAGTCCCCACTGCCTTCTGGTGATGCTATCTGGTCTTTTGGATCATTTTTACCTGAGACAAGTTTGAATAGTTGAACACCTCTGTGATCATTAGTGGTGATGAAGGTGGTATAGTGGACATAAGATGACGACCTCTGTATTTTTGAGAAACATACTCCTAACATGATAATGACTCTGCTGGGATCCCTCAGAGATCTAGAAATTGAAAAATAATTTAGGTTAAAATACTATGGAAAAGTCCTGCATAATTTGTAACAGATAATAATATGGGTGTTTGCTTTCCTGTTATTATTAGCAGTGCAGATTTTACAGCCCTGGATGTTGACCAGCTGTAGAACTGCTTGAGATTTTTGGATCGGCCTTGACTGTTCTAGGATTTTGCTTCTGGAAAACTGATAGAAATACTATTCTGGAAATTGAAGAAGTCTTTAATTTCTTACCAGCACTAAAGGAAAGAACTTCCCTGCAGTCTTACGTGTGTATTTGTATGCTTGATCTGCATGATGTGTTATGAAATTTGCTACTCCTTTCTGTAGTATCTCATCAGTCTGCCTGTGTGCTAGTGTAGTAAAGCTAGGTTAAATTCCTGTCAGTACATAGAGTGTTACTGACATGAGAGACAGGGATGAAAGCACTGTGGAGGAATTGTAGCCTGAAGACAGTTTCAGCCAGTCCACCTTCATTAGCTTTAAATGGCCTTGGCAAGTCTGAGGTGTAATCTGGAAAGAAACTTGGAAAGCAGCAGGATTGAGGAAAGGGAATTGGGATATGAAGAGGATTTGTGGCCCACGTTGGGGCGGGAATACATACAGAGCTCAGAACGTGTCCTGGGTTCTGAAAAAAAAACAAGCAAGCAAGCAACAAAATGCTCTATCACTGCTTACCTTCATCATGAGTCTTCAAAACATCCATTTACATTAGTATTGCTATTCTAGTGCTTAATTTGGCTGATGGGTAAATTATAGATAATGTTCTTCTGGTAGTAAGTGAACTAGAAATCACTGTTCTTGCCTTCCACTGGAAAATAACTGAAATAGTTTTGGCATTATAAAACGTGCTTGGTTAAAATAAAATCTGATACTTAAGCTTTTAATGACTAAAGTAGTAAATGTCTTTGGTTCTGCGGTGGTTTCAATCAAGTTTCTTCAAATTACTCATCAGCTACTAAGGTATCGCTTAGTATGATGGAGTCGGTATGACAGGAGGAATATGTTGTGGTTTTATGTATATCACTATGTAAATGTACAGGTATTTTTTGATATATGTAGGGATTCTAGCTCTGCATTGCATATAATACGTGTTATTCATATTTTGTATATGCAGTAGTTGTTATATAACAAATAGAGTCCACAATTTGTTCTGAAACAGATTTTTGTTTCATGGTCTCCAAACGATGGATGCAGCGTTACCTAGATATGTATATTGACGTGACTTGGAAAAGACTGCGAGTGTCCTGCAGGGAACTGAACAGCCTAATGACCACTGAGAAGGTAGAACCTGCTCGAGGAGCACATTATTAGGGAGGTTCTTGTAGCTGTAGTCTTTACTTTTAATCCTGTAATTCCAGTCAGTTGGTGTCACTTACTTATAAACCTTAAATTAGTTGGATAAAGGTGAACATTCTGTTATGCAAGAGGGAAGTATGCTAATCATGCCTCATGAACTGTCATGACCTTAAGTCACAGCCATCACCAGTGCTATTTTGGAAGATATATGCATTTTCTGATCTGTTTGAATGGAAATTACATTTATTATTCTTTTGGCTTATTCTCTTCATGGAATTTACCCAGCATTTTCAGTTGATTGCATTGATTAATTGATTGCATCATTAGTACTTGTTCTTAAATGTACAGGTTATCATATCTCTCTGCAAATATATTAAAAAAACCAACAAACAAACAACAAAAAAAAAACCCAAAAAAGGCACTTTTTATGCTGGTCTGCATGGCCAAAATTAGAAATACCAAGGGATGGTCAGAGACCTGTGTTGTCTTCTAATGTGACAGCATTACAGCATTGGACTATTTGTTCAGGATACAAAAAGAGGATGTCATATCTGTATGCTGGGCAGGAAAACCAAAAATGAAATAATTATTTGTTGATGTCAGGGTCTTAATAAGAGTGCAAAGCAGAATGGAGCAGAACAGCTGATGTTGTAATACATTACCCGCAAAAACTGCATTAAATAAATGCAAAGCTTGCTTAAATTTAAAGTGTTAGCATATGTTTACTATTTCCAAATAATTCCTCGATGCTACAGATCAGAGATAAAAAATGTAAAGCCTGAATATGAGTTTAAATAGGTGGACATGTGATTTTGAGATAGTCTGCCTGGTCTGATTTTTTTTAATTGGAATGTGATATAATTTTTGCTTTGCTTTGCAGTTAGTAATTTATATCATTACAAATGTCAGTGAGATTCTAATCACAAGTGATTTTTATTTTTTTATGTCAGTACAATCTCTGAATCTAACCTAAAGTTTAGAGCTGTAATTTGATTAATAAATTTCAATAATTGGAGACTAAGTCTATGGTCAGATAATAATTGCAGAAATAAGTTATTTCACTCCAGTCTGCATCCCTTGCTCCAGTCCCTGCAGCGTTCAATAGCATCCCTCTCCTTTGAGGTTACTGCTCTGGCAGGACTGAAAATCACTGCACACCCTTCATCATCTTCAGAGCAGAGCTGGCCATTTTTAAGATGAATGAGACACGAGAGCCTGTTTAAGACAACCTGACTGATTTTTGCACTGAAACAACCAAAGAGTATTCACATGAATCTTTCTTTCAGCTGCACCATGAGGATGACAGCTGCCAACGGGAGGTAACAAATTAGAGGTCAATAAAAAGGGGGGGGATGGGACACATCGGTTAAATAATTTTAAACACAGCAGGCTTTATTATTGATTATCATTCATTGGCCTGAGAAATCTGAGCAAAGTCTGCCAAGCTGTCTGTTTTCATGATTTACAAGATTTCCCAGCATGTGGATCTTAGAGTATGGAACTTGCACAATGGTAAAGTGTTAATAAGAAAGTCTTTGGTCAGTGTGCTCTCCCAGACTTTGGTTAGAAGCTAAAATACCTCTTCTGGAGGTCTAGTGGTTGAATTATGTACCCTGCCAAGACAGTAATGGTAGTTCAAATAATAATACAAGACTAACAAAATTTGTAGAAAGTTCCGTTCAGCCAAGATGTCCTACAGTTTGCTATAAATTTCTAATGGTGTCACTGCTATGCCTTCTCACAGCAACTAGTTAAAGATCATGGCTTACTTGTAATGTTTGAGATTTGTCATCCATCCATCCCCATCCGCCCCATCCCTCCCTCCCTAATTTTTTATGGTACTCCAGTACATAGAAATTGATCAACATACCCTTTTGAAAAATGTATGTTAAGCTCTTGGCGAGTATGGGACTACAGATTAGTCTTTGTGTAGAGACAGGGCTCTGAAAACCAGGAGAGCCTAAAAGAATTTGACTTCTCTGATTCATATGGTGAAGGGAATAAATGAAACTGGTTTATGAGTATATAGCCAACTGAATCACAGTCACTAACTAAACCTTTGCTCCTCTTAGTCATCAATACCCTGAGTCTATCTGGAGCTTCTGAAGTGTTTAAGTGTGTGGGCCCCATCTTTCTGAATTGGGCAGGAATTCTTCCTAAGCTTTGCAGTAAATAAAGGTGCAGCTGTTTTTGCATAAACATGTTATTCAAGCTGCTGCTTGGTGGGAGTGTGAAGAGGTCTCTGTCAAAGATGCTAAGAAACAGTGAAAACATTTAAGTAGTTTGGGAAATTACCTCATATTCACAAGTAGGAATCTGTACCTAGCTGGGGGCTTCATACTGTATCTGTGTGCATTTAACTAGTTCTCTGAAAGAAACTGAAGATATGACAAAGTCTTCCTAGGTAGTGCTGTTAGCAGTCAGGCCCCATTGTATCTCTTCTGCTTGTATGATGAAGGAAATATGGTCATTTTTAGCGTAGTCTTCTCAAATTCTTCTGCTCATTGTACACCAATTTATGTGAATGAGTTAGTGAGAATTTTCCTTACGCATCCATTTAATTTCCAAAACCACCAATGTACGTACAAATATCATGCTCAGTTGAGCTCTCATTTTGATTTAGTAGTCTCATTTTCAAGTAATAATTCGAGCCCTTCCTTATGAGCAGACAGTACTTTTCTGTATATGCTTGTTTCTGCTGTAGCACCAAGCACCTGTATGTTATTTTAATGACGTTGGTTTTATTTATTCTTAATTCTGTGCTTTGTGTTGTATTTTGCTCATGAATACTCCATAAAATCTGTTCTTTCTTGGGGTGTTAGGTGAGGTTGTAAGAAAAACAATTTTTCATAGAAAAACCAAATGGAGTATTTTAACTAGTCACCACAAGCTGTTTGATATTTTCATAGTAAGGAAGAAAATGTTACTGTGTCTTGTTTCTGTGGAGTGGCTGTATATAATAATAAATTTAACTCCTTTATGAGATCGGTTGGGAAAGAAAAATCAAAGGATTCAAAGGAAAAATCAAGGCTGTTTAATCTCCTAGAGAGGGATGAAGCACTCAGTGTCCAGAATTCTTTCAGTGCACATCATTCCATATATAGTATATCTTAGAGGTTTGCATTTTTTATTACTACAGTAGAAGTTAGGATTTTTTGAGCTGTAATTTTTATTCTACAGTCAGATGATTTGTTGTCATTTGATACACTGAGATAAAATACAGTTTTATCCTGTATTATGGGTATGTAGAGCAACATATTATCATCCATATAGTAAAATGGCAAAACCACATTTTGACCAGACTTATTGTCACATGAAAGAGACTAGAAACTACTTCCATATTGAAGATTTCAAGACATTTCATGAGGTGCGCCACTGTAACATGACTTGTGCTAAATTACTCTGCGTATCACTGGAGATAAATAAATCTTCCAGGAGGGAAGACTTAAAAGGAAGTGCATTACACTTGCTTATTCTTCGGCTGTACTTCTTATTACAAGGGAAACCTATTATACCCTTGAAAATTTATAGTTGTTGAATTGCTGCTTTTATGAAAATGCCTTTTTATGATTCAGTCATTGTGCAAATACACTCTGAAGTGACAGACAGATTATTGCTACATTACTAAGAATAATGGATAATTACTGCTGTAATTTAGTGAGTTAAACTTTTACTGGCCCTAAATGACTTTATTTAAAATCATGGTATTCTTAGTATTTGTTTAATAATAAGGATTATTAACTTCAAGAAAAAATGGCTTTTGTAAATGGCATTCCTTAATTGTTTGGGATTTGCGTCCAGTCACCTGTCACATTGTATTACTTCTGCTCTGTGCTTTTTTTAATGTTTTCTGAAAGTGTATGAATTCAAGTAACAGAGGATTTTGTGTTTATGTTTTCAAATGAAGGTGTTTAATTTTAAAATTGGACAAAACCTTCATACTTCATATTTTCATCAAGAACCAGTGGTTGTCCAAAATATTTATTCATAGTAGATGATCCACAAATAATGAAAGAAAATATGTACTGCTACCAATGAGGGAATTAATTTGTTTTGCAATATTCATCTATTTCTAATGGTGTCTCCATCATGCTGAGTGTTGGGCTCTCTGTCAGCTCTGGAGAGCAGAGCCTGTATAGAGGGTGTTGGAAATAGCTGAGCTGTGACCAAGAGCCAGAAATGGCTCTTGGAGGCAGTGTTGTAGGTGACATTTTTCCTTGTGGGCTGCCTAGCAAGGGGTCTGTTGGGAGCAGGAAGCTTGTCTCATGGGTCAGTAGGTACTTGCATACCTGACTCTTCCTCTTCTGTGGTGCTTTTTAACATCAACCCTTCTCATCCAGGTTTATGCTGAGGAACTGCTTTCAGTGGATGGATTTTGCTGTTCTCCTCCATTCCCATTATCCAAGGTCCTTTGCAGTAGCTCAGTTATTCTGAATTCCTTGCCAGGGATTTTGAAGTCTGTGCCAGGCTGCCCTGTGCAAGGAAAGCCAAGTAGAGAAAAAAAGGTGCACATCATGCGATGTTGACCCATTGTCTGCAGTATATGTTTGGTAATACAAACACGGTCATTTGTTCTTTGCGTGTTTTATAGTGACACTTTTGTTCTTAGTACCTGCTCCTCTCCTGATCTTCAGCAACCAGGGTAACTCCCATAGAAGTCAGGGAGGATCAGAACAGAGCTTTTCTCTGCATGGGCTTGTTTCTGCTTATTTCTTTGAGATTTCTAATGAACTGACAGACTGTTGCAACTGTAGCAACCAATGTCTGTCCACTGAGAAGAATCACGATCTCACGTGAGTTTCCATCCAACCAGGTATCCATCTCCTGAAGAGCATCCTGTGGGGGAGCAGTTCTACTTTGTGAAGTAGAGCACATCTAGCAACAAGGCATAGATTTTTACATCTCATTTTTCTTTTATTTTCCACTTTTCAATACACACTGTGCAAGAAGTCTGCCTTATTTAGCAGGGGTTTGAAAAATCAACACCTTTCTCCCTAAAATGAGCTGTGTCTGCTCCTGAAGACAGGACAGCCCCTACTTGCTCCACAGATCAGTCTTCCTTGCACAAAAAGGGGAGATATTCAGTTCAGATTCATTATTCAGCTTTTAATTATCTGTTAATGTAACATGAAACATCATCGTCTGCCGAACATGAAGTTGCATTGCTTTTATATAGAGAATTATGATTCATGGAAAGGAGTGCCAAAGCTGCCTAGTGAAAAAGCTGTGCAGTGGAAGTCTTCCTCTGTTCTTCCACGTTTCACCCACATTCCAGGAGTTTTGATGGAATATATGGTAAAGAATCAGGTCACATCTTTTTCTTTTTCTTTTTGGTAGTATGTCTTGTCACAGTAAGCCGTGGCAAGCTTGAGAATCAATCCTAAAATATTCTTTAATAAGATGTTTAATCATAGTAAAATATTACACCTGCTGTGAAGAGCAAGTATCAGATGGAAATGGCTAAAATGCTGCTTTCAAGTCTCAGTATTTTTCAGACTGGATTTTGGACACCAGAAGGTCCATGGGTTATTTATTTCTTAAGAACCTGCAAAAGAAGAGCAATCTTGTAGTCTGTAAACATAAAATTGCTATTCTAAGGTATGGGACTAGGAGACACAAATGGAAACAAATCAAGATACACTAGTTAAAGGCAAAGCACAATCCCTTGTGCCTATTGCACTGAAATCTAAATGGCAATTCCAACTTTCTTAACGAGCTTTGTTACCTAAGGTCCCTGAAATGCAATGAGCACTCATGTTTGATGTGTTGAACTGAAGGCACTTAACAATGTGTAACAACAGGTGTTTTGTTTGTTAGCAATCCTACACAAAAGGCTTTTCTTTTCAAAGGAACCCAAAGGATTGTCATCTAAATCCCTTTGATGCACAATTCCATTAATGAAAATGAGCAAGTACCCCCACTTCATAATGGTAGACAATCTAGTTCCCTTACGTGAGTACTTAAACACTTTTCTGAGGACACATGTAGTAGATGTAGTGTTTAAACCGCATATGGCCAAATTCTCATGTCTGTGCGGATGTTCCTTTCTGCGTGAGACACCCACCTTTGGAGGCTATTGAGCACCCTGAGCTCCCATATCCCATTTAGATGTGAGCATAGTTACAATTTAGTTGCATTATGGCTACTTGAAGAAATCTATTAAATGTTGTAGTCTATACTGAGAGTAGTTAAAAATCTTTCATGTTTCATACCTAGGTTAGAAAACTCTGATGTTCATTTTTATATGTTCATAGGAATCTGTAGAAGTCATTGATTTGTGTGGTGGTTGTATCCTTCTAGGAAATAGCTATATGCATAGTGCTGTCAAATGCACCTAATAAAAATTTCTGGCATTAAAAGCATCAGCCCAAATAATGTGTGTTGTTACTTATCTCTATTCTGTACAAGAGCTATGTGTCTCTCACTTCAAAGTATAGAGATATTGTGCAGGTTAAGGAAGATGGCTTCACTCCTCTTCACACTGTACTGAACATTGTACAAACACGGTTTTTTATGGCTGGAAATGAGATACTCAATTTGCTGTAGCAGTGCAGTATTTACTATATCTAGCGTGACTGTCAAATCTGTAGTAATTTCTAGAAAGAATTACTATGCCTTATAAGGACCTAAACTCAGCATTTTTAACATTTCCTTTCTTGAAGTGATGTTTTCCCTTTGATATTTACTGTAAATCAGAACGATGCTTAAAGATATTTTACTTCTACCTAACTAAGGAAAAGTAACTGGAGTTAAGCTATGTCGTAGAAGAAATAGTTTTACTGCCCATATAAAAATCTCAGTAATTTGAATATACATTGGTAAAGCTTGTCTGCCTGGAGTATTATTTGCTCATGGGAATAATGCTCAGCAAATCTCTTGATGTATGACAATCTTGTACATAAGTCCTTCAACAGAATGCTAAAAAGAAAATGTAGATTTAAATCAAAGGTGTGGAACAGTGCCAGTAGAGTCAGAAAAAGTAGGTGCAACAGAGTTTTTTGTCTGAGTATCTCTGTAACATTACCTTACTTACCATCCATTACAGAATGAGATGTTAAATGCTTGTCTGCTTAGCATGATATCGCAAACCTATTCTATCTGCCTACAGCTGAATTCCACTTTCTTTATTGTTATGTTCCTTCTGGTATGGGTGCAGTAGCTCTGAGTATTGGAGACTTTGCAACTACTTTAACACAAATGTGTTTTTCAAAGGCTCTGCAATGAATACCAGGGAAATATCACCCATTATTGGTGTACTTTGGGCTATGTTCTTATCAGCAGGATTCATTCTAAGATAAGCAGTTAGCCAGCCTCTCGTCTTGAGCTAGAGTGATATGTAAGTACCGATATGGATCACACATATCAGAAATTTTGTAACTGAATTTGCTTCTGACTTGCTGCTGTTAAATGTACAGTGGAAAAGGATATTCATTGCTGGAGTGATGGGCTGATCACTCACTTTGAGAAAGCACATAATTTCTATTAGCATAACAGAAGAGCAGCTGTAGCTTTGCCCAGAGGCCAAAGAAGATGCTTAAAGAGGAGAATATAAAGGATAAGCATAAATGGTATTTCCCTTGAGTACCCTCTCTTCTTCAGATCTGCTGATTGTACATAACAGCAGAGGAGCATAACGAGTAGATTGAAACACTTCCTTTCTGGGAGAATGTAAAAGCAGCATGCACGTTCTGGTTAAGTTATGATGTTTTTGTGACTTTGTCTTCCAAAGGCAGGTGAGTCAGGTTTGCTCCTCTTCTTGTTTAGCACCCTAACTACCTGGGGAACCAAAATGCATAAGTCTTACTGAAGAGATCAAGAATTTGGAATCTCTCGTCTTGTCATCATCTTCCTCTGCTGTTTGAATATACCCCACAAATCTCTGTTGCCATGGAAAGCTGCTCTGAACGGCTCCTTGAACTCTGTTTAGCCTTCCTTGTAAAAAATTTTCCTTCCATCTGTCTATCTGTTTGTCCTCCCCAGCTAGCCTCCTGCTCTTGGATTTCTCTCTCCAGTTCAATGCCACTGAAGCAGACCAAGTACACAGAGGTGGCTAGTCCAAGAGTCCTGCCTCATAAAGGAAAAGCACACAGTTAGAACCACACAGTGAAAAAATTAAATTGGCTTTATATTTCTTTTATTTGCTTAATATTTTATACTCACCATTTGGTGAAAGGGGGTGGAGGGGGAGGTTGTTTGTTGCCTTCATTTTTACTTGTTAAGTGTAGATGTATGGAAATGACTTAGTTAATGGTTTTCTGGCTTCTCATCATTAGCACAAGTGAGAAGTATTTTAGTATTCAACTGAGACCAAATGTTTTGAGATAAGGAGAAGATGTCTTAAGGCACTTTTATTGATATTTAATTATGCATATCTTTCTATATAGTGTATGGCATTTATGCACACATGCAATACATACTATAAGTAATCAGCCATTTGGCTTGATTCAGCTGCTATTAAATGATAAATTGTTACTGATTCTGGATTTAATGCTGGATTCATATTTAAATAACATATTTAAATGTTATCATGGGTAACTGAAGTTTTGATTCTGTTTACAGGATTAATGAGTTTGGATGATGTTGGTTTTAAAACTCCTGATGGCAAAAACTGAATGAAAATCCTTTCGCAAATTTTGTTGATGCATGAGCTGAAAGCAGTTTTTTATGCACAATTTGGCTGGGCAATATTTGTACTAGATAAGTTAAAATTTGAACAGAGAATCATACTTGTCCTCAACCACTCTAAATTCTTGTTCTGAATCGCTTTTCCAATAGGATGGGGGTATATGACACACATCTAAATTACTCTGTGATGCTGTCCTAGAGTTAAGTGAAATGGTTAGTGTGTTAGATACCGGATAGCTGGAATGAAATTTTGCCCCAAGGATGTGTTATCACATAGCATTGATTACTGAAAATTT
Organism: Rhinoptilus africanus; assembly: GCA_013400135.1. Taxonomy (NCBI): domain Eukaryota; kingdom Metazoa; phylum Chordata; class Aves; order Charadriiformes; family Glareolidae; genus Rhinoptilus; species Rhinoptilus africanus. The sequence continues at coordinate 12,675 of VXBO01014683.1, forward strand.
CCATAAGCTATTCAAACAACTTACATTTTTTTTTTCATTCCACAGCAATAGTAATGTAAGCGCATGAAATATTGCTTAGCTAAAATATCACCATTAAACTGGAAAAAATATTACCCGATCTGCATATTTGAATTTAGCAGGTACCCAAAAAAGATGTCAAGTAAATTGGATTCGAGCAGATTCTGTGGTGGGCTCACAGTAATTTGTGTGCATGGTTAAACTTGTGACTGGGGTAGAGTGAAATTGATTTGGATGACTCATTTGGGAAAAAAAAAAGAATTAGAATGGTGCTGTAAAAAGCTGTTAATCAGGTAAAATGTGGCCATTGCACTTTTTAAAGGCTAATGACAACTGTTTTGAACAGTAAAATCTGTAAGACTAAACTACTAAAATTAAATTTTATTTGCTGAAAACTTAAAAAATTAGAGGTGAACAAGCTTCACTTTTTATTGGAAGACAAAGATAAAACACCGCTTTTTCATTTGTTTCTCTTTTTGGACTTCCTTGGAAATTTTGGAGTCTTCCTTTGTGTTGGAGATCCATCTACCTGTACTGAAACCTGGCTCTCAGGGTCTCATTTTGCAGCCAGACAGTTAAAACCCTTGTATAAGGTTGTTTTCAGTCAGCATGGCTGTTAACAGCAGGACTGTTTTCAAGATTTATAATTAGAACTAAATGCCTGCTCCAAGAAATAATATAACTCACTGTAAACTAAATGCTTTGATTTTTTTATCCATTAGAGTTCCCCAAATTGCCCATGAATAAAGAGAAGCTCATCTCTGATGGCCTTATGGGAGCGGATGTGCTTCAAAATAAATGAACTAATTGATTTGATAGATAATTCTCTATAGCCACAGACTGAAACTTGAGGAAGGTGAGAAATTCCACACAGACCAGCATGGTGTTTTGGTAGTAAAATATGTAGTATTGCAATATTGATATGATACAATGCAAACGTTGGTAAATAATGCCCCAGTGAGAATGGAAGAGAGCGGGGTAGTGGGGATGGGTAGTCTACATACTAAGATTTTTATTTATTTTCCAGAGACCTGTCTGGCTCACTTGGCTGGTATCCTTTATTCATCCTATGTCTTTGTTGTATTATATTTCTATTGGTAAATTATGTGAGTTCCAATGAAATACCAGTACCAGGAGAGGGAAGTTACCCAGACTTTTCCTTTCCTTGGATGTCTGTGTCTATCCCTGCTGGATTTCCTGAGTCTTGGCCTTTCACCGGGCTAATTCACAAGCTCATAGATGCTCTCTTAACGCTTTTTATTTCTGTCACCTGGAGAAAAGCTTTCTATGACTCTGCAAAATGAATTTTTGTGCTTCTGAAAATAAGTTGAAGCTTTTCTCCTTCCAACAAACATGTTTTGAAAGTCTTTCATTAAAGTCATATTTTGGGTTTCTTTCTGCCTCATTTCATAGCATCGTTGCATTGTTTATTTTTTTCACCCAGGTAGGTAACCTGGGCAGAATAGGATAATCATCAGTTTGTTCTATACTTCCTCACATTACTGTGGGGAGAACGGGAACAGGACCCCATTTTCTTCTAATGCTGTCGCCACAACATCATGTGCTGTATCGAATGTGAGCGGTTGGCAGATGAATGTTTACATACAGCAGAAAGCCAGTTACTTTCACCAGTATTGGAGCATCTTCACAGCAATTGTCTTCTCTGTCTTTGAAAAGTTATTAACTTTCTTGATTGCTCTCCAATCATTCATAACTGCTGTTTGAAGAGTTTTCACTGAAAGGACAGACTCAAGGGCTCTCCATGTGAACTCAGGTGTTCCTTCAGGTGAAGGATGAGCTGCATGGCTCATTTAAAGTCATTTTCCCATGGAAGATGAAATCTTTTGGGCTCTTCAAGAGGCTATTTACTTGCATCAGTTTAGTCCTGACTAATTACATGAATAAAGCAGAAGGATGCTGCTTGTACAAACCATGAGAAAATAAAGACACCTAAATTTAAAAAATGGCAAAACATTTATCTGCAGTCATGATAAGGGGCATAGGAGAAATGATACTCAGCTATAATCTATGGCATAAAATTTGTCCTTCTTGATAACTATTTGATATATTAGGTCACACACATTTTTCAATATTGATGTTCATGGTGACATAGTTATAGGAAATGAGGAACTCTTGTACAAGTCTCATCTTCTCCATACAGGAAAAATATTTTAAGATAATGGTAAAATTTTACGCTGATGTAAAGCACCGCACGATCCTGTATGGGTTAAAGAATGACTAGTTTATGTTCAAGAAATATTTGAATATACAAAGCAAATATAACTTGGTGGAAAAATACTCATTATTCTCCCTTATGTTGCTTGCAGGCATCAGTACTTTACTACTTTTTACATATTGGAAATCTCATTCACCCCCAAAACTGCATAATAGCTGTTACTCATCCAAATAGCTATGGGACAGCCAGCTCCACGCTGCTTTTTTAGTAGAACCACAACTTTGCCCTTCCTCATTGAGACGTTCACGGCCTAAGACATTTCTGTAACCGTGGAACCTGAAATTTATCTAGAAAGCATGTATCTTGTGAATAAACCTTTCATCAATTGGCCACACCAAAATCCCTGCATGAATCTTTCCAGGATTTTATCAAGTTCAGCCATGGGCTTGTTGAGATCATTTCAGCCTTTGAAAGCATTTTTCAGTTCCCTGTCCTGGTGGAACAGGAGCTCAGACTGAGACACCACAATGTCCAGTGTTTGACCAATCTGTGAATGGGAACCCAGATGTGTTGAAAGCCCAGCCAGTGTGCCCCAGCTCAGGGAGCTCTGTGCTAAACTAGTCGTCTTTCTTGATTAAGTTATGTTCTCTCACTGTGATGGCATGTTGAGCTACTTTAATTTGTTAGACATGACACTGTGTTATTTGAAGAATGTAAAGGATCAAAAACCAGTGGCCTCTGCAGTGATCTGTAGAAACCCTCTTCTTGTTCCTTTGTATTTGTTTATTTGCTATTCTAGTACAGAAAAAATAGTGACAAAGATCAACTCTTGTAGCAGGCCCAGGTAAGCCAAGCAGGTAGTATAAAATCAAATGGATATATTAACGAAAAAAAAACCCCAAACCCCTTTATTATCTAGCAATATTCTTAGCATAAAACCGTGACCTGAGAATACAGAAGCCTCTGCAAAATGAATCCCTGCAGGCTCCCTGTGGAAATGGGAAAGAACATGCTTGATTAAACTGGTGCTAACCTTTCAAAATCATGTTTCTCTGATATTTATTCCTTGAAATGATAAAAGAAGCATGTCAGATGTTGGAAAGCCATAATGTACTCCCTTGCTTGCTACTGCCCTTTTCTAACTTGAGCGTTCCTCTCCCAGAGCAAACTTTTAAAATAAAAATAAGGCCTTGGTTTGTCCTTTTTGTTGACCTTTATACCTTTTGTGGCTCTGCATTTGCACCAGTTAAATTACCAAGTAAGAGAATTTCCATCCCTTTTCTAGCTCTGCTTGAAGGCCTTAGTCTTCTCAGTGGCAAATGGTGAAACACATTCCCGGGTCTGTGTGGGCAGATTTGGAGAACTTAAAATCTATCGTGTGGGGCTGCAGGAGCCTATGCATCCTCGTTCGGAGAACCCCTGCCCTGCTGCCCCCTCCCTCCGTCCCTCCTGGTCAGCTCAGCCCGTGCCTCAGGAGGGCTGTCCTGAGACCTGGACACTGCTGGACAAGGACAGACTTCAGCTCCTTGCAAGGAGCAAATCAGTGTCCGCTGGGGCTGGGCATGGGCCTTGCTGCAGCTGGGGGTCCCACGGGGGTGGTGGTGGTTGGTGGGGGATGCCCAGGGTCTGGGCAGCTCCAGAGCCCCCACGGGAGGGCGGGAGCACGGCTCCCAAGGGAGAGGTTGGTACCAGCAGAGAAACCTGCTGGCGGGGGTCCTGCATCTTTGTGCCACGTGTGAGGCCAGAGAGGTGACAGGCCCTTGGGAGGCAAGTCTTCTCTGCTGTTTGTAATGATTAGTAAATTATTTCCACCCTCACAGCTCTGCTTTGCCTGAAAGTACATAATTTTGTATAATTTCCCCCAAATTGCTCCCATGGTGATAATGGGGGAGTTTTCTCCCTTGGCGCCTCAGTGAGATGTTTGTGTTGGGAATTGCATGTTATATACCGTTAATGAATAGAGGCAGGAATTCAGTAACTTAAGAGTTTAGAAATGTGCAGGGTGTCTTGGGAGGAAAGGTTTTCCTTTCAGCTCCCCCACTTCAGCGTCTGCATTTTCTGAAAGCTTTGCATGGGTCTGAGCAGTACCACCAGGGAAGATCGTATGGCTGAAACCTAGACATTCATGACAGATAAACACGATTCACTTCACGTTTACCTGGGGATCGTTGCATCATTTCAGGTAATACAAGAAAAATGGTACCAAGTTAACACACCGTGAGATACGTTATTTACCTACATTTGAGATCGGTACAAATAGTTTCCTTCTGTATATTTTTGATGCGATGAGAAGTTATTCAGCTTAAATTAATGACTAATCTCTGGCTTTAAGTTTTTCCATAAAAATGACAAATAACTACTATAACTAATTAATCAGGAAACAGCTTGCACTGTATATGGAGACCTAGCACCACATGCTTTAAATCTCTTATCAAAATGGAATATGTAAGTTGCAGTGGTGTAAAACAGGAGAAAAATAACTTTTGATGGATATCTGTGGAAGATACAAAGTGAGTAAGAATGAAGAATTAAGATAACTTTAAAGTCCTACTTATAGTCCTGTCATAATGATCTTGTTTCTAGCTGAACAAAATCATCCTCTGGATTGCTTTTTAAACTGCATTTCATATTGGTTTTTGCTTCTTGTCATAATATTGTCTTACCAGCGAAGCAACTGTCCTCGACAAGTCTGCCAAGTGGAAAATTGATTTGGTCTTATGTTGAACCCTGTTTTGTTCTGGTTTAGCATTTCATTTTCATTTAACAAAAGGTATATTATTTTAGATAGCAAATGTTTCTTTCTTTAACTAACCAACTATTGCTGCTTTTTCCCTAGTGGGCATAAACTACTGCCAGGCTTACCTCAGCTGTTCCAGCAGCTGTGCATATGCCCTGCTGATCCCATGGAAAAGCCGGATCTAGGAAACTAAGATGTCATGAAAATAGCTGAGGATGAGGTTTCGAGAAATATTCCTGTAATTTGTTGGAATTGGGGAAGCAAAATGTGCAATTCTGACAACAGTGACAGATTTATAGACGCAGTACACTAATTAAAAAGCAACTTGCTCTAACACATTAATCTATGGAATGACAGCACCAGAGAGCGCCGCTCTGTTTTGGGCACAAGCCACGGCAGCGCTGAAGTGCCCTTCTCCAGTAGTGACAGACTTTTATATTGTATACAAAGTTCAAGAATAATGTTAAAAATCTTGTTAATTCTTCTCCCAAATATGCTTTATAACATCTGTAATTAACCCAAACCATTGCAGATCTGGCACTGGCATTCAGAACGCTGTCTTGGAGGTACCAAAGAAGCCATGGCAGCTGATTTCATTACCACCAGTGGTGTGCATTTTGTACCCTTCATGGTTTGACCTCAGTCGTTAAGATTTGTATTGCTGTAAAGCTGTGTAAAATCCCAGTGTCGGGTTCTTAACACTTGGAAAGTAATAACACTACTCATCTTCTATTAAAAAAAAATAAATATAGACACTCAGTTTGCTCTGAGTAGATTTCTGTAGAAAAAATACAGAACTTGTACAGTTGAGTTACTGTTGTCACTAATAATTGTATGTTTAACACCACCTTGCCATGAAACCTATGTCAATTAACCTATTTCTGTTCCCTGCAAGTGTAAAAGAGGATAGCAGTTCACAACCACGTTCATAAAACTCTAAATTAAAACCACCATGTGACTCTTTCCTTTAAAGGCTGCATAAGAAATCTTGCATGGTTAATATCTTCTTTTTTAAATCATAAACTTTTCTTTCAGCTGGAGTTCGTGCTCTCTGTGTCTGAAAATAATGCCACTGCTGGTCAGGAATAAATACTGAAGTAAAAAGAAAATAAAGAATTATATAGCTTACTGTATATAGTTTTGGTACTGTAATGATTGTGATGTATATAAATCTAGAATGTGAATTTCAAAAATAAATTTAGATAATACAGCAACTTGGTGAAAATAGACCAATGAAAATGTTTGTAAAGTAGTGCCAACAATTTATTGTGTTGCCTATTTCTGATAGACGTTGTTAAAATAAGAGGCACCTGCCCTCAAGCTGTATAAAATGTTATGAATGCTGTAAAAGCCTAAGACAAATATTAGAAACAAGTCTCATAGCAAATTGTCAACAAAGCGGTGTCAGGCAAGGCAGCTACCAGTTACAGATTATGAGGCCAGTGTTTGAATTTACTTCCATTTAAGTCCTTTAATGAGGACACCGTCAGCTTGCTGGTTGTCCCTGGAGTTCCATCCTATTAATTCAACATCGGCCATCAATGGGCCATGTGCGCTGAATGGAGCATGGCCAAGAGTGAGCCCATGAACAGGAGTGAACCTGGGGACAATAAATCTACTTCTGCAGAGTTTGACAGCTTTCACCAAGTCCAATAAACCTGTGGAAATGAAGTATCCCTCAGACATTAGATCTGGAAGTACAGAGCTTTTTCATGTATATACAACATGTGCATTGCAGTTTATTTCTATGGTAACTGAAAATCGGTATGAATTTATTGGATTGCATTCCTAGTAAGTTGGATCAATCTAAAGCTAGCTGCTGGAGATGAGTTGTTTAACAGTGGGTGACTCTCTCTAGGGAGCTTCCTCAGTTAAGTACTGCTTTGAGTTGTTGTTTACAAGTGATCATAGAATACCAGAATCATAGGGTTGGAAGGGACCTTAGTAGATCATCTAGTCCAACCCCCCTGCCAGAGCAGGGCCACCTTAGAGTAGGTTACACAGGAACGCGTCCAGGCGGGTTTGAATGTCTCCAGAGATGGAGACTCCACCACCTCCCTGGGCAGCTTGTGCCAGGGCTCTGCCACCCTCAAGGTAAAGAAGTTCCTCCTCATGTTTAGGTGGAACTTCCTATGCTCAAGTTTGTGCCCATTACCCCTTGTCCTATCACTGGGCACCACTGAAAAGAGCCTGGAAAGCACCCAGGAATTTTCTATATAAATACCTGTTAGTCACTTTTTGGCAAATGCTTTAATTAGCTGTGGTACTTACTTATGATCAATGTTGCTTATTAATGATATGAATATGATAAGGCACAGAAAGTTATTTGAATGCAATATAAGTTTGGTAGCCATAGTGGACTGAAGAGAGAAGAAGGACTAGAGATTCTGTTCCCTTCAGAACTTGTACAAAAACAGTAATCTTTCATTGTCTTTGTTATTTATTCTAGGACGTGATGTCCACGTTCTTCCAGTTTGGGGCTTCCATCCAGCAAGAAGCCATCGTCATGATGAAGATCATGCAGGATTATGACTGGCATGTGTTTTCTCTGGTGACCACCACCTTCCCTGGGTATCGAGACTTCATCAATGTCATTAAGACCACAGTGGACAATAGTTTTGTGGGCTGGGACATGCAGAATATCATTATACTCGATACCGCCTTTGGAGATGCCAAGACCCAAATTCAGCTGAAGAAAATTCATTCATCTGTCATCCTGCTCTATTGTTCCAAGGATGAAGCTGTCTACATACTGGATGAGGCTCGTTCCCTGGGCCTTACTGGCTATGATTTCTTTTGGATAGTTCCCAGCCTGGTCAGTGGTAACACAGAAATCACTCCCAAGGAGTTTCCTTCAGGACTCATTTCAGCATCTTATGATGAATGGGACTACAGTTTAGAAGCTCGGGTACGGGACGGCCTTGGGATTATTGCCACAGCTGCATCAGCCATGCTGGAAAAATACTCCTTCATTCCTGAAGCAAAAACTAGCTGCTATGGACAACTGGAGAAAAATGACCGGCCATCTCACACCTTGCACAAGTAAGGCTTATTGGTTTCGGGTTTTTTTTCCTGCTTAATCTTGACAATTTTTCTTTCTATTGTCATTATATGTTCTTGAAGGAGAATACTGGTTTTCCTTAATCCCGTCATGCCCTTTTTAAGCAATGATTTTCAGATGTTCCAAGGGAAGATGCAAGAGGACTTGCTGTATTGATAACTGTGTGCACGACGTTATGTGCTGTGGAGAATAAATACTGCTTTGCATCTGATATAGCAGATGACAGAAATGGGTCTTAGAGGGTATAAAGCTGAGCTAATAAAATCATGCTATTGTGTACTTTAACTATGAGGTAAAATTGCCAAAATGCTCTGGAGGCTGTGCCTGAATCACTTGCATCAGCAGGAACCTGGTAATATTTTAGAAGACAGGAGATGTACAGCGTTAAAGAGATGTCCCTGGAAATTATAGAAGTATTAGATTAGTTAGGCAGCTTTTATCACCTAATAACTGAAATCTGTCACTTCGGCTTGTGAGGATTTTATTTTTGTCACCTGTACTAGAATAACTGTAAAAATTAATCTGCATTAATAATCCAAGTTGATATGGATGTTTTCTCAATACAGTTTGTCATATGGGAACTACCAAGGTTTAAATTGTGATTCTTTGCACTTTCTTTTTTGCCTTTTAATTATCTCTTTTGGACATGGTACTCCTGATTATTTCTATCTGAGATGTTGCATAATATATGCCACACAGTAATAAATGTCTTCATCTGGTTTGTGAGAGGAAGTAAAGGGAATCTTGTGTGCTTTTTAATAGCTCTTTACAATATCTCATATGGAAGCTATTAAGCAGTATTTAGGAAATTTGTTCTAACCAGATACTGCAGGTGAAGCACTTTCTACAGAAAAGCAGGATGGAATTGGCACAAGAAGGAAAGTCAGTGCGGATTTCATATAGGAGAATGTGGAATATTTTTAATCTCTGAGATGTACATGCATATTTAGATTAGGGGTTGAATGCGATATGATGTCTTGGAACAGTTGTTTTTTTGCATGAAAATGGGGTCTTTGTGCACAGCATTCTTCAGAATCTCACTTAAAAGCCAAATACTGCTAGGTGAATGGATATTAACATTTCATAAAGAGTGTGACCAAAGTTCAGAAACTTGCACAGCTCTCCTTAGAGAGAACTTGCCTTTAGTATAACACTTCCACATTTTTTTGGTCTCCCCTTTCCTATTCCTAATCCTCTGCCTTGAAAACTGTACAAATTTACCAGAGGTGTTAGAGAAAACCTGTGATTCTTTTCCTGCTGCCCCGCTTGCCCCTGGGCTGTGACAGGAGGTAGCACTGGGGTGACTCTCTGGTCCAGCGTGGCCCTGGGAAATCCATCGCATGGTCACTCGGGTCAGGGCAGAGCAGCTGGAAGCCACAGCCAGGATGACATCACACCCAGTACGTGATCCTCGTATGGTTCTTCTTAATGCATGTGCTGACAATGCCAGATAAAACTGAAAGCTAATGGCATCTCATTAACCAAAGTCTGGACCTTAACAGTGGGATCTGCACAAAGAACTTCACTGTTAATATCTGAACATCAGTTTCTGTGACGTTAAATTGTATTCTGTAGTCAGAAGTGTTGGTGTTTAACGTACTGTGGTTCAGTTGGATGTGCCACAAAAACTTGAACCTGTTTTGAAAAGGACTGCCATCCCATTGTTTGGGTAATATACAAGCGTACACATGAATTCAGCATTCAGAGTAAGTTGTCTTTCTGCAAGCAATCATTTTTTTTTTTTCTCATTAAATCTGTATAACTACAAGAATAGGGCTTGTGAGTGTTAGGGCAGTGAGACAAGACTTCACCGGGAGATTCTGCAGTGTGCAGTGCATGATGCACATAGACATTACTAATAGGAGATGTTGTAATATAGTGCACTGTGGTTAATGAAGTCACTTCCTAGTGCAAAACAGTGAGCTGTGAAGTGAGAATATATTTTTCGTACCAGAGATTCTTTGAGCTTCTCCACAAGAACAAGAAAGCAGGCTAGTTTTAGTTTAGAAATGTCAGAATTACACTAAAATGAATAAACTTTAAATAGTTCTTCTTATGTAATAACTCCCCAAGACTATTCTTGTCACATGTAATCTGCAAGAAAAGCAAGTGTATACAAGCATTTAGCAGTGCTAAGTAATCTCTGGGAGCTGACCAGTCTCTCCGTGCCAAGGTGAATTACGTAAATTCCTTGTACTTTCTTACATTCATCACTAAATTCTATGTTTCTTCCTTAGGTGACAAATCAATGCACTATCACAGATAGTGCAGCTTTGTATTTTAAATTGTAAGATAAATGTATATGATGCTGTATTAAGGTGCTAACTCAAACAATGGGGTTTAGAGCATCCTCACATGAAAAGGGCTGAAGTAATTGTAGACAGCTTATGGACCTGGGATCTGCTGTATGGTGCCTCCCTGTTTGTGCTGGAAATCAATGCTGGAGAAGCAGGTTTACATGGAGGGACACTGCTTGTGAGCTCAGGAGCAGAGGACCCAGTGGAAAGGAGGAAAGAGGCTGTATAAGGTGATGCTTGAGCAAAACCAAGCTCAAGAATGGAGCAAGAGGATTTTTAGACTCCATCTATTTATAATGACAGTCTAATTCAGCTTTAAACTCAGTATAGCATTCTAAGGCTATGCCATAAGAGCTAATTTGCTTGTAAATGGAGATTGGTAATGCTTTATGTGCGGCTTCCCGCATCTAGATAGTGATTTTTCATCTCCATTTATGAAGAAATTATATGTAAAGAAAGCCATGAAGTGAAAACTCCTCCTCCCTTTTTCTCAAATCCTTTGAATATTAAATTGGTTTGAAGATATATGTTTTGAAGTACACAATTTATCCTTCCCCTGTCACTGCAATTTTAAGATGCTTTTATTGGCTTTCTAGACCTAGAAAAAACAGGTTTGGCTTAGTTTTGGGACTTGTTTGATCCATGTTCAGTTCTGATACACTGGGAAAACTCGTTTTTCCCTATGAATAAAGGATTTAAAATAAAATACAGGGATCATTTTCAATGCATTAAAAACATACGTATAGATAGATGTATGGATTCAGATCATCTTTTCCCATCTGTGTAAGACCCAGATTCTCCCAAGACAGAAAAATACCATTGTGTGAAATCCTGGTACTAGCACAGCAGGATAGATAGAATTAGCAGTTCATTAATGCAATGTCAATTGAACAAATGCTTGCTCTCTCTCAAAAAAGGAAAACATGTAAGCAAGCAAACAGCCAAACAAAATAACCCTACCAGTCGTCATGGAAAATGCTGCTGCTTTGTGAATAGAAATGCTTCTGCTTTGTCTGGAAGAGTGCTCATGTTGTTTGTAGAAGTCATAACCCTGGGAGATATGTTTCACAACAACATTTCCAGTCCCTCTGATCTGTACAGGGGTGGATGGGGATGACAGAGCTCTTGTTCAATTGTCATTATCCTGAAAAGCAAAAAGATGTGTCTGTCCATAGGTAGTCAGGCATTTACCATGCCGAGCTTACACTTAGTTACATCCAGGTTCCAAATACAACCAAATAATAGGCAGGATTTAGAGATTCATCCTACGTTCGGTAGTGAAGGTGTTGGGCTATCAAGCTGTCCAAGCTGTGCTCTCACTTCACACCCTTCCCAAGCAGAGTTTTCTTTATTTGTCGTCACCCAGCCAGGGAGCAGGAGCAATGTGAGGTCCAAAGGGCCATGTACAAGTGCATGAGTTGACCCTGCTCTGAATCACCCTACTTTAAAAACTTGGGGACCCACTGGGAATGGTGTTTTGAAATGTGTTCCCTAATATTGCTGTCTTTCCATGGCCTATGGCGAGGTTCATTTTCTTCCTGCTGTTGTGCTGTGGTTAGCTTACAGCACGGCTATGAGACAGCGTCGTCTTCAGAGGGCAAGGGTGTGCGGTCTCTATAGTCCTCGTATTCATTCAGCATGTTCAATATTTTGATTCCAGCTTTTAGCAATGACAGATAATTTTTCCTCTTTTTCTTTTGAGCAAAATCAGGTATTAAATGGACACAATAGTTTGATGAATAATCCAGCAACTCTGTTTAATCTTTTCCTGCATACAGATCAACAGCAAACTTACAGAGAATTTGTTATCTTAAGTTCTGTGAAAAGACTTGGGAAAATAAGTATCATCTGCTCTATTGTATGATTGAAGAGGTATCATTATTTAACTAATTATATATGAAGCAAAATGCATTTTCACTAGTAGCATACTTGCTGTGCAGAAAAACAAATGTTATTTACATTCATCTAAGACTCTCCAGGATATTTAATTTCTCTTTCCTTTCCATTTTTTGATCCCACTGCGGTTTTACTGGAGCCACTACAAACTCACAGGAGTGCATTGCACGCAGAGCGCTGATCCGAGATGGTACCCCAAGGTTCAATACTCACATGCATTGCTTACGTGTTGTGGAGGGAAACAGCTAATTTGAGTATATTTTAAATTTAGTACTTAATTTTTGGTAACTTTAAAGCTTGAAGAAGTTTCAGGTTTTTCATACTGCTAGATTTGCTGCATCATCTCCTTTGCTACTGCAAATGCTGCTCTACGGAAACAAATCCAAATGAGAATGATGCACCTAACTGGCTGAAGGCATGGAGAAAGCTGCAAGCCTTCGTGGAGCGCTGAGGCCACAGAGATGCAGGGAGCAGCAGATTTCGAGGGAGCACAGTATATTTAGGCAAGCATCTCCAAATGAAGACCAAGCTGCCACTCCTAGATTCAATGTTAACAACTGATTTCAGGATTTGTCAGTGGCAGGATCCCACTTAGCCTCATGAATTTGTGCGGAGATGCCTTCTGGTCAGGAGATCCAGCAGAGTATTGTAGCAATTGAATTGGTACATGGGGATACACAAAGTCTCATGTACTGCTGATGAGCAGATTTTAAACAGTCACAACTAGATATTGGCACTTCCTTTAATCCCTTTGCTGTAAATGCCTTCTTCTATAGTATGAGGGCATTTTCCATATAGTTGCATTATGCAGCAGAAACTGAGTTGATGAAACTCTTGTCATGTTCCTCTGAAAGTAAAATTAAACTTCACTGGCAACAAAAGAGGGATTGCAGAGGACAACACTCCACCCAAGAGATTCCAAAGTCACTGATGAAGTGATTCAAGAAATCATAGAAAATCTATATCAGAATTTTCTCCCAGGTTAGGTCAGTCTAGGAAGCAGGAGGTACCAAACAGTTATCACATTAAGGGCTCTTAGAACATCTTCCCCTTTTTGTGGTAATGATTTTAAATCATGATTTAAATGATTCAAAAATTTAAAACGAGAAAAGCATGGCCTCTGTTCTAGGGTTGAGCCAGCCTTCAGGGTTGAAAGCAAGCCTTGAGATTCAAAATGTAAGTGAAGGTTTTTGGAGATGGAGCTGCTGCAGACACCGTCCTCTTGCAGGAGGCCAGGCAGGTTCACAGGGAAGAGTGTGGGATGTTTCTGAGCTAGTACAGCAAAATGTGACCATATTAGTGCTTTTTATGAGATGTTATTTCTAACGACATCATTAACTCACTAAATCTTCTGGTGTTTTATGAATTACGCTAGTCTGCGGCATTCTCCTAGGCATCTGGGCCCTTTCTAATTTTGCTTCCCCCCCTTGCAGAATGCCTCCCCAAGAGTTTTATCTCTTGTCTGGCAGAGCTGGGGCAAAATTACTTTTCCAGACCTAGTGGCAACTAATTCTTTAAGGAGCAGCTGGCAGGAGGTACAAGTAGCTGGCATGCCATTCCTTTTTACAGTCACTGAGCATATTGTTCCCAAAATTTTACTCATCCAGCTGGCTCAAGGCCTAGGGAGATGCAGCTCCAAAGCAGGGTATCGTCACAGAGTTTTATTCAGGAGAGCGAGGGCTGGGGGAAGTGGAGGAGGAAGCACGAAGAGGAAGAAGAGGCTCTTTGCATCACTGTGAAGCATTTGAATTTAGAAAAAAAAATCGTACCTAGCCTAAGCTATAAACTTGTCTTTAAATAAAATTCTTCACTGTTTGAAAAATACATTGCTACCTTGTTTAATAGGGACCTATTTTAGCCTATTTCTGTATGTACTTCAGGCGACACATTATATATTCTGCAGTTAGCATTTCTTCATTTAATTTTATAGATGGTTTTAGGAAATCTGTTTCTTAATGTTAAATAATTTGTGTTAGGGTTTCTATTGATAAGTATCTTTCAAATTTCACGGTAGAATCGTAGTAAGGAAATTCCGCAGTTTAGACCCTCAGCAAGATAAAGAAGAAAAGACAAAATTTGGCTTCACTCCTTTTTTAGGTATGATGCTGGGTGAATGCCAAGCCCAGGCAGGCTGGCTGTCTAGATTATTAAAATGGTTGGTTCATGCTGTTTGGAGGAAAGAGAAATATCACCAGATAAACGTTGGTTATGAGGCATTTAATCTGCTTTAAATCTCAGTTTGGAAATTCCTTCTTTGGGAGAGGAGAGGGAGAGTTTCTTTTATGAACCTGTATTTCCCTAAGTCTCTGCTGTTTCCCTCATTGCCTGTGGTTGTCACTGATTTGAAACGCTGCCCCATGGTGAAGGTGGCATTGAAAAAAACTGATAGTTCCCAGTGATGGCACCTGAGGAACTTAACAAGTTTTATTATCTGATCTGGGCTGCAGGATGAGAGCAGGAAACATGGGTCTGACCTCATGGTAGTGAGGAGTTCCGCGGCATTTCGCCTCCCTACAGCTCTCAGGCCATGGGCTTTATTTTACAGGTCTAGTAACTAAGCTCTCTTCTTCGGAGGTAGCTTAGGAGTGATATGTTGTCATTAATGCCTCTGCCTTATCCACTATATTTTTCCCAGACAGTGATCTCTTTGGGAGCTGGATACTATATGGATTTCACACTAATTATAAACCAGCCTGTTATTGCAGAGCTAGGTATGTTCCTGAGCCCAGCAGGTCCTGAATTTCTATAAAATTATCATTATGAAACAAAAATGGAAGGAGCAAATATCAGAGCAACAAGAAGAAAGGACATCTGAGACAGCCTGGCCTTCCTCTCCCTAAACTTGCTTTTAAAACCATGGGACATTTGCCGAGGGTGTTTGCACGACCCCTTTGGTTTCCAGAGGTGGAAATCCCCTACGGCGGGCAGCCCGCAGACGGCTCGCTCTGTGCCCCGGTGCCCTGGGTGTTTCAACAGGCTGGAGCACGGAGAGTTTCTCCTGTGATTGCACTTGCACCCACCAGAGTGCAGGCTTTAAAGGTAACCCTGGGAATGCAAAACGTTCCCCTCTCCTTCCAGCTATTTATTTATTGGTAGGTGCTGTCATGTTATGAAAAGAGGTGAGTGAAGAAGGTGGCTTAAACTTTGGCAGGGGAAAAACCAAAGGATCCTTTCTGTAGGAAAAGCAGCTGTTGTTACTAATGGTGTTTAGTTACACAACTTGATCCTAGCACAGACCATTTCACATTCATATTTCAGTGGATAGATTGAAAGAAAATAAACATGAAATAGAGAAAAATGGAGAAAACATCAGATCAAAGAGTTTGGTGAGGAAGAGAGAGAATTTTTTTACTGTATTAGTTTTGGTGAGAGCATTTTTTTGTCGTATGTATAATTATTATCTCAACTATGTTGTATGTATTTATTTTTAAGAGATCCATTAATTTAAAAGCTTTAATTTTTTTGCATTGCTCCAAGAACTTCCTGAGTCTGTGTATGTACATGCATGCAATTGCTAGCTTTTAAAATCCAGGTCTTTTCCAGATGCCCTAAATTTTTACACATTCATAAAGTTATTTTCATACATATGACATCTTTTTAATGGTGTGATCCTTGCAACTTTCTAGAAGAGTGTTTCAGTTTTATTTTAAGCGTAAGTAGACCTGCCTGGCCTCGGCAGGCGCAGAGTGCCGCTGCTGCAATGTGCAGGCTAGTTTTATCCTGTCTACAGCGCTTTCTCCTGGCTGTGCGATGCTTTTGAGGGATGATTACAGATTGTAGTCCATAATTTTTACTTATTTCTAGCCCTGTGAATCTTAAAAATCTCCATTTCCCTTGCCTTCTGGCCAGAGTTTTCCCTCAACTTGGCTGTCCCCTGGAGAACACAGTTGATTCAGCTCCTGGTTCATCTGCTGTTGCCCACGGCAAGTTACCCTGAGAAGGAGAAAGGAGGGGCTCAGCCTCTCGGCTCACTGCTCTTCGTGCGTGATCAGGAGTGAACGCAGTTTGCTCTAAGGGAGAAATAAATTGTAAAGTAGTGCTGCAGGGCCTTCTGGGACACAGGTGGGTGGGCATAAGAGTGCCCATCCTGAGGGCATGAATATTTGGGAGGACGCTCCATGCCTGGCATCCCAGAGACAGAGCATGCGGAGGGGACTGCCAGGTGGGGGCTTCTCTGAGCATCATCACTAGTGAGATTCCAGAGGTGACATCGCAACTGCTTGGGTTTGGCAGGATTGCTTTCCCGTGCAATGTTGCGCTTTCGTTCTGCCACTGTTTGCTTTCTTACATGCCCCACAGAAGTTTATGAAGCCAGGGCTAAGACTGACCTTTGTTTGAGACAAAGCGATCTTTATAATTTACATAGCTTGGGGTTTTTTCCCTTAAAATAATGCCTGCCACAGAATCCACTTTTGGTCTCAAATCCTTGCACCTGTTAGGGAAACATTTCTGTACCTTGCATATATGTATATACATATAGATGGTGAACACCAACAGAAATCCCATAGCTCGCAAACATCTTTGCTGTTGTATAACATGGAAGCACAGCTTCTCAGAGATCTCCAGGGATGGCTGCAGCTTCGCGAGGGCTTGAAACGGCTTCCTGCCATGCAGGAAACCCTTACCAACCACCTGATGGGCAAGCAAGGCAACTGCCTTTTGTAAGGAGACTGGCCAGAAAGGTCCTCCTGTTTCAGCAATGCTGTGCCCTAGCAAATGGTCTTCTAAAAAGGGAAGTCTTCTAAAAATTGAGGTCTGATCCTTTTGGCAAAGTCTTCTCGCATTTGCTAGTGGAAATGAGAGTCAATGAATATTTACAGTGTAGGAAAACCCACCTTATTCAAATGTGTTCTGTCTTTCTGGGTAGAGTCAAAATTTTGACTTGGATAAATATCACACAGTTTTGGCATTAATCTGAAGCTTTATCTGAATTACTTGATCTTTCTGAGTCTATAAAAATCAAGTTGGAAACCTTGAGAGCAGTTTGTAACCTTGATGCTTCAAAGGTTTGCTGTAAATAGAGTGGGAACGGTGTTCTGCTGTGGTGTTTCAACACTTCTCTTTCCAGTTTTGTTGGGGAAGGTGGCAAGTGAAAAAGAATTGTGTAAATGTTTAAAAGTGTTTGAAATCCATAATACAGGCTTGGTTCACTGCATGATAAAAACCTGTTTTGGATTCAGTGTGAGACTAGCTTAACTGCTGACCAAAAATCCCATTTTTCATACATGTATCACCTGGGTAAGCTTACTCACAAGCTTCAGTTTGCAAAAGGTAATTAAGACTTCAGTGTTATAATAGCATCACAAGGCATTTTGCTATCATGTCTTTGCAAAGGTTATAGCATTAATGAAGTATGAAAGCAGGTAAGGTGTACGCCGAATTGCCTTCTTGTAACAAGCTCAAATGATGAAGCACCTCATTTAGTTAAGGACAGGAACATGCAATTCCAAATCTACTTCAGAAATATATTTTGACCAATTCAGAAAGCAACAAGATCTTGATTGCACGGAATTAATTTTCATCTTAAAACTCTTTAAGAATAATGTATAATATAAACGCTTTCTTTTCCTTACTCTTCCTCACTGCGAAAAGAAAAGCACATAGAGACAAGCAGTTTAGGATCTTAGCCAGTAAAAGCAGAGCAGGACTTTTGTCCTTTGTGGAGGAAAAATGACAGTTCAAAAGGGAATATAGATTGTAGACATTGGTTTCTGAAGAACACAGGCAGGTGATGAATTTTGTACAGAAGAGTGTGCTTGGGAAAACAAGAATCTCTTTGAAGTTCTTTTTTACTGCTGCCATTTGAGAAACTGGGGTAGCTCAGTCTGCATCACTCACTGATACCTTTGGAAATGACTCAGACAATACAATTTGAAAAGACTTTTACAGATTAAGAACTTTTTTTTTAACTTGCAAAATGTGTTTCACTGCTAAATGGCTGGTAAATTCACACAATTTAAAAATACGCACTGAGTTCAGTTTTTCATTTTAGATTTGTGGTTCATCTTTCTTTTTGGAGCACTTGAGCATCACTGCAGCTACAGCACTGCATCTTGTGATAGTCCTTGACTAGCTTCTAGGTGAGGGCATTTGCATACTAATCCCAAAACATCATGAGTGGTATCTGAAATCTGGGTTGGCTACATAAATTAAGGGTTCAACTCAAGTGCAATCACCAATGGCTACGTAATTAAAAACCCAACCGCACACAAAAGGCTGATGTAGCACAGTGTGCGTGTTTGTGGTCCAGCCCTTCGGGGCAGACAAAATGCTTGGCTTTCAGGTTTATTGAAATGAGGTGATTTCTGCCTGGGCCTGTACATGTCTTCACTGGGGGGCGGTGGTTATTTCATGAATCAGGAGGGAACCTCTGAGGGAAGGTGCAGAAGTACAACTACAAGTAGTGCATATTTTCATGGTATGTCCTTCTTTTCCCCATATGGTGGCTTCCTGGGCATTTTATTCCTTGGGTCACAACGCATTTGATTTTCAGCACTGAGCAAATGTTACGCTGGTTTCTTGAATGTACGCACAAGCAAATTCTGTCTGGTGATTTGCCGCTTGCTCTCAAGGTGGCAAACAAGCTTTTTAATCCCAAGCTAGCTCTTTCAGTGCTGGATAAAAATGTAATATACAGGAAATTAGTTCAACTGAAAAGCAGAGTTCTGCCAAGGGGAAAATTTTCACGCCGAAAGTCTGTCACAAAATATGAGTGATTACAATGGGTGAATTTACAAATTGCTGTCAAACCAGTGCTGAATGATGTTAATACAGTTGTATAGGGCACTGCACATTTAATTATTAACTGTTATGACACAATGCTGTTATTTCTTCTGGGTCTTTATATTTTATTTAGTGTGTTTCTGCTATTGGGATTTTGAGGCAGCTATGTCAATACAAAGCCTTCTCCTTCGAATATGGAGCTGAAGAGCATCTAAACCAGTATCAGTTTCTTGTGGATAAAACATTACAGAGCGGTGTATGAAGAATAGTTAAAGTAACTTTTGTACCCTTCAAAACACATATGTTTGAGGGGTGGAATAATATTGATGTAGAGTTGAATTCCAGAAGGAGAGCACCTTAATGAAAGCTTGGACTGAATTTCATTCAGTGAAATACACTGAGAATTGAGTACAACTCAGTGCAACAATGCAATTAACTTCAGGCCATGCATATGGGGTGGAAAGCACATTACCTTTGGGAAGTGCCAGAGGATCTCCAGGATTTGGAATAGCAGTTTTACCTCTCACTCCAGGATAGCCCTGTCAGGCTCACATTGGTAGTCCGGAGTTTTTCAAGAAGACCAAAGAACTCCAATGCCAATACCAGCCTTTTGCTGTCTTCCCTTTTGTGCCTCATTTTCTTAGGGGGAGATATCAGATAATGTATAAAATGATAGATTTTTGCAATATCACTGTCTGGGGAGCTTGACCTGTGTGCTGCAGTAGTTCAGCCTCTTGGCAGTAAGTTTCCCTGTATTTGTGCTTTAAATAAAAACTGCAATTTCTCATCACTCTTTCTGACCCTGGTGCGGTGGAAATGATCTGTTCTTACTGAGAAACACTGAAGCTATGTGGAACTGGAGCAAATATAAATACGGATTTATGTTATATATCTGTGGAAAATTTTGAGAGAAAATTATTTTTGAGGAAAGTCAAGTTTGTTAGATGGACAGGATGATGGAATTTCTGAATCAACGAAAGGACAATGCTTTGGCAAAGAGGGTACATGGTCCAATGGTGAATGGAAAATAACAGTTCAAAATAAAAAAACCTTGTACATACTAATCAGGAAATAGAAAAACTAGCTAGGCTATACAAGAATTGGTATAAACTCAGTAATGAATTTAAGAAGTTCAGGGACAAATCAGTGGCTAGAAAAGCTATAGGCATCTGAAGAGCTGAAGGATGTCTCTAAGCTGATGAGAGGAGTACCAAGATCCCTACCCGAGGGTAGATCAGGTCCCTGCAGTGTCTGCCAGCCAAGGGCATCTGGTCGGTGGCTGGTGCTTGTGGAGCCACCTGCAGTGTCGTTCTCTGGAGTTCATAAGTGTCCCTCGATGGCCCAGTCCAGGTCAGAGCAACAACCCAGTAGAGTTGATGTAATCATTGCTAATGACAGGATTGCTTATAAGAAGTAATATTCTATCTTTAGAAGACACAGGTTAGCATGGCACTACAGGAGAACAGAGAAAGCAAGCAACCATACTGCGGCGTGTCTCTGGACAGGTGCCTCTTGTTGTAGTACTCTGAGTAATTTCTTTCTGTTGACATAAATTCATACAAAATTTTCAGTTGAATAAGCCTTCTCCTTTGTAGCTGAACAGAGCCTGTGGTAAATAAACAATTTTATTGGTTCAGTGCCCAAGCTGATAAGTCTAAAGGCAGGAAATTTGGGATTGAACTGACATTTTCAACAAAATTTTTAAAATCCTCTTTCTTCCTGTACATTTTATTCTGAATCCCTCTGTGTTTGGTGGTTTATGGTTTTTCCCCCATTAGTTTGTATATCTTTTGAAAACCATTTAGAATTAACCTAGATACAAAAAAGTTTTTTTAAGAAACTCTTTTTTTCTTTTTGGAAATACTGAACTGAAACATCGACCCCTTCAAAGTTTTCATGTCTGCTTTTGTCTGAAGGCCTTAGTGGAATTTACTGAAATGTGGCAAAGACAGTGTATAGCCACAGTGTCGGGAAGGGCTGATAGGACTCTCAGAGGTCTAAACAGGCAAAACCAGAGTAGATGCACTTACCTCTGAGTATTACTCCAATGAGACAATAATATAATGGTACACACAGAGCTGATGTAGACATGTTTAAAATGGTCCTAAAAAAACTGGTGAGGTTGCTCAAAGTGCCAGAAAGATTATTCATAGAGTACAGGTCATGCATAGTGTGGAAGCTACTTGAAAAATTATGTCTGCGTTAAAAATCATGTAAACAGTATTCTGCTTTGGCTTCTGCTAAGACCTGCCTTGAAATGCTCAGGCTCCCCATGATTCAAGCGCCGGCTTTTCACAGCATTAAGAGGATTTGGTGCATGTATTTCATCCGTGGTTCTGATGACCGAACAAGCTTGCTCATTAACTGCTGGATAGCTCATTAATTTTTCAATGAACTTTTTTTCCTTGCCTTCTAGGTTTATGATGAATGTGACTTGGGAAGGCAAAGATTTGTCCTTCACAGCAGATGGTTATCAGGCGCACCCCAGGCTGGTGGTGATAGTACTGAACAACAACCGCGAATGGGAAAAGGTGAGCATTACCTCGGGGTAAAAGACCTGAGAGGAGATAGGAGAGTCTTGGTAGAACCTTATTAATGACAGGTAGACAGATTAAGGACATGAATGTCAATGATGATACTCTGCTGTCGCAGGTTTGTCACAACAGCTCAGAAAAGAGAATTTTACCTTATTCTGGGTAGGTCTAAGGAGTTTTAACAGGGAAACCAACATATCAGTGAAGATAGGCCATCTGGATTTCAGAAGATTGCTGTGAAACACACCTTGCATTTCTTCCTACAACCTAGTAAAATGAAACGAACGACTGAAAAATCTCAAGAAACTTGAGCCTTACTACCTAAATTTGGATAAATTGGTATGTCTTGGCAACTCCAGTCCTCTTATTTTCTTGGGTTTGTATTCTTTGACAGATTTTAGAGTAAAAGTACACTTTTTTTTAACTGTAAAATTCATGTTGAATTGGAGGATAATCCCTATAATGTTTGCCTAAATAATCAGAATCTTGTTTTGTGTCCTTCTGATGCATCAGGAATCACCATACACCTCTATATTGACTAGAAGGAAAAGCGTCTTCATATCAGGGCTTATATATATGCAAGTAATAAAAGAAAAAGTTTATCGTGAGCATTTTTTTCTTTAGAACTCCTACCTCAGCTTGTGATTGTTTTGGCTCTGAGTATTGCAGGCTATCTGTGCTCCCCTGTTTTAAGAACAGGAGACCTTTAGAAACTGTTTGCAGTAGGAGGCTGTAGGAAAAAATACATCTGTATCTTCTACCAGTTTTAATTTAAGTTCATAAAGCGTGAACCTACGTTATCTAAATTGCTAATGAAATCTATGAACTCTTTTTCTTATAGTTTTAGGATCCCATAAAATCAACTTAAAACTCCACTTTGTAAGACTGCAAGACTCTTCATGATGTTGAATAATAATGACAAAATAAGAATTACTGAAGGACATCTCAGTAAATATGCTAGTCATGCAAAAACACAGGGACTAGTCCTAGATTATGCTACGTATTTCTTTATGTTCATTTGATGCAAATTTAATTCTCTGGATAAATTTAATCCTATCCAAATGTGTCAATCTAAATCTTTGGAGGAATCTTTTGCTCAGTTACCATTATGAAAATTTCTTACCCTATTTTAAAATTCTTCAGCAGTCTGCATATCATATATAATGTTCTGGAAAAAATATTATACTACTTAGGGAATATTAGCATGAGGCACCAAAGGGAGGAAATGGTTAGAGAGGCAGCAAACAATGCGTACGGTATGATAATTTCATACGCTGTGTACCTTGAAACTTTTCTAAAGAGACCATTCAAAGGACAAGGGGCGATAGGTTTGATGTTTTTGAGAAATGAGCTAACAGAGCAAAGAAATGCTGGATATATGAACCGACATGATTTCCAAGAAATAACTTGAGCCTGTTTTAACCTTCAAGGCACTCCCCTATCGGAGAACGGAAGATTTGGTGCGGGTTTTGCTGTATCTAACAGTGCATGTTGTAGGGCAGCAGCGCACACTCCATCTCTGCGCTGGGCTACAAGGCTCTCTCTAGGCAGATGCTTACGTTGTCTGTGCACGGTTTTCTGTCTGGTAAACCCCTTCCTGCTTATTGCTGTGTTTGAGGGGCTTCTAGGAGGAAAAAAGAGTGACTGAAGGGAGGCTCCTGGCCAGAAAAAGATTTATGCACCTGCTCCTAGCTGCCCCTTTGCTTTAGAGGCCTTTTGGTAGCCAGCCAGTCCAGTTACTTGGGCAGAGACAGCCTGCCCCTAGCTGCAGCTTGCATGTCTGCTTCTCTATCGTAGGACTGTGGGAAGGGGGCCAGGTTTAATTATGTCAGAGGGGAGAAGTGAAAGGCGGCCAAGAACGGGCTGTCACCACCAGAATTATTCTCCTGACCACAAGCTGATCCCTGCCTCTGTGGATGAAGACAAATAAACTGACTAATCAATTATCCTGGCAAGCTGGATGTAGCTCTCGGCAATCTCGGAGCACCCCACATCTATATCAGCAGAGCGTCACTGAGCGCTGCAGAAATAATAGGACAGTTTCTCTGGCTTAGAGACAGGAGAAGGCCCTTGCCCACCCCCAGATTTATTTGAACATCCCTCTAGTATCATCTCAACATTCTTTCCAAGTTGCATTTCTCACCCCGTATCTCTTAACCTATTTCTTTCTCCTTGTTCCCTTCTCCTTGTGCTGTTTTGCTCAATTGAAAAACTGTCAAAATTACTCATCTGAGATCTAACATTTCCTGCTCTGAGTTTCCAGACAGGCGCATGCTTTTACTTCCAATTACAATATTGCAATGAGTATCACAGAATTCTTTTATTGAAGTCTTATTAAATATCTTCAATCCCATATAGAAAACATCAAGTCCTAGAATCTAATTAAATGATTTACTCATGTGAAAAACTGACAATGCAACAGCCTGCTACTCCATGTAATGTAACTAATGTACATAGAAATTGCGAGTAGCTTCTTTATTATTTATGTAAGAAAGAGTAATTGTGTTTTATGTGAAGATTTTTTCCCCAGTATTCTCCTGAAAATATAAAGTCTAATTTTAAAACTCAGTTTTCTTTGGTATTAGTATAATAATCTGCTTTTACTTAAATACAATCTTTCCTTGGCCTTAAAATTGATATACTTGACTCAAGGCTTGAGGTTACAGAAAATCCATTCAACCATAGCTGAAGAGCATACATCTTACCCCTAGGAAAATAAATTCCTTTTACTTTACAAATGACTCAGTATCAAAACTTTGAAGTGGTAACTTCACATATAAATGGGGTTGACGGAGGGATTTGTCCCGTATCAGATTCTGAAAAAAGTTGGTTGAATGATAATAGTTTGACGACTGAAAATCACTTTTGGGCATGTTCAGCAGGCATCCAGCAAGATGTTTTGACAGATCCTCAAACTTTTGACATCAACATTCATATTCTTGCTGCTAATCTTGACAGGCGAAGGGGCTGCTCTTCTCAGGCAAGAGATTTTTAAGGAGACAAGCGTGATGGGCTTGTTTCAGTGAAACTTGATAAATTTGCCAGAGTTAACAGTGTTGCCCAAATACTAGGAAAGCACTGCAGGAACACTGGGCTAGTGCTGAAAAACCCCTCAGAGGTCCAGCGGGACCAGCTGCAACTCGCCATCAAGCTTATCTCAGCAAGGTGTGACCTGGGTGTCTCACCCAGCACATTAACTTCACCGAGTTGCAAACTTCACCATCTGTTAGTCTACCTTTTTTCTTTTTCCTTTTCCCTTTTCTTTTCCCTTTTCTTTTTCTTTTTTTCTTTTTTCTTTTTTTTTTTTTTGATGTGGAAATAAAAAATAAAAACAATCAATCCAATAATAAAATAATGCAATAAAATGTTATTTGCAGTGGCAAAATTAGGTTTTTTAATTAGCTATGCTTATCATATATGTTAAGTAAGGTAAGAAGGACTGTATAGCATTTAAAGATCAAGTGTATTCCACATGTAAATATGAGTTCCAAGGTAAAACCGATTTTTACTGGTGCTCCCAGATAGATACAGATAAAATTACCATGGTGATCTGTATTCTGGGTGAATTTGTGAACATAAGTGTCCTACATTTTTTCAGCTAATGAATTTTTACAAGAAGCAAGAGTTAACAGGTACTACATGGCACAATTGCTAGTTAAATGCCACTGCAAGAGCCGTTACTTACACCGAGGTTTATTCTAAAGGTAACCAATCATCTTTAACTTTCTATTAGTGCAGGATTTAATACAGAACTTGATTTTGCTGTGATTACCTAGCATATGCCAGATTTCCAAGCTCTGTGTGAGGTTATACACGTTTGTATCTAAGTAGGAATGAGTGGGCAGAGGGTGTACGATTCCTGCCTGGAATAAATGAACCAAAGTCTTCACAGAGAGCTCCATCTGGCTACTAACATCCGCCATCGTGTAGCCGAGAAGAGGCAGCTATCCTATCTGATGGTATCACTGAAACTTCACTGGACAAGGACTGAAAAAACTAACACTCGGTCAGATTTCTGACCGCACTTTTTGTCAGGGTACTGTGATAATAAAAAGTCACTGAGATGGTATGAGGTAGTTTCTTGGGAAATTTCAATTGACTTTAGACCAAAGGTTCTGACCGCTGAAGCATCCTGATGCCTCATGGTAGACATTTCCTAAAAGTTGTGAAGAAATGCATGTATTTATGTCATTTCCTCTGTTCTAGTTAATCTAATCATCCCTTTGCTGGCCTATCTTTTGTTGGTAGCTCTGTGGCCTAACACAATATATTATCTTTGCCCATAGCAGAAACAGCATGCTCTTTAACGTCTGTTGGGTTGTCATTTTCTTTGTCCCATCCTTGTTTAGTGGATTTGGTCTTACTGTAAATATACCTCTCCTGACACTTACTGTCGAGTCAAAATTGCATATTGTGTCTGCATCAGTGAGCTTTTACTTAGCCTGAGGGCCTTTCCTTTGACCTTTACAGTACTGAATTGTTTGAATTGCACCGATTATTATGCAGCATTTCTTAAATCCTGTACTCCCAAAGAGGATGGTTCCCTCCTCTCTGCTTCTGTAAAGGAATTGCAGCTATCGTGGAAAGCAGTGGTAAAGTGTGCTTTGCTCCTGTTCTTTACAGCTAATATTAGAGAGGAGATTAAAGAGTGGGAGGGCCTTCAGGGCAGCTCTTTCTCTCTGGAGGTAGAAGAATGGCTATTTGGGCATTTCTGGAGAGCTGTAAGGTCTTCACAGAGTGCAGAGGTGACAAAAAGCTTCCCTCTCTGGGAGGTGGAGAAAGGGGCTATCCATTTGTTTAGCTCTTTTCTGTTCTAATGCCATAAGCAACTCATGAAACGGCTTCTCTGGCATGAGCTTCAACTTTTATGCTACATAGAGTTATTTGGGACGTTTCCCAGTACCAAAACTCTACCAACCACTGAGGATTTGGTGAGTGCTAATTACTGATTCGATATTGAAAAACGAGGCTATTGGAGGTGGTAGCTTTTCTCCCGCTGTTTGTTTATAATCTCTCTGGGTACCGTGTTTTCCTCTGAGCCCTGCCGGTCGCAGGATTGGAGCCTTCCTGGCAGCGTAAGGAGCAGCCATGAGGGAAGAGCAGTACATTTGCATACCCCATCTGAGATTTTGTAGCAAATTTTGAGAACTTCAAAGTCTTTAAAAGGGCGTCTTCAAACCTCCCAGGACTGTAAAACACTCCCTATTAATAAGACATGAAAGTGCTTGCATCATATTTTGTCATTTAAATTTAGAGTGTCATTGTGAAATACGGACCTTCAGAAATGCAAAGCGACACAACGGCTTGCGGCAGAAGGTATAGAACAGATGCTGCTTCTGGAGGAAGGATTTTCCTCTTGTGCTTGGTTCTGCAGCTGCCTGTTAGTGCTAACCTGGCAAACTCCATGTATGCTTTCTAGTTATTGACTTAAAGCTTGCCAGCATTGCTCTTCCTTGTAAGTGAAAAAGCGTGATGAAATAAAAGTAAGAAATAGTTTTTCTATAAAGCAAGATGAGGTTGATTTTGCATTTGCTCAGCATTATTTTCTTCACAAAAGTGAAGCAGCTCAAAAAGCATGTTGTAACATGCGTCTGCGTGTTTAATGTGGAAAGAATATCCCTGAAAATTTTTCTCTTTTCAAAGGTTAGGTAGGGGTAGTCCTGGGAGTGCATTTAGTATCCATGCTGTCATGTAACATTTTTTCTTACAAAAGGATGATGACTGTGTATTACATGCAGTTCCCATCTGCTGGGAAGAGGGTGATAGGACTGAGTTATTTGTTTGTTTTCTGTGAGATATGCCGGTGTGACAGACTCTCTTTTCGTGCCAGCATTGGCACGCAAGGGAGAACATACTCTGCTCTTTTCTCTCTCTGCTCAGGGTCTGGCCTTGCTCTTTTTCTCTGATTCAGTGCTCTCTGTGAGGGTGTGTGATTAGGATTATGTCAGTCATCCTTGTATTATTTAGAGACTGCTTTAGTGTGCAGTGGGAGGGACGTCTCCGAGAGGTACAGCAATGCGTAACTTTGCAAGATGTCTGTCTTAGCCTAGCTGTATTTATCTAGCTGTTACACAGAAACACACCAAGTACTTCCTTATCACCCTCCTCGGCTGCAGTCTTCAAAAAATAAATAGGCACAGGTGAGGTGGTCAAACCACATATGTAATACAGTGAGTTTGTTAGGTGCTTTAGACACCGATGAATGAGAGGAGGACCCTATGATTGCTAATTCAGGCTGACATCAAACAAGCTCTTCTGTGCTCTCAGCTATTTTCTGCTTTCCTTCCTGTATCCTGTAGAGATTCAACCAAAGGGAATATTCCAGACTGCATATCAAGATGGAGAAAATAGGAAAGAATGTACAAGTTCAAAAGAAATACAATGGTGTCCACACTTGAGTGCACACACAGCTGAGTTTTGCACCGACAATAGTGAATCAAGGGTTTAATTTGCTGTTGAAACTGTATTTTTTTATGACAGTGCCAGTCTTTTGGCCATAAATGAAGGATTTTTAGAATTTGGGGCAGGATCTTTCCCCAGAATGATTCTGTTGCCCTTTTTTTCAAGTGAGGGACATTTGTATTTCTCTGGGATCATATAATGATTGGTCTAACTAGAAATGACAGAAATTTACTATAAAACTCTGGGTATTTTGTGGCATTTCCACACAGTAAAGGTATTTGCAAGCAGTTTTTGACAGTTCCATAACGGACCGTGTCTGCGTTCTTTGAGCGTCATCCTCAGCTTGGATTTTCTTTTTCTAAAAACATTTGTTTTACAAATGCAAACTACTGTGTTTATTATTTTAAAATCTTTCTTAATGCTGTTTTACCTTCCCTTTCCATTCTTAAACTTAGCAACAAAGATACTTCATTTTATGTGCTGAGAATAAGCTCATTTTCACTTTTAATTTCTCTAGTAATGTTAATTGGATTCTTAAGAGGTTTAAGCAGGAGAGCTCTTTTTCCAGACACACGTGTTCTTTGCACTCCGAGCATGCTATTCTCTTCTTCATTGCTTGACTGGATGTAGACTGTAACTAAATGTAGTTAATTTGTTTAAGGTTTGGAGCATAAATCAAATTTTCAGACCTGTCTTTGAACTATTCAGTAGTTTTATCTTTCAGATTGCATAATCCAGGAGCCCAAACGTTTCTCCTGTACTTTATTTAATACTCTATTAAATGGTTGTCATTCTTAATAAGTCGTGTTACCTAAATGAAAAAGAGATTTTACAGAATGCATTTTACAAAAATAGCTATATTTTCCCCATGTTCTACGTGTACCTAGAGGTGCTAAGGAAATGATTCCTCAGCACATGAGATTTTGAAGCAGCATATGGCTGCAGGTGAAGATGACTGTGAGTTACACCAAAATGGGGATCTTAAATATGCTTCATATTCCAGGAAAAATGCAAGGAGTAGGCAAGGAAAGGGATGCTGGTAAGACTGAGCAAACTGCCCTGATTCACTTACAGTGAAATTTCCTGTCATTAGGGAGTGGCTACACCAGGTATAAATGTTTTATCTTATATTGGCTTCATTTTAAATTTAGCATGGCTAGGCCTGCCACACTGACTCAGACACAGGAGGTTCTTCTCGATGCAGTTGGCACGTGTCTCTGGCTGCCTACTGTTAGTGAGCTGTGCTTTCAGCTGAGTTCTCTGGGCCAGCGGTCTTCCCTCCAGGAGCTAGGAGAAATGATCATCCTGACCGACACCAAGTTTTTAAATCTTAAAAATGTTTCCATCCTGTTTCAGAAGGAAAAAAAGTTAAAATTTCGAATTCTATGGATCAGTAACACAAACAAACAAACAAAAATAGATTGGGGTAGTTGAAATTATTTCACCTTAAATTTACTTCCATGTATTTTGATAAATTAGTATGCATTTCTACATAGCAAGTCCAGAACTATAAGTGAATTCAGTAAAACATCTTTATTTGTGTTTATAAGATGTTTCGAATGGTGTTTTTAGGTTATGAACAGTAAAAAGCCTATTTCTGAACTGTTTTTGTAAAGAAATTAAGACAGTGGAAACAATCTTCAGAAAAGTTCACTTCTGCCCATTTCCCATGCTATCAAAATATAATTTTGGCAACCTGGCAGGCCTGTGCAGTATTTTAACTCCCTGTTGTCCTCTGGCTACCCTTTTCCAAGCAGTGGTGGTGCAAAGACTGTGGAAAGAAAAAGCTTCTGAATGGCAAAGGGTACCCTTGAACTTCATCAAGTCCAAATGGGAAGTTTTAGGCTGCAGGTGGAAAGGGTGAGAGTCATTCTTCACTGTAGCGTTAAAATTTCCACAGCAGAGGCAATGTGTTTCTGTGCTACATGTGAGTTTACCACTGTTATATTTTTGTGGACCTGTTAGTCTTTGATGGACTGGCTATGAAAATTTTCGGTGGACTCTGCTAAGAGTGTGTAGAGTTACTGTTTGCTGCTGTTCCATATTGGAGGCTTGTAGCTTAACCTGGAAATTAATGTGTTCTAGTGTTCAAATAATTTGTCATTAACATTAGAAAATGTTGCATAAAGAATATCTGTATCAGAGATACCAATATTAGTAGGTAGGTGTGCTAATTTAAACACAAGCCCCTTCTGCTTCAAATCTGGATGCTTGAACTTAGCCGGAGGATGCCATGTTTAGTTTATTTCATCAGTAACTATAATGATCATGGAGTAGCACGCTCCGAAAAGGAGTGCTGCAAAACGCTGGAGGCAACTGAATTTTGAAGCTGTCCAGGTTGGTAAACTACTTCACTGCAAAATGGTTTATTCAAATATCACCCTTGTCTCCTAGTGAGAGCAGAAACTGAACTTTTCATATTTTACATATGAACTTTTTTGTATTCTTCAGCATTTATAATGACCTTCACAGGGGAAACCAGGACTTGCATGCTTTTTTTAACTTGGCTATTCTGCTTTGTTGTCATAGGGAAGCTGCTTTAAGGGATCAGTGTTGAATATGGACTTAACGTTTGGGTTTGCACACAAATTCTTACACTTTATAAGCACGACTCTTTATAATGTTCTGAAAGAAAATGAGTGTGTGTAGTTGTTATAACCCATTGGTTTTTTCCCTAAGCATTTGAAGGTTTTAAAGATATTCAAAATGGACATTGACTGCATCTAATACTAGATCTGACTTCCATAAGTGACGTAAATGCTAATCCTGGGACAACTACATATGGATGCGATTTCGTAAATTCTCTTTATTTTGATGGGGACGTGCTCATGTTTTAGTTTTGCTTATTCTACAGATTTTCTGTGTTACTTCAACCCTTCACCCCGTGAAGAAGGGATACTATCAATTGCACAAGGATGTTGGAAAAATGTAATAATGTATGAAGGTACAAAACATTGATTAAAAAATATCATTCATATTCTTAATGCTATAATTAGTTCTGCACAAGCTAAAAGGCTTCTAATACAATTATAAAAATGATCCCATATTTTGACTATGTGATTTAATTGTATAAAACTAAATTATTACCATCCACTTAAAATAAATGAGAAAGAAAAAAGTGTTTTGATCATTCAAACCTGTAGCAGAATGATAGAAGTGTAGTGTGTAATCTTCGACAGTATAGCTATTTTAAAAACAAAATACCAAATAAACATGCAAAGTGTTCACTTGTGAGTCCAGCAGCAGTGGCAGAGCAAATCCAATGCCTTTGCTGGCCATTTATTAATCAGAACAAGCAAATCCAACAGAAACGTTTCTTAAGCAAATGAAGTGATTTACAGACTCGCTTTAATTGCTGTCCTTCCTCATTTGCCATTTTTAGCCCACTAGCAAGGATTTTCAGAGCTTTTCTGCCTTTTGCTTTTCTACCATTCTTCATAAATATTGATATCTTACTCTTATATTTTTTTTTATTGTGCTTTCTGACACTGTGGGTTGCTCAATGTGCAGCTGGTAGCAGGGATGGCCTGCAATGGACATACGATTTGTGTGCCACGTAAAGCCCAGATAAGGTTATTGTGGTTCCCTGCGACTGCAGCACTAGACCTCTTTGGATAGACAAGTAGGAATGCCCCTAAGACCTAAGGCAAGGTCTTAATTTTTAATCATTTTTAAAAAGAAAAAAGGTGAGGAGTGAATATTGAGATAAAGGAGATTACGAGACTACAAGGAGTGACTCTTGAGATAAATCCATGGAATGCAACATGTAAAAAAAATTTTGGCCTAACACTAGAGATTCACTCAACACCTAACACTTCAATACAGATGCAACTGTCAAGTCAAAAGAAATTAGCATTTGACTAAATTCAGCCATTTAAAAATACCACGGGTTTATCCTTCTCAGAACAATAAAATGGCAGTTACTCCGGTTTAAGTATGAAAGAGTATCATGATTTGTCTTTTAACAGCATCCAAACAGTTGTTGCGTTATCGAAGAGCTTAGAGAACTCATCTTGTCATGGGCAGCGCGTATTGCTGTTGGTCCATGGGACGGTGCCGCCAGTGCCGGGGGGGCAGAGGGAAGTGCTCCAGGGTTGGGCAGAGCTGCCTCCTCCCAGAGTCCTGGAGCGGGTGGTTTGGAAAGGCAGGTGCGGCCGCCGCTATGCTCCTGAATGTGCAAATGCAACTGAGCCTCAGTCACATTTCCTTTCTTCTTGCTGGTTGGAATAGGTAGGCGGTTGGGCACATTTTCCACTTCTGGAAGTCGTCGTAGTACTTGGCACGTTTGCGCTTTGACTGAAGGACTGAACTGGCTGGAATTCTCCCCATTCCAGATGGCCAACTTCATGGCACACTTAGGGCATAGACATAAACAACACTGAGTAAGCTAAAATAAACCAGCACAGACTCTGCTGTGACTGCGATTACATACTATAACTTGATGATTAAACTATTTTTGCAATCTAACTGTCTCATACAGCATTAAAAACATTTGTTCCGTGTGTATATGTTGTTTGGTTTTTTTTCCACGAAGGCTTCATCCATTGTGAGTTGGTTAAATTTCATGCTAGAACTGTACGTAGTATAAATCCTGTGCCCAGTTGCCATTGGTTTAGGTGTGAATTCCTAATTCCCTTGAGATATTTTGAATTTCCTAATGTAAATGTATAGAGACTTGGCATTTCTGTCTCCTACATTAAGGTTCAGCAAACATCTTGACTTATAAACAGGATGTAAAGGAAACTGCAAAGGATGTTTGCTTATGTGCTTTCTTAAATAGGGATGGATATAAATCATGTTCTTTAGGAATTTTTGTGATTAATTTTAGAGTCTTTAGGAGACAGAAGGTAGATAACAATT
The DNA here is from genome assembly GCA_013400135.1 of Rhinoptilus africanus. NCBI lineage: Eukaryota > Metazoa > Chordata > Aves > Charadriiformes > Glareolidae > Rhinoptilus > Rhinoptilus africanus. Next base: position 45,379 of record VXBO01014683.1, read on the forward strand.
TTTTTTACATTTTTTTGTTACCCGAAGGTCTTGTTGTACTGTTAATTCCCACCATTTTCCTCGCAAAACAAGTATTTTAACAGTCTCGTGATTGTTATAATTTGGTTAGCCTAAGCAACTGAAGAATTATTAAAATGCAGTAAGTTATAAATTTTTGTGAATTGCTAGCTCTTTATATTATCTGTTATTGCTACTTGGATAAAACATGCAATTAGATTTATGGTGACAAAGTAGTTAAACACAATCTGAGGAAGAAAATGCAAGTGTTTTTGAAATATTTTAAATATATGCCCCTTTCTGGTGTTCTGGGAGTGGAAATAAATGTAGGTTAATTTAGAGGGCAGAATTTATAATAGTAAACAAATAGACAATTTTAATGTAAAGTGGAATGTGCTTTCTTAAACTCTCCCCCAACAGTTGGCATTAACTAAAGCAGAATTAAATACGTTATTTCTGTTAAGAACTAAATCATGCACAGTCGAACTTGTGTTTACTAAAAACGTGGTTTGCCTGGCTGAGGTGTGATGGAGCCCTTGGTAAAGGCTTTCACAGTGGCTTTTCAAACTATGGGAATAGAAGAGTCTTCCCTTTTGCGAAGACACAGAAATGATACTATGATACCTGGTTATCAGTCTGATGTGTATGACTGTGTGTTTGGATTAGTTCTTTTTTTTTTCCTCTTTTTTTTGAGAACTCTTATTACTCCAAATTGGTCCTTATTACAAATGGAGTATCTGGTTGCTCCTCTGGCTCAAACAGAAATTACATGTCACATTTCAGTGCAGCCACAGCCAGGTGATGGCCAGTGTTAACTGATGCCATCCAGTCCTAATAAAGCTGTTGTATCTTAAAGCAACACTACCTTACTTGTCTTTACTACAGTATGTTTTATCACTTCGCGCAATTACTAACAAGTTCTAAAGTAACTTTGATTTTAAAAAACCACCCAAGACAACTGTCTTTGAATGTAATTTCCTGTAGCTATATCCCAGCACATTTAATATTAGGTCTCATTTGTCAAAAACAAGCAAGAGGGTGTGAGCAGCCTGTTTATCTTGGCATTTCAGGTGGGGAAATGGGAGAACAACTCCCTGAGCCTGAAGTACTCTGTCTGGCCAAGGTACAGCTCTTTTGCAGACAGCGACCCAGACGATAACCATTTGAGCATTGTCACCCTGGAGGAGGCTCCCTTTGTCATTGTTGAGGATGTGGATCCTTTGATGGAAAGCTGCCAAAAAAACACCGTGCCATGTCGTAAATTTGTCAAAATCAAGTAAGTAAACACACAGCATTCCTTTTTTTTTTTTTTTAATTTTTTGAGTGCAAAATATATTCCCCTGTTTTCTCATTAATTCGCTCCCTTGCTTCTTTAATTGTAGAATTGTTTTCTGATACTTGGATGATGTTTTCCTCTTGCTTCCTGTATTTGCTTTTCCTTCTGCATTTAATTTCCTCTGTCTTTTCCCTTTCCCACCGGGGTGCTTTTGTTTGCACATCTTCCTTTTTAATAAGTGAAAAGGTCTGGTTATATACACATAAGTCACATTGACTTAACAAGAAGATAGTTAGTTTATAGTAAATTCAAAGTCAACTAGACTTAGCCTTTTTCAGTCACATGGAAGAGCACTGTGTTCTAAAATTGGATGGTTTTAATGAGTCCTCTTTGAATTGTTTCTGGTTATGTTGAACTATGCCTGTTTTAATTAGTCTTGAACAATTGGAGAATGTCTCCTATTCAAAATGTGCATTTATGTTGAAGTTTGGTACAGGATAAACTACTCCAGCGTAAAATACCACCGTGACATACCATCTAGAGAAATGTCCCCTGCTTTGATTGCTCTATAACTTTGAAGTAGTCATTAGAAATCAGTGGAAAATTTCTCATTGTGCATTTATCAGTGTTGTTTCACCTGTTATGTGCTTGGGTCTATGTATTTCTGAACTGAATATAATAATAACACATTTTTTTACTGAGCAGATGTTGGGGGATGTAATGCGTGTTTCTGAAGATTGCCAGAGACTGGTTGTGCACATGCTTCCTAAGTACTTAGTCAATTCCTAAACTATTTCTTATTTCAATTTTCAATTCTTCCAAAGCCAGTAAAATACTGCATTGGCCTCTGAAGATGCTTATATTGGAAACTTCTAGAGGTCATGAAATGAGCATTTCAGGAAAAAAATAAAGAGAAAGTCCTCATCTTTGCACTCAAAGGTGGCCTGAAATTCGCCTTCTCAAAGTGCAGAAAAAGGTTACAGTCAACTGCTGTGCTTTTATATAGCTTACATGCTGAGGAGTTCTCTAATTACTAAATGACATGTAGTCTTATGTCTTGAGAGTAAAAGTAATAAATGTTTAATCTAAGGCTAGGAGTGAGATTACGAAGAGGAGGCTGTATGTCTTGATGGAGAAATGCAGCAGAGAGCATGTCATACAAGGTTTACCATTATCTTCTATTTATCTCCTGCCAAGCAACTGTGTTATGATTAGTAAGAGCTACAAACACCATAGAAAGCATCCTGTGGATTATTTCTGCATTGATTCAGAAAAACATGGTCACTCACAAGTATGACAAAATGTAGTTTCGCAGTACGTTAAATCTTGCTGTGATGGTTTTTCTGTTTTTCCCAGTAGAAATGTTTGTCTCTCCTTTCTGTTCACAGCAACTCAACTAATGAGGGAACTAACGTAAAGAAGTGCTGCAAAGGATTCTGCATCGATATCTTGAAGAAGTTGTCTAAAACTGTCAAGTTCACATATGACCTGTATTTGGTGACTAATGGGAAACATGGCAAAAAAGTCAATAATGTGTGGAATGGAATGATTGGTGAAGTAAGTTCTGTTAGGTAAAAGAGCTCTTAAGTAAGAACTTAGCAATGTTTGGTTTTCATTCTTTTGGAGAAATGAGATATTCTCTACTGAGTAATATTGGTGGTGTCCTCTCTTTGTGGATCAGGTGGTGTATCATCGTGCAGTTATGGCTGTGGGGTCTCTCACTATTAATGAAGAGCGCTCTGAAGTGGTTGACTTTTCAGTGCCGTTTGTCGAGACTGGGATTAGTGTCATGGTGTCACGCAGCAACGGCACAGTTTCACCATCTGCTTTTCTAGGTATGAACCTTCAACCCCTCCAGTTCATTTAATTGCGTTCCTGTAGACTTGGGTGGGTTTCATTGTTTGTTGAGCTGTATCTTGCATTGACATGTTTCTGCTGAATTTTGAATTTTACATTAGGAAGTTTGTACTGTGTCGACATGCTAATTAACATGGTTATTAGCACATGAAGATAGTGCTGTTGGTTTCAGATGCAGTAAGTGAAATCCAGTGATGGTCATTTCAGTATGAAAAAGGATTCCCAAAATCTTCAGTTGGGAAAATGACTTCCTCAAAACCTGCTTCTTTACAAACTAATTTATGCTTTTTTAGCCCATTATAAATGGTTTAATATCTTTTACACTCGCGTTCACAAAACAATTTTTAAACCTCTTGTAGAATAGTTGAAAAAAAGAGATTTCCTTATGATTAGAAGTGATCTGACAGCTACTTTGATAAGCTACTTCTGTCTTCTAAACACCATACTACTACACTGGAGAGCTTCTGCGTGTTTTCTCCGTTGATGCAGTTGAACGGTGGAGATATAGCAAAGAAATTAAAGGATGGACAGAAAGGTGATGGGATACAGAGAAACCAAGATGCTGGTCTTTCCTTGTTTGCTTCTTGTTTCAATTGTTCATTTCTCCTTTCATTATTTCCCTCTCCTTCTCTTTTAGTGCTTATTGTTTACTTCTATATTTGGTGGTTTACCTGAATTTACGTGAAGCTGAAAAGAGAATGAGTCGCAAGTTGTATCAAAAGTGCCTGGGATGCTATGTTCCTCATAGTGTGTTTGGGCCCAGTATTTACAAAGATAATTTGCACAGGAAAATAGTGCTTGTGACACTAAAATCCTTTAAGTGAAATTGAAAAAAAGAAATAAAATCAGTATTTTCCAGATATCTTAGGGAACAGTTTAGTATGTTCAAGTCTGTTGGGTCAGCAGTGATGTCATTTTTGCATCACTGATTGTATGGTTTCCTTTTAGATAGCTAAGTGTAAGTTCTTAATTTCCACTGAAATTGCGTGTAGCCATTGAGGGGCAGATTGTTGGTGTAGTATCAGCTACAAGTGGGAAAATAATTTGGTTTTCTTGCACCAGAATCATCATCACAGAGCTTATTTCTCATACCTGTTCCATAAAGGCACATTACAGAGATGATGCAAATAAATATTACACAGTGAGTAATCAAATAACTCCCTGACCTGCTGATACCTAAACAGATTTTGGTGGTGGCTATTATTTGGTTTAATGAATGAAAGACTTCTTGATGAAATTATAAGAGGCTGTATTTTTAATGAAAATATCCAGATAGTGGCTTTTCATTTCTATAAGTCACTGACTTGTAAAGTTAATTAATTTTTAAAATTGCAGTTGCAGCATGTTGAAATTATAATTTGAAATAGAAGTAGTGGGATGTTTTCGAAATGTGCTGCAAGTGTAGTTGATTTTTGTTATGGACTTTGCTTACCTTATAAAAACCTGCTTACAGCTGCCAACAAAAGCTTACGCTGCTTTTGCGTTTTTCACAACATAGCTATTAGTTTTCTAAAATGCATTTAATGTTATTGGTTTAGTTGGACGTACATATAACTCCAAAAGTTAAAATAACCTTTCTTATAAAGCTCTGTAGAATAGCATTGTTTTGGAAGAACTCTGATTTACTGCACCAATAAGTCAAGTCTGTGCTCTCAGAAGTATGTTCTGGTTTTCTTGACGTAGATGAAACTGTCACTTTACTGGAATTGACTGTGTATTTCGATGAGGTGTGCATAGGAGTAAAAAGCTTTGCCATGCAAAATGCTGTCAGGCAGATAACTTAGTTTATTCACAGAGAGAATTTGTTTCAATTAAATGAACATCTAAGAATAGAGTCATCTTACATAATTCTTTTAAAAGATTTTTTTTAAGCTGTATGAAATACAATATTATTTTTTAAAATAGCACTTGATTACAGTTCATGAAATGTCTGGGTTTTTTTGTGATTTGTTAGTATGAATGTAGACAAATACATTCAAATACAGATTTTGTCTGAACTCGGTTTTCCATTCAGTGGATGAGTTCAATAGATCGAAGTAACTGATGGGCTGGCAGCCCCTTCCTCCTTATCTGCTGTGTTCTGTTTCTGGTGTGGGTGTCTACTTAAAAGGAGAATTTTATCCACATTAAAACATTTTCATATCATACTAAAATTCATATATGCTAGATCCACAAATAATTTTTAAAAAATATTCTGTGGAGATTTTGTTCAACTTCATTTAAACAAACAAAATAAGGCAAACCTCAAATCCAAGTTTCTGTATTTTTAAGAGGAAGAGAGTTCAGAAGGGAGGTCAGTTTTCTCTTTTGGAGGCATTGGTGGAATAGGAAATCTCTGCCGCTCTTTATGTTATGTATTTTTAAGTATTGTTTTGGTGGTGGGAGGTAAAACTTGAAGTTAGTGGAGTGCTGCCTCTTTGATTGCTCGATATTCTCCATTGCCAATCATTTGAAATGTACGTTGGCAAGTCATATATTAGTATTTTTCTGCCATATCAGAGCTTTACTGAAAAGTCTTACAAACCTGCTGCTTGCTTGAGGGAAGTTCTTTCTGTCCTTTGAGAATCAAAGAACAGTGCTGAATGTGTAATTTGAGCTCTAATATGACAGGAAGATCGACTTTGTTATTCAATTGATTTTGTACTTGTTCAATCTTACTGCTTGCTATTCTAAACAGCTTTTTATTTTCCTATTGCTTCTTTTAATCCTCCACCTCATTACCAGAGTGCTTAAATTATTAAAGAGCATTCAGCTTAAACTGTTGTTTATAGTTCATTTTTTTCACATCAGTTTGTTTTGCCCTTTGCCTTTTTATATTTTGACAAATTACTATTGCTGTTTCTACACTGTTGCTTTTGATAAAACTCTTATCNTCTTAAAACTAGAAAGAGAACAGTTTCGCTTAAAATGTCCCTGCCTTGCCTTTCAGTTTGCATCCAAAATCACCAGTGGGGCTATTTGGAATTTGGTCTTTTGTTGCTTCCAAATTTCTGAAGAAATTGTAGCAAAGGCAAATGATCTCATGAGATTTCCGTGCTTGGGCCAAAATTATTACATTTCATTCTCGTTCTGAGTGAATCATTCGTGCTACCGAATAAAGAAGTCAGGATGGAGGAACCTCTTGGGCTTTCAAAAACAGGCAAAGCACTGGAACATACTAATTTCTTGTCATTTCAAGAGCTTCTTCATTCTGTTCTTATTTGAAATATTACGCTTTTTTTTTTCTCACACTTCAGAGCACACTCACACTTGCATTATCTACCAAAATTAGGATATAAAATGCCCCCAAATAAGCTGACCTAATAAAGAGATATTACTTTGCCATACAAAACCTTTCTTACATACATCCTTGTAACCATGACAGCTACCACAGGGACTCCTGAAATGACAGAATTTGTGATTGGGCAAAAGTGATATTTAAGAACTTTGTGTTATCACATAGTGTTACCATATCCAATCTCTTCAAAGAAGTTGATGCTTAGTCTGGTATTTGAAACGGCGTTTAGTTTCCAACCTACTCTTTTTACTTAACCATGTTTTTTCTGTCTTTCAAACTGACATTCAGTTTTCCATAAAAACCTTTTGATTTCACAAATTTGCTCCCAGATGAGAATGAGACTTTCAAAAGGATGTGTTTGCAATTCTTAAAAACATCATCTTCATTGCAGGTAGATGAAAGTGAACACAGAGAGAAAAGAATTCTGAAACAAAGAAAAATAGTTTGAATGCGAGTATTTAGCTTTTTTACATAACACATTGTTGGATAGAAAATGAGACAGAATTCGCTGATTTACTGAACGTATTAAACGTGCTTAATTGCTTTTGCTCTGCAGAAACAAAGTCATAATGGCAAGACCATTCTGTTGGTAAATGTATATAACAGGAGAAGCAGAAATGGGTGACCCGATGGCAAACGGAGTAAGCAATGAGTCAAAGCAATTATTTGCAAGTCAGTGTCAGTTAAGGCTTTATCAAAGAAAAGTGTGCAGCCTTTGTTTTTGAATTGCAACTTACATTTAAGATTTTGACTGTATGAATTTTGTGTATAGTAACAGCTGTTCTTCATACATTGCTACTTAGTTATTTGCTAGCATTTTGGTTGGTAAAAGCTAATTTAAAGCAAGCCGCTGGGCTTGCCTAGCTGAAGACATTAGAATTCTTGTGCTGCAACTGGTTTAATGAACTGTGTTTCTGTTTCTCTTGTCTGTTTTGCTGCAGAGCCTTTCAGTGCTTCTGTCTGGGTGATGATGTTTGTGATGCTTCTCATTGTGTCCGCCATGGCTGTCTTTATATTTGAGTACTTTAGTCCTGTAGGATATAACAGGAACCTAGCACAAGGGAGAGGTAAGCTTTGCATTTTACACAACCCTAAAGCTATTCAAAAATCCTGTGTTTCCCATCCCTTGCCCTCCGTCTTTTAAAATAAACATAACATAGAAATAAAACAGTAGAACCAGCTATGAAACTATGTTTGCTCTTAATTTAAAATATGATTTCTTGAGGGCTTATATGCTTATGTTTGAATTCTAATTCATTGGAATAAACACATATAGAGGGGTAAGTGATACCAGAGAGTCGTATTCAGGCAGTGTTTGGTTAGTATACAGTATCAGTTGTAGAATGTCAGCTTAAAAAAGCACTGGAATAAATTCTACAGACTCCTGACCCTTATGAATTCATGGTTAGTTCAGATGTAATGATCTAAACTGGTGGGGTTTTGTGGATAATCTGGAAAAATAGCAGTTATGTTATATTTATTTCTATATAGTCCCTATAAAAAGTCTGATGAACTCAGCCTTGAAATGAGGCCAGTGGCAGAAGGGCATCTCCTCTTTCTGCGGAGCATCTATGGTTATAGAAATTTCATTTTTAAAATATACCAGCACAACAAATTTAATACAGAGCTTGCCTTTCTCAGTGAAAGCTGCAGCTGTATATTATTAGCACTTTGACCTGAGAATAAGGATTCCATGTATTGTGGTGCCCTCATCCTTCCCTTTCTTTACTTACAGTTCAGAGTGCAGCCTGTTTTTAATTTCTAAATCATACTTGCCACATTTTATAATAAGAGATCTTCCAGCTTGGTGGACACAGTTCTGGGGACTATTACAAACTAATGGTTTCTTCTAGATTATGATTGGTTCTTGGCATATGCTTTCCTTATCATTGTTGCTTAGAAAATATATATTATCCTGGCATCAGCCCAAATTTAAATGGCTCTAGAAGGTGGTTTAATAAACCAAAAGTCAGCTCCATTTTACTGCACTCTGTCTTCTTAGCACTGCTGCAGAATAAAAGACGATATCCAAGACGTTGTGCTTGATTACATTGTGAGAGATTAGCACTATATTAGAGGGCCTTTCCACTGAAATGAGACCATGCACTGAGTACACCCACTTGGTGTTTTATTCTTTTAATAGTAATTAAATTATTATTAAAATAAAGTGTAATTACATTAATAGCTAAATCTGAATTTTTAATGTGCAACCCCTTTGACAAAGGGGCAGGGCAGGGAAGGAGGTAGCGTTACAGGTGTCTGCATCAGACCTTGTTTGAATTGCGATTTCATTAAAAAACAGATACTTCTGTAAAGGTCAAATGAGTCACAGTCAGGAGAGACATGTTTCTCTGCACTGAGGATAAAGGGAGTCTAGGTGATGAGCAGTGTGTGATGAATGCACTGCACTTACCTACAGCTGGGTAAGAATAAACTTTGCTCTACAAATAAGACCTTTTAAGTGGATAATAGCATTGCTAACCTGCTTCTGCCACTGCCTGGGCCTGAGGGCGTTGTGCTGACCACTTCTTGCTTTGGGATGAATTAATAACTGACTGAAAATAGGAATAACAAAAATCACAGAATGGATTAGCTGAGACAGGTTTTTACCTGTAATGCCAATGCATCTGAAGCCACGGACTGGACTCTGAAAGTTCACTCTAAGTCACGTGCCCATACAGTAGCTGCTTTGTGTTGGCTTACTGATCTATCCTCTGAGTGCAAGGTTGCTTAGAAGTAGGTGATGTACTCACATGTTTTGATCTTAAGTGTGTTTTGAAAAGCATGATGTTGAAAGACTGGAGAGGATACAAAATAATTTGGGTGAGAAAAGTACTAGAATTGAATTATTAAGACTTAATGGAATGGAATTATTTCCATTTTACTTGGCCACTGTCACAGACGGTGGCACATACCTTACTGCAAGACCCACATCACTTTGCTTCTCCTCCAAACCAATGCTTTCCATTTTCATTTGAAAAGTTTTGAAGTAAATGCCATATAGAAAAATGTTGAAATGTTTTTTACAAATATGGAAATAAATGTTATGAAAATAGAGAGTACCTATGGTAAATCCTGTGATTCCATTGGGAGTACAGTGAATACGTACTGAAATATTTTTTAACTATATCTTTGTGAGTACTTCGTTGTTATTATGTAGGGTATCTTGCCAAGGTCTAATTTAATTGCAATGAAAATAAATAACTGCTCTTTGCAATTACAGATCCCCATGGACCATCCTTTACCATTGGAAAGGCGGTGTGGTTACTTTGGGGCTTGGTATTCAACAACTCTGTGCCTGTGCAAAACCCCAAGGGGACGACCAGTAAAATCATGGTGTCAGTTTGGGCTTTCTTTGCTGTCATCTTCCTGGCTAGTTATACTGCCAATTTAGCTGCATTTATGATTCAAGAGGAATTTGTTGACCAAGTGACTGGACTGAGTGATAAAAAGGTAGGTCTTCAGCTCAAAAGATGTCAGTGTCCATTCTTCATAATCCTTCTACAAATTTGTACTTTGTGCTAAATAACCTCTGAGCAAGGTAATAAGCTAAAACTGGATGATTTGATTCTGAGTTTAAGCCTTTACTAACAAACCTGACACCCAAAGCATGAAAATATCAGACCATTTTCAAAGTCTTTGAGTTGCCTTTTCAAAATAACTGCGTTAACTGAAAAGTATCTTTATTTTGTGATGGAAATCAATTCCTATTTGATTAAAAGCAGTGCCTAACCAAGATGCAAAATTTGAAAAAGAAAAAAGTCAGCTTGAATGCAGGGAAACATGTTTAAAATTATTTAAACATCTCTATGTGGAATATTAATAATATATTGATTGGAAAAATATTTATAAAACCAGCAAGTATCCAGTAACTATTGGAAGCCAGATCAGGCTCCTAAAAAAATGTCTATTTGCTTTCTATGTAGTGTGCAAGGAAGTTATAGAAAGAGGTAGATTTAAAGTGGTGCCAGCACAAATAAGCAAAGAGAAACAATAAAAAGCGATACATATTGTCTGTGTATGTTTGAACATTTTCCTGGTATGAAATGGCACGAGTAAATAGGAAAAATAAACAGATCAGATAATTTTGGGTTTTGTATTACCACATTGAGGGGAGATGTAAATTACATAGGATAAAGTGCTGAATTTTGATATGTTTGTGGAAGACACTTTCCCAATTCAGAAACTTTTGTGAGAATTGCACTTTGAGCTGTAGACTCTGATAATTCACTTAAACCCTACTCAAGTTTCACACTAGTTGACAAAATAATAAATATGCTTGTTTCTCATATTGTTGTAGCTTGACTGAGCTTTCTTCTGCTGAAAGTATACTTTCCAGGTCTTTGTACTTGCAAAGTTTAATCAAGTCTTAGAAACCTAGCAATTCTTTTATTTCGTCTGTGTGACGGCTTTGGTAATAGTGTTATTGCAAGGAGAGACAGAAGTCCATTTGCAAAATTATTGTTGTGTTGGATATATACAAAATACACGAAGGCCATGCTGTTTTCAAGTTTATGCCCAGTTGTTTTAAAATGAAGCTAAATATTGACTTTAAGAAGTAATATTTAAATACCGTATAGCACAGGGGAGAGCTTCAGAAGGGATTTATCTCAAAGGACAGAAAATAAAGGAAATTATTATTCAAAAGAAGGCAACAGCTCAGATGATAGCCTTGTGTCTGTTTTTTGTTTTAACTGCTTTTTGTGTCCAGCCTTTGATTGATCTCCTGAGGTATCAAAGCATGAATTGCAAGCACGGCTAGAGGAAAGGCAGATAAAAAGAAACAAAAAATGATAGTAGTTTTGTTTTTATTAAGTTGTGTTGTCACAAAACCTTTGAAAGAGTATGAAGACTGTTAAATATACCTCTATTTTAAGATAATATTCTTAATAAGAGACAGATAAAAGGTATTCTTCTCTTGAGGATAAAAAAAAAAGGATTTGAGAAATGTCTCTCCTGCTTGTGAGAAAGTACAGTGTTTTCCTAGGAAGTCTCAGTTTTGGCAGGATTTGGCTTGCACCTGGCACAGCACTAGTGTTCGGGGCTGCCAGTGCACCCTTATTTTCCTCTCTCTGCTGGCTGTTTGCCACGACCACTTGTGCGCTGGGAAAATGTCGGTATCTGTTCTGTAGCTTTTGGCTAATAACTTCCTTATTTTTGTTATTCTATTTTCTCAGCTAAGTAGAATTTTATTTCCACAAAAGGCAAGTTAAAAATAGCAAAATATTTAAGTTAGAAAATACCATCTGCTTTTGTGTGGTTCTCTGATCATTTATTTGATCTGCCACCTTTGGTTTTATTTTATAGTTCTTCAAATTTTGCCGGAAGGACATAGAGATAAGTCAGGGCAGCCATGCCTTTTCTGATTAGATTAAACAAGCAATGATGATCTAATTAAAAATATTCCTCTTGCCATACACAGGTTTTGCCTCCTCTACAATTCTGAGGTTTCTTGGATTTTAGAAATCCAAATAATTAAGGATAATTTATGGGAATATAATGTGATTCATGTTAAATTATTTTTCTGCCCTCGTTGCCTTGTTACGGCAATAATGTTGGTAGGGGACCAGTTCTGTAATTCACAACAGTTTTATTGTTGTTCAGTGGAAAACTCTGATCCTTGCTGCAAGGAAAGTGGTACTAGGCAAAGACCAGGGAGAAGGGACAGAAGTATGGGTAAAATTAACTCAAAATACATAATACCTAGAAGTTAAATTTTTAAAAGACTTCTGGGCTAGTAGTTTACTATTCCCTTCTCTCAAGAGAGTCAAGCTCTTTTGTCAATGCTTTTTTTGTCAATGCTCTATTGTCAATGCAATAAAGTATTCCCAATTAGAGGTGCTGAAGTTTCTCAGCCCAGCTCCTTTTGTGACAGACTATAGAGAAGAGAAGTCAGGAAGAAACCTGACTCTCTCTGAGCAGCCATCCCTGACCCTCAGTGTTCAATACCTTCCCGTTCAGGAAACGCCTTGCACTCTAGCATCTGGTTCACCAGGTTTGATGAACATGTGGTAACGTCCTCTTTACCCTTCTATGCTTCGAGACCTCTTGATACGTTCCTCAACCTTCAGAATGTTGCTAATGAATTTCTGAATGCCATGTCATCTGTGTCACCCAGAAATACATGGCACAGCATGTACTGGAGTTAATAGGGGTGGGTGTTCATAAACTCAAATGATTCAGAAGATGAGAAGAAAATTGTATTTTGACATCCTTGTGTATGTAAAAGAATTTCAAAAGCTTTGTGTTCATAAAAAGGTACAGAAAATTAGTCCAAAAGTATCCAGCACAGTTGCCATTTGTAGCAGTTGTTACTTTTAAGACCATGTATGCCTTGTTCATGTAGTAAAAGAGAGATGAGGTAACTAAGGGAGAGTAGGTAGCGGTGTACGGAATTGTCTTGCAAAGCATTTATCTGCTGTGGTTCCTCTACACAGTCACATTTTAAAAAGCGCCCCACGTGCGTGTGGTCTAGGGGATTCTCTTCAACCTTCACAAGCCTTAGTTATGCCATTTACAGATTCCTTATTTTTGCAAGATTCATGGTATTCTAATAATGTTGGATTTATATTTTTGTGCAATCGAATGGCAACAGTTCTACAGTTACTTAGAGATATGTCTGTGTCAGAGCAGACTGAGGTCAAAAGGCAGCATGGATGATGGGGCAGTTAGGGTGACCCTCTTACCCCAGTCCATCTTTCCACTTCTATATGAGAACTTTACCGTGCTTTTTGAGAGTTGTCAGACAGATATCGAATGCATTTCAGTAACTGATGATTATAATAATCTTGGAATTGCTAAACACAGTAGCTGTATTTTTCAAAGATCAGAAATCAGGCTGTCAGTGTTTTCTGTCTGGTAAAAGAAGAAAGCAGAGAGTTCAAATATGGGTGTTTTTCTATCACTCCAAACCAGCCATAATTCCCATTAAAATCTGTGTTAGCAGAGGGAAAATATTGACTATTTTCTACTACTTTAGTAATGTTTTCTACAGTTCCTTGAAATAACAATAACAAACAACTGCTCTGAATATCACTTTTCCAGGCAAGCCTCCAAATCTTCAGGTAAAGCCAATATGTAATGTTGGTGAAAGATCACCTTACTGACTTTAATGAAATTTTCAGTTTTATTAAGGCATATAGGTAAAACAAACCCAATAGGACATAGGACTGTTTCCTTAGCTCAGACACAGTGATTGGGATTCCTAGATCAGTAGGATTGGGGTTTTGTTAGCATGTGCCACAGTTCTAGCAGCTGCCAGGGGAAACAAGAACAAATTGATTAGTCTTCTGAATAGTCGTAGATCTCTCCACAATTATGACTCAAGCAGGGGGCTTGTTCATTCAATTTAGGGATTTTATTAGCAATTTAAAAAATTAACATTTCAGAAAATGTCTAGGAAGAAAATTGCTTCCTAACGGACGTGATATATCTTATTTCCCATCGTGGAGCTTCAGGGAAAACGAGTGCATGTAGAGTCTTGATGTTTTTTTCTTTCTTGTCTCATGCCTGCCACATAGGTCTTTGCTGCAGTCACAGAGCCTATACGCTTCTCCAGGACATGTCAGTTCATAGATATAAGCTCACAATTATTGACAAGAACTTTATACACTTTAGATATGAGTGTGCTATTAGTAAAAAGACTTTAAACTCTTTTTTCCTCTTTACAAGTAGTCTGTGAGCAGGGAGTAGTAGCAGAGAATTATTTTCAAAAAATTATCTCCTTGTGACTCCTGTATGTATTGGTTAGGTGTCTTGTGCCAAGAAATTCTAGTCAATGAATGGTGCTTGGAACTGTTTATCTCTCTGAATTTTCTGTATTTTAATTCCTTGTATGATTATTTCATCACTTGAATTGCTTGTTATCCCCGTGATCTTTGAATGAACTAGTACTTTTTATTAATCTTTGCTCTCCTGCAGAAATATTTTTGTGTTCCATGAATGTTCAATTTGGGACAGATACCCCAATTCCTTCAGCCGTTCCTATGGGAGGAAGCTCCTCCCAAAAACTTAAACTCATATGAATGTTCTTGAAAAGTGAGAATATTCAGAACCAAATTCCATTTCTAAATTATCAGACCCTGCACCATAATCTTCCCATTCCCTCAATTCCCCTGCCATACCCCAGGCTTAGGAATTGAGCCTACAAAATACCACAGCTGAATTTCCAAAATATGTCAGCTGCAGGAGCAGCAGCACTTTTTACAGGTCTTGAAATCGACATTGTTTCTTTATTTATTTTCCAGTTCTGTCGATTGGAGAGTTTGATACAGACATTAGGAGATACTGGAAGCCATCTCACTACTTCAGGGATTAATTATGTGTAGATTTAAATAAAGTTAATAGCAAGCTACATCTGTATCAGTAGAATCTCTGGACATATATTTATGTGCGGGGTTTGTCTCAGTGTTGCACAATAAACAGAAAGAGGAGACAGCAAATATAGTCTAAGAACCATGTCTAGCATACAGTGTAATTTTAGTGCATGGGTCAATTAGTATGTGTAAAGTAGTAGCAAAGTAATAATTTAAACATTTAAGCTGTGAAAAGGGAAAATGAGAAAAGTAAGACATCTGTTAGCTAAACAAATAGAGAAAAATAGAGTTCATTCATTTATGCTTTGTCAAAATATGCTTAATTAAAATGCTTTTAATTGTAGTACTGTAACGTGAAAATATTGTTGTAGCAATAATTCCACAGACAAGGTTTGATGGAATTGAAAATACTCCCAGTTTTAAGCTTATTTTTATTCTTTTTGTGAATTGGCACTGGATCCTGGGAATTCCTGATGTGCTGAGACCAAACTTTAAAAAGAGAAGTATTACATGTGTAGCCCAAAGGAAGCAGAACTGTATAAATATTAGCTGTCCCTTGCAGCGCAGGGCATATAGATTTCTCTTCTAATTCCAATAGTTAAAAGATTTCACCATGGAATTCATGGGTGACTGCTCTTATCAATGCTCAATTGAATTTCCTCATTAGCCAATAGTTCCTCTAATTTGAGTGGCCTTTTTCATTTATTTCTTAAAGAAACATTTTAACTTAATCCTGAAGTATCGCTTGGTATTTAAAGGGAAATACTGACAAGGCACATATGAAAGTTTCAGGTCTGTTAGCAAAAGTTTATGTGCGATCATTTGAATGATTTCCAAACCTGAAACCTGAGGGTGCTCTGAGCTATTGCTATTCTTTTGCAGATATTCTTTGGCTTGTTTGTCTGTGCTGATGAAATAGTGATATAGAGGGTAAAATTGTAGAATAAACCTATATGCTATCAAGCAAATGGTTTGTGGTTTTAAATTGTAGAGATAAATAGGGTCTAGGATTACAAGTGTTAGAGCTCAAGAAACCCTTTTCACGTCAAGTGGTGTAGCTGCTGAGCTGCTGGGGAAGATGCAAGAACTTTTATTCCCCTTGAATGACGGTGGTGGAAGGGAATCCAGCCCTCACCCTGTTCCTCCCTGCGCACCAGCTCCTGCAATCACCGGCTCCCTGCCGGGAGCAGCGCATTAGGCTCCGCTCAAGTAGCAAAAGTGATCCTTTTGCCCTCTTTGTGTGGGGACCCACAGCGCCTCAACTGAGATGAAGGTGTGAAATAACTACCAACAAAATACTCTTTTCTTTTGATTGCTGTTTACCAGTGTGTCTGCTTGTAGTTTGGGTTCTCTGGGGAGATGTTGGCAGATGAGGAAGATCTTCCAGTATCTCTCTGTTCCAGCTTCTGTGGTCCTGCCACGATGCAGTGCATGGGAGAAAGTCACATTAGAGTGGCGAAACTGTGTTGTTTTTAATTTGTATGTAGATGTTTCTCTAAGTTCAGCCAGTGTGAAGACACAGTTTCTGATATAATGAAGCTGAATTAACTCACAGCATTTGCCCAGAAGAAATTTGAGTCATCTTATACAAGTTCTGTTTTTTTAACCTGAAATTGCCCTTCTTCACATTTTGAATGCCTGAAAGACTTTGCTTTTCCCATTTCTCTCTAGTTCCAAAGGCCGTATGATTATTCACCTCCTTTTCGATTTGGAACGGTCCCAAATGGAAGCACAGAGAGGAATATCAGAAACAACTATCCTGATATGCACCTTTACATGACGAAGTACAATCAGAAAGGAGTTGAAGATGCCTTGGTCAGCTTGAAAACTGGGTAAGCTTTTCCCATTAGTTCTAAAGAATACTGTAGACTTTGCAGAAACTGAGAAATACTGGTCTGTACTTACTGTGATCCTGAACAGACTGGTGTCAGGCATACCGTGTAGTACATGGCTTTTTTTTTTTTAAGTGCACTGTACAGATACCAGAAAGGAAGATGATTGCCTGTAATTTGTATGACTATTTTAAAATTACATGGAGGCTTTGATGTCCTATATAAAATAGATTCAAAGGGCAGAATTAGTATTTCTCAAATTTAAAGAGAGGTGATAGAGATGGACCTGGATTTGGGCAGGGGCTCAACACAGAAGATGATGTTTTGTATAGTTCCTTGTCATCTTTGCAGCACTCTCTCTCATAGGAATGTGCTTTCTCTGGGTGTTATTTCTTTTCAATCTCCTGTCACTTTGGTATACTTCTAGGTATACTGTTACATTTTCTTCCCTCCTTAAATTAGCGTGGCCTTTATTGTCACATCTGAAGTATTGAATTTGGTCTTCATAAAATCTGTAGAGATGAGAGTCTCAAACGTACTATCTAATCCTGGGAATCTTGGTAAATATTCTGGCAAATATTCTTGTCCTTCCTCAAGATTGGAGATTTTGACTTGAGTGCTATCCATCCTTTTCTCTCTCTCTGAAGTAGCTCAATTTGCCTGGTTGGACAAAGAGACTTAAATTTTCATTCTAAATCCTCAAAAGGCATGAGAGTGCCTCACTACTTGTACCAGTATTCATATTGGGGACAGGAATGTTAGCTCTAGTAATCTTTTCTGAACTTACAGGCTTGATAATAGCATGTGTATTTTGTTACTGGACTAAAATAATCATAATTTATCAATATAGTTTGTTTAGGTTTGTTTTGTTTTGAAGTGAGAAGGCTAAATTACCCATAGCGGATTTGAGTGCATCTACTCTAGTGGCTGTTTCAAGGCACATCTCACCTGCTATTATTTATAGTGAACACAGACACATTTCTTCGAATACTAAATTAAGCTGTTACTTTTAGTCCTTTTTAGGGAATCTCTTGTCCTTTAAAATTTTACTCTCCTTCTCCCAAGCATTTAGGGGATTGCAACATATTTCTTATGCATAAAACCCTGAAGTCCACAAATCTTTCCTTAGAGTGCAGACTCCCTTCTTTAAAATGTTATCCTTCCGTCTCTTTCCCTCTCCGCTGTCTCCATGTTGCTGTCTGGAGTCCCTCTGTCGCCATTTCTCAAGGCATTCTTAGCTGGTGTTTCTCGAGCGTGGTTTGTCCCATCCTATGATAGACACATAACGTGAGATGAACCTTGCCCAAGGTCTTCCAAACTGGAGGCAGAGCTCCTGCTCTGACCGAGCCCGTGCAAGTTATATTTCCTGGGTGACAGCTAAATTATGCATTACAGTCAACTGAATGCTACTGTTCCTGCTCTGAATTTTTAAAAAGGCAGCTTTCCTCAATTTCAGCCATTGCTAGCACTTGTTCAGTTGGGTGGATGGTTTATTTAGGGGATGTATGTTCCTTGTACTTTTAACCAACCACTTGTGCTACTGAAAGCCCTGAAAAACTGCCATCAGCTTTAGAGTCAGGAGCCCTGTCAGACACTTAAGCATGAAAAGGGGGGGCTACCTGACTGCAGGGGAGTTCAGGACATTCACTCAAACTCAGGCTGGCTGCTCTTGTGCCAGCTGCTGCTCTTCCTCAAGCACTTTAGTCCTTTTGACAGCGTTAAGTTATTCATTTTCTATAGATAGATTATTTCTTTTTCCCATTGGAGTTTCTTTCCTCTTCTAAGTGATTTCTCAGTGTGGACACCCCAGGTGTCTACTGTGCTCTCCATGACTGACGTTTCTGTAGCAGATGGTGCAAATAAGCTGCCATGTGCGGTGTTTTCCGTATCAATGTAATAACTGCTACATACAGCTGTGCTCCTCGGTATTTTGTCTGATGGCACCTACAGAAGGATTAAACAGCATGCCATCAGCTGCTGAAGTTTCTCACAATAGAAGTGTCACTTTGTGTTTGCTTATGTGGCAGGTTTGGACATTTCAGCAGGAGAGTAGTGTCAAGTGGGCTTACGTATTTTCTGCCTTCAGTTTCTGCAGAGCAAGAACTCTGCAAAGACCTGATCAATGTGGTAATTGTGGGCAGTAAACCCCGTTACAGATCAGGCGGCATGATTGTACCTTCTTTTTGCCTCAGAGTGGTTTCTCTCTGGAAAGATGATTTCATTTAGCTGACCAAACTCCGTCATCCTCACCTGTCACTTGCACCTTGAGCTCACCCAGATTTTCCTTTTTGCTAAGACCTTTGGTGAGGATGTGATGGCAGTTCCCGTGGCTGACACTTCAGGGATCTCTGGAGCTAAAAGAGCCTTGAATGAAAGAGATAAGCCTGTAAACTGTGGGACTGGAATAACTTGCATTCTCTGTAGGGAGTACAATAGAAAAGCACAAATAGGCATTTGGTAGTGTATTATGATTGCTGGCCTCTTCTTTTGCTCCAGACTCATATTCTTTAAAACATCATTTTTCACTTCTACAAAATTTTCTGTTCTGTTCCTCAGTATACGTAACTGTTAGCTCATTTTTTATATACCTGTGCTCTGTCTTCCACATAAAGTTTGTCTTGTCATCCTTATCTAGACTAGATCAAGCTTTCACCTTCCTACTTTGCTTGATCCTATGATTTTTAATACCTCTTGCCCCATGGAGCCTATGGTGCCGCTGCTCTTTTTAGGATGACCTGTTCCTCCTTCCTCAAACTGCTTCTTAGCAAATACATAATTTCTGCTTTCCTCATCAGTATGTGTGTGTTCTGCTTACCTTATTACAGCTCTTTTGTCTGTGTTCATCTTTATTTCTTGTCAAAGCTATTCCTATACTTTTATCTTTCTTATTTTTTCATCGTCATCATTAGTAGCATACAACAAGCAATTTTCCTTACATATCATAAAGCTTGCTGCTTCTGCACAGCTTTTTGAAGATGAACTACTTGGTGATTACAGAGTCATAGACTATAGACCTGGGAAGGACTTGCACAGATTGTCTGGTTGATACTTCTGCTGCTGCGAATCAAAATAAATAGTACCTGTGTTATTCCTGAAGAATGTTTGTATAACCTGTATGTGTTTCCAATCTCACTTTTAAAACAACTTCTGTTTAATTGAAGACACATAAGAATTTGTCCCCTTTAATTCCTTATGTATAATGTTTGATTCTAATTTTAAGGTGGAGCAAAAAATACTAGCATTCGGGCAATACTTAAGGACTGAATAATGCCACGTGTGTGGCATCTGGTCTAAATAGAATCAAACTATTCAAGTAGCCTCTTGTCACACTTCCATCTGGTTTTATTGTGTCTTAAACTCTTAAATATTTTGATCAGCTCTAATTAATGTTAGCCTATTGGGATGTATTGGGAACATCTTAGTCTTTGAGACCATCATGTTCAATACATGATGTTATTGAGTTGAATTGGAAGGAGAAAGCGGGAAGAAGACAAACATAAAGCTTCAGATGCCAGTATTTCTCTAAGGTTTCTTTTTTGTTGGAGGCGTGCTCATGTCCCTTTTCTCGTTCTGAAAACAAATTTAAAAACTAACTGTTTTTTTAATCTTGCTTTCTCACAAGAAGTGAAAAATCGTCTGCCTGAGTCCAGTCGCTAACGTGGCCAGGAAAAACCTGAAGGGCAGAAATACATATAGGAATGTGTACAAAATAAATGATGTTTCTGCCTTTATTTCCTGTCTGGTGTAGGAGTTAGAGAGGTCTTTTGTTGGAGTGTTGCTGTACATGCAGAGAGGAGTGTGCACACATTTGTGTCCAGGAAGCCTTGAACAAAATATGTAGCCCCTTTGTGTTTTTATCTTTGAGGGGCGAAACTAATAGTGTTTCAAAAATTAGCTTACAAGGAAAGCATCTGCATTTGGGGTTTTTTTTAATTAGAACAAACAACTTCACTACAGGGGCAATAGGCTTGGACCTATCTTGTTCAATTAGCATCAGAAATGTTTCAGATCATTCTAGAAAGGAATCAACTGGGGAATGCTGCAAATCAAAATGGAAATGAGCTTTTTTCTTTAAACTGGCATTGACATTATACCTACTCCTTTGAGTGAATCCCCATGGCGGGGGGGGATTCATTGCAGCTTACTCTTGAAGGTTTGTTGCTATCAATGGTGAAGGCAAATTTATCAGCTATAGTGGCTTTCCCCCTTTGATAAGAAATCAACCTATTTTAAAAAAATATCTATAAAGTCTCAATAATATCTACCTCTTGTCAATAGTGTCTTATGTCTGAGATTCACAGATACAGTTCTCAGAAAGCTGCTGAAACACCATGTGAACAAACAGCAGAACTTTTCTCTACTCCATTTATTAATTAAAGGTATGGGTTTGCAATCAGGCCTATTAAAAAGGAGCAAAATTAATGCATCTTGTTATTGAAGTACTACTAAATATTTTTCAAAATGGCAAAATATTGTATCTACTTCAATGCAATTTAGTACTGAAAGTAATCAAAGTTTTACAAGCTTGTCAAAAGATGTACCAGTGTTTTCCCCTAAATTTCATGCATAGAAGGGATCAGCAGAACCGCGTGTGCTGTGCTACCTGCAGGGCTTCAGATTGCCCTTTAGGCAGGAGGGAACAGCCCAGGAATTCTCCGGAGAGTTTTTTTTCCTTTTCCTTAATGAAAACAGAAATAGCAGTTACTGTGCTGAGTGTTATTCAGATGAGTAAAGTCTGTAAGGCATTAGCTAATGTATTCTTGGTGAGTGCAGCCCAGCTCTGGTAGAGCCGTGGTGGCTCCTCTGCGTTCTTTAGATGCTTATTGATCAAATAAAGTTCTAAAAATGCATTGCAAGCATTTCTGTCTATGCTATGTTTAATTAATCTACATTTCTAGAATCCTCTGTATCAGAGAGACACATCCTGTTGATTTTTCTTCTTTGAGAGAATAAATCATTGAGTAGGAAGTAGCTAATTATTGTGTTATGTTTACAGTGGCTATTTGGGTTTGTTTGCTTCTGTTTGCTATACTATACTTTTCCAGAAGAGGTTATAGTTAAAGGATGCTATCTTTTTGCAAGCAAAACAGCCTTACCTTTGCTGTGGGTTGTATCAGCTCCTAGCTGTTGAGTTTGCATGTAGTGTTTCTCTGCGTATGAGAGTTCTGCTGCTGTAAAACTGTCAAGAGGAGAAAATGCAATGACAATAAATTGGAAATGTATTTCATGTTCTCACCTTTGCCCCAGCACATCTACACTGGAATATTGTCTGGGATTTAATTGCTAATGGCTGAAACCAGAAAATTTACTTGGGAGAGTCTCTTTTTACTACAGAGGTAAAATGGGAAACTTTCACTTGTCTATTGCCCATCACTGATGAATCCATCTCATTTTTTTCTTCGCTTAATTTTCCTGGATTGGATATGAGAACTGCTGCTGAGTATCACACAGTGTATATCTTGTTTCAAGAGCAGAGATGGTCTAACTGATGCTGTGTAGTGTATTGATTTGAGGACTTGCTTTCAGTTTCATTGCAAAAAAGCTGAGAATATAGCTTGTTTCAAGGAAACTGCAGTAATGAATCCCTTGTGTTCCACAGGCAAGCAGCCCCTCGTACAGCTGCAGACCCTCTCGCTGTCACATGCAGTTTTCAGTTTTTATTTACAGCCACAGCTGTGGCTATATATTCAGGGATTTGGTGGTGAAGTTTACTTGGGACTCCATCTGCCTTCCTGTTAAAGATTGCTATGCTTGGTAGTTTATACCCATCAAGTTAAATACCTTGTTCCCCAGTCATCTGTGGCATACTGGCAGAAATGCGAAGCCGCTTGGTAAGAATGCTGATTTGAGTTGTCCCCCGAGACGATGCTGTGGGCCTGCAGGCATGTCCCGAGCTGCTAGTCGCTTTGGTAGAAACATGAGATGATTCCATTCCTCAGCATTTTTAATGAAGAATAATAACGCTAGAAGAAACACCTGAAAGTACCTAACTGAACAGTGTGGATGGCATAAGAAGTTATTTCCTCCCTTCCAGCACGCTCTCCCATGTGAAAACAACAATATGATTATTAATACTTTTTTTAGAATCCAATGGTACTTAGCAGAGAAAGTGCAAGAGAAGACCCTAGAAGCCTCTGATGCCCTTTTAACCCTCAGTTATCTAAGTTCATTGGCCTGAACTGAATTTTGGTTGTGCTTACAGTGCTTATATATGGTGTCCAATTCGCAGCTTTGCGTGCTCTGTTAGCTGTGGCACAGCTCCCAGCTGGTCAGACCTGTGCTGGCAGCTTCTGCCGCGTGGCTCCGGCAGGACCAGGAGGCAAACATCGCCATTGCTGGCAGCTGGGACACCATGCACCTTGTGCCCAGCAGGTCCTTCTGTTAATTACGTCTGCCAGTTAAAGTGGTGGTGTACTTAAAATTAAAACCAAACCAAACCTGTCTTTTAGGCTGCCAGCTGACACCTCCACCTGGATGCAAAACCAATTTCAATATTTTCTTGCAGTATTTAAAATTTATTTTTACGGAAAAAATTTTATCAACATTTTCATCAAAGGAAAAGCTTGCTAGTTTTTATTCTTTCTGTGGTTCGTACCTTTTCACCTAAAAAGGGGAGGGAAAGCTATGAGAGAAATTACCTGTTTGAGAGAAGAATTATATATTTTAATTTTTCATACAAAGCACAAGTTCTTCATCATTCTTGTGAGCAGATAATAACAGCTTGCAACCGGAACTCAAAGAAATGTGCAGCAGACATAAATTTTTAAACTTTTAATCTAGTGGCTCAATATATTTTGATTGTTTCTGATTGACAACACCTTACAGCATTTGTAAGTGAGAATTTTCATTCTTTTCTTAGACTTCGGATGTCACAGCACATATAGCAGTTCTTTTACCAAATTTTTAAGAAATTGCCAAAGATGGTTGACTGAAGTGTGTTTGAGGGAGAAAGGGAAAGGTCAGTGAGGCACCGTGAGATATCTGTAGTCTATAATAATTTATTGCTTGCAACCCTCCTGGATACCTGTTATGATACATGAAGAAAGAAACTGTGCTGAGGACAGCTTTAGCACAAACACTCCTTTGTGCAAGTTGAATTTTAAAATAAAGTATCAAATCCTTAATATCCAGCTATCATTCTAAGATCCTGCTTTCACATGGCCTACTTGTCAAAGACCTCTATTCTGAGCCTGCTTGGGTTTTGCGTTTTTCACAAGCTTCAAAAACAGGATTGAAAAACCAAATACAGCAACTGAAATAATGAGTTTTCAGATGGGTGATCTTTGCTCCAGTCACATTTTTAACATGTCACTGAAACAGCAACCAGTAGTTGAAGTATGTACTGATCTTAATGAGGAGGGAATGTTGTTCTGTTCTTTCAAGGTGTCTTTCAAAGTGTGAAAGCCTTAGAGATCTTTTGGGATACTCAAAATTCACCAGTTTATACTGAATCTGAAACTTGTTGCTTCACATGTGATTGAAAAAATATGTTCCTGAATCTGCACTTGCTGTTATTACAACAAAATTTATAATCTAAGACAGGAATTAGACTTTTTCTTTAAAGAAAAGTACTGAGTGATGAATCCAATTTGTATCTCTAAATGTTGTTTCATTAAGGAGAAATGTTTAAGAAAATTGTTATCCATATTTTCATCAGATCTATAGGATGTTAATTTAAAAGATTTTTGTCAGATGCTGAAAGGGCAAATTATTGTTCCACATGATCATTCCTTTAAGGGGGCGATAAATCCAAAATGTGAATGTGTGACATAAGATGAGAAATTCATATTTCAGATAATTCACTGTTAATGGTACTTATAACTAATGGTCAGGAATAAAGAATAGCTTAGAGGACTAATTTAACTGTCTCCTGGATTGCGGTACTTCTGTACAAACGCATCTGCTAGACCCTTTTTCTGAATATAAGTTTTGGACATTTTTGGACATTGATGCTTTGAAGCATCCATTTCTGCAGCTGGTCTGAAAGACAAAATAAAAATCAATAGAGCTGTGAGACAGGATCATGGGCACTCCTTAGAAAAAAGCTGAACTGAACTTTAATTTTTTGTGTCAAATGAAATCTGAAACCGATTTAGACTACATCTGAAGCACTGATGAGTTCAGGCAACTTTTGCCATAAATCCTATATGCAGTATCATGCTTATGTCTGCCTACTTTCTGTAGTTGAAATAGAGATGTAGAAAACTTTCAAAATTTGTTGTTCTTTAGTACTCTTTAGTGCTGACAAGCTGAAAGAATCACAACTGTAGAACATATGGTGGGGCTTAATACAACCTCTTAGGTCATGACATAGCTATTAATCTGAAGCCAAGAAGATGTATTCAGGTACAATAGCATCCATACGTGCCTAGTTTCTTTTATTCCTCCTTAAGCATCTATGTTTTGCTGGTATCGTAGATTATTGGTACCCAAGTCTAAGATGGTGAAGATTTACTGACCATACATAGGTATTCCTAAACCATACATCCCTCTGAGGAAACTCGTAAGTTGAACAGCACTGAACAAAGATCCAAAACTACCTGGAAGAGTGTGATGTTTGCCACACTCCAGAATGTCTATTTATTCCTTTCAGTTTTGACAGTAAGTACTAAATGATTGTAGAAATACAAATACGCTTTCCTTAAAACCATCTGAAGAAGCTGCTAATGTGAACAACAATTTTCTTCCTGACATTCTGAAAAAAAAAAAAAAAATCTCTGCTGAAAGTTTGGCCCATTCAGTATTTTCTCTCCTTGTTGGGGTTGGTCAGGTTCAGGCAACTTCCACAATCAATACTGTAACTTATTTTGGAATCAGATGGCTGGGGTAACTTAATTTCAGTTTACATTATGATGCTTTCTTTTGGACTTCAACCTTATATTTGTTTCAGTGTTCATTCTAATATTCATTTTGGTATTACGCTCTGAGGGGAATGATTATCAGTTGATGTTACAACTGTAGTCACCCAAGCTAGGAATTGGAAAGCTGGTTTGCAACTGGGCAACTGCTGTTTGTGCTGAAAGGCTGCAGAGACGTGAAAACATGTAATTTGCTGCTCCATCTAGACACTTTCTTTAGAGCATCTGTTCACTAACGTATCAATTCTGAAATCCAATAGCTTTAAAGAAATGTGTGCCTGAATCAGCATAGCTTGCCTGCTGCAGGGTTTGGACTACAAAGTGCCCCAAGCTGGCAGCACAGAGATAAAGACTTCCTATGGCATTTCCACCTGTGGCAGGATTTTCTGGCACTAGTTTTTCAAATGGCTGATCCCTGGTTCCCCATCCCTTGCCGTCCTTTCAGGAGTTGCAGTTATTCTCACATTCTTGTGTTTCTTCCACATGTGTAGAAAAGTCAAAATAAATAACAGACTGGGTAGAACCTAATGTGCTCTTCCAGGGGACTTTCTGGGTGGGCCTGGTTTTTACAGGCTTTGAAGAACAGGCAAATAGTAATATTGGCATTTAGAGGGTTATTGGGATCTGAGAAGGCACTCATTGAAATGTCTGGGGAAGTTCATACCTCCGTAGTTTCAGGTTATCTATAAACAGAAGCAGACATCATCGTGTCCTTTTAAGCTGAGTCACGTTCTCAGGAGTTTTTTGTGGCCATAAGATAAATGCACTGCCTCTTTTTTATTTTATTTTTTTTTTTTAACCAGCCTGTCTCTCCTGTTCAGCTGATCCATGGCAACTTGCCTTTAGGAAAAAAAAAAATTTATAGTAGTTTATTTCTTATTCCTATAATTTATAGTAGTTTATTCCTTACTCCTTTACTCAGTACTTGAGTGCTCTTCTAATTTTTTGTTAATAAGGTTATCTCCTGTGTCTATATTACCATTTTTTAGGTAATGCAGTTATCTATGTAATGTCTTTAAATATTATAAAGTACTTGGAAACAAAATGAACAGGTGAAAGTAGCTATATCCCATCTAACCCCTCTTCTTTTGAGAAAAAGCTATTCTAAATTTTAGTATGCATTTGATTTGGGGACGAGATCAGGTGCTTGGTGAAATGTGCTGATTTTATCCTTCATTATGCTATTGTAACTGGGACAAAACCTTTAATCTAAAAATATATTCCCCCTACTCGACTTTTCAGATTTTGTGTTTTGATAAACTGACGCTTTGCAAGTACTTCATTGCTTGGCTTCTGAGACTTGAAGTGGGACACTATTCCATTGCATAAATTAATCATAAAGGCACACTAAATTTTCCACTCTGTTGTTGCTAAGGGAAATGCTGTAGGGCCTGGGAAGGTGGGTGGGCAGAGGGGTGGTGCAGGGGAGCTCCTGTGCGTGAGGGGGTGACTATGCCCAGGCAGGTACCCACAGCCAAGTGAGGCAGGAAGGTTCACGGCGGCTTTTCTGGCAGCCTGAGATTGCCCTGACAGGTGAGGTGAAGCCTCCACAATCTCTCACGATGGTGTTAATGTCTGTCAGAGCTTCCTCTTTCGAATTTTGTGTCTGCATTTCCTGTGTGAAGATTGAAGTGAGGACAGTTTGAGCTGGGAGAAAAGTTGAAAGCTCATTCCTTGCTAATGAGTTCATCATTTAACTGGGTTAAACTTTGTTAACCTGCGTTGTTCCAAGGAGGCGGTTGTTAAATTTTCCCCTAATGAATTAGCAGTGTCAGGATGTCAAGAAATCCATCCAGTATACGTGACCTTAAGATCTGCGTGGAGCTATTTGAATATGTGCTAAAAGGAAAAGTCAGTGCTGGTGACAAAGTGCCAGCAGATAACCTGAAATGCACTTTAGTCAAAACTGGGAAAAAGAAATCATCAGTCCATCATGCTAAAGGTTAAATTTCTGCTTCTCTTGCTCCAGCAATATCGAAGTGTCATTTTAGAGCACTTTCTTTGAAGCCTCATCTTCAGAGCAGCTCTCTTTCCCTTTGATTGCTGTGTCAGTCCATAGTGACCTTTTGGCATTAGATCCCCTGGACGTAGCTTTAGAGATGCACAAATGACATTGTGTCTCTCATTGTGCACTATTGACATATATTCTTTTATCCCTTCTGTGGATAAAGAAGGGATAAAATATAAATTATTAAATTTGTAATACATCAGTAAATCTGTAATGTAAATCCATCTATTTTAAAGCCAGTATTTTTGCACTTACTGCCTTACCAACAATGGTATTGATGATCTCTAAAATAGATGCTTATGTTTAATCCAGCCCTAAGTGGATAACAGTTTTTTGCCTAATATCAAATTATAAATGTTACTGTAAGGGTCACGTGAGGCATTTATTCTGCAGATTATGTAATTTATTTTCAAAAGCAAAAAAGCTGAAAAGTAGAGCTTTTTGCAGACTGTTTTGAAAATGAGCTTTGTCTCTCCAAAATTATGTTTAGAAGACAAAGCTTTAATAGGTAAAAGTATTCTTGATGAAGGGGGTGGGGATAAAGAGGGGAGGGAAAAGCTGGTGTTAAAAGTATTATTTGAGGATTCACTGAATTGCAGTTTGACATTTGTAATAAGACAGTAATTTCAAATATTGTGCTTTCTAAAGACACTGCTGGAGCCTTAGTAAATAGATATGACACTCGCTATGTCATAATCTTTGTAGTCTCTTTTGCATTTATTTACAACCAAATTTGAGGAATAACATCTCTTATTTTTTAATTCACCTAGGCCAATTTCAAAAATAGATCTGATTTCATTAACTATCTTTCCTCAGAATAACACTTATATAAATTATAATGAATAATTATTCTTAAATATGTAATTGACCTTTTAATTTTCTAGAACAAGCCCTGGAAGGTGCATATTTGAGTTAAAAGGTACCCTTTGTCAAAAATAATGTAGAGAAGTCATTGCAAGGCAGCTGTTTACAGCAAAATGCAGTGCAAGCAAATTGCTATGATGGTGCACTTAATAGATTACGTGCATTCTGCTTTTGTGTAAGTCAAATCTGTGTTAATAACAATACACAGCTTTCATCTGGCCATGAAAAGAACATATTTGGGGTGTTAGAAAACAAAGAAATGAGAGTGAGAAAAATTGATTCTGAAGTTAATGCCCTGGATCTGACAGATGAACACTGCACTGAACGGTACCCACTATAGCAAGAAATTAATTCCGCTGTACATATTGTGTGTTTGGATTTACTTCAGTAGTTGAAAACTGCAAAGTGACTTCAGTCATGCTTCAGCATCTCTGATCCTCAATGGAAACACAGTGTTATTTGTTCCATAGACTCCAGTGCTTGACAGTAGAAGAATGTGAATAAACAGGACTGCATGAAAGCATCCCTCTCCTTTTCTGAATACTGTGACGCAGGTCATAACAGCACACAAAGTAATGAAAAGGGATTGATTTCTAGTGTGCTGGATTACTGTTTGTGTCTCCAGAGCTACTGAGCAGATTGCCATTTTAGATTTTTCCCTTTTCTTGCCATCAAGAACTCAAAATCCCTGAAGGATCATGTAGTTGCTTAAAGAAGCAAAGTAGCATTTTCCAAGTGAGCTGTACTTCTCTTGTTGAGGAAGAAGCGATGACTAACAAAGGGGCATTTTCCTAATCCTGCTTTTCATTTTTTATCATAGGAATTTAGTAAAAAGTATGTGCAAATAATAAAGATGTGGAAAATTATAGGGAAGTATTTTCAGCTTTTCTGAAATTGCTTTTTTGCTTTAATTTTCTTTACACAGGCATTTTCTGAATGTGTACAGCAACACTTTAGAGAAAGGGTTTTTGCAATAGCTATTGTGATTTTTCGACTCATACTTCTTGGTGACTCATAAACGTTTAGGTACAAGACTGTCCACATTTGGTTTTCACAGATCTCCCACTTCAAATTATTACATTCAGTAATGCTCTTTCAGGTTATTATAGAACTATTCCAATTCATAATTTTATAACACCTGGTGTTCTCCTATGCTGTGTGAGCTAAAATTCTCCCCGCCCCTTTCCTCTTTGTGCTTGCTAGGTAATGAAGGACATTTGCCTTTGTAGGCTCTCTTATACGAATATTCAAAAATGTTTATTTTCTGTCCTACCCAGGATTATTGCAGTAGTTCAGATTAAGTTTACAAACCTGCCAGTTGCTCAGGTGAGTCATAACACTGTAGTCCTCTTCCTCTGCATTCAGTGGAGGTGCCCAGTGTGTTTGGCTAGTTTGTGGCAGTTATAAATCTTGTTTCTTGCTGCATTCCACTTTCTGTAGTTCTCTTTCATCTTTCTAATAATTCTTAGCAGTTTATTTAAACCTACACAATGTGACAAAGCTTTTCACCCCCTGAAGTGGCTGCACTGAAATGGCAAGTTAATTGTTTCGTTTTTATGTGACTAAGGTTTGCAAGAAGCTTTGAGCCTCTCTTGATGTGGGGTGCTGTACTCGGTGCATGTAAGCTGCTTTCCAGAGGATGTGTAACTTAAATAGCAGAGCGGTCGGCACGCAGGGCAAGAGAAAGCTTCTCAGCTGTGTGGCACAGTTGAATTTTGTTGCCAGAAGAACAAAGATCCTGGGACTTGACAGTCCTTCTGTAGAAAAAGAAGAGAAAGAAGAAAAGGGTGAGCTGGAGCACTGCTCCAGGCTTCCCAGTCCTGCCTTGAGAATGGCAAGACAGGGAGAGGCTACTGCCTTCAGCGGTCACTGCCATGCATGCAGCATGGCTCGTCTGGCACTGCCAAGGCAAACAGCAGATGTGGCTTTCCCTACATGGACATAGCAGGAAGGAAAGTCCTCTGCAGCCCCAGCTGCCTGCTGGACTGCGCAAATGCCTGCTTTGCCTTCATCCCAAGCTTATGCTCACTGCCATCCTTGCAAACAACTGGGAAAGGGCCAAATTGTCAGACTTGCTCAGATTTTGCTGTCTCAGTTTTTGGAAACTCTTATTGAGGAATTTGTAAAGTTGTCTGAAAGTTCTTAAAAAGTCAGAGTGTCAGGAAATTCACCTCCTAGGGAGGGGAGAGTTGGGTGCCCTAACATCCAAGAACTTCATCCATGGCCCGTTACTCCCTGCCCAGGCTGCAGGGGTACATTGTGTTCTGAAGCTTTGCTTTGCAAGGAATAGTACTTCTGTAATCAGCACATGGCAAAGAGATAATTAAGCCTAGAGAGGTTATAAGATTTATGTTGGAAATGGAGAAAGTGTATTCTGAGTATGAGTTTGTGTTTGTGGGAAGAAAGACTTTTTCAGGGCAATCAAGGTTTTGGTTTACAGTTCGGGCACTGGGCAGCAACTGATAGCAGAACCTTTCAGCACTCGGCATCTGTGAAGAAGGTACCTCATGTTTTTAAATTGATTTGCATAATGAGATTTATGGTGACCTTATAGAAATAGTATAGAGAATACCCTTAAGTGATGTGTTCTGTGTCTTCAGAACCTGCTTTCCTCATGTGTATCCACTGCAGCTGATGCCAGCCCCTCTAGAGGGAAGCTGAAGCTGGGGGTGGGGGGGCACAGTGAGTGAGTGAAACTCTTATTGTTCCTTGTGTTTCTGTCCCAGGGTTTTCCTGAACTGAGAGCTGCATGGGTAGAGTGTGATTTCTGAGGTAGCACAAGGCTCTTGCCCTGGAGTCTTTAGCAAATATATCTTTTTTTCCTCTGCATTTCTGACTGAGTCTGTTTCGACAGAAGAAGAGCTGACTCTTAATATTTTCCCTTTGTTTACCAGCATGTGTTTTATATGCCTACATTGCAAAACTATAAATCCCAGAATAAACAGATGACAAATTCCAGAGTGTATTTAATTTAGGTCGGTTTGTTGCAGCAGTGTCAGTACCCACAGAGAGGAGCATTACTTTCCAACCCGTTGCTTGAGCCAAAGAACTCCACTGAGAGGGGAGGTATCCTTCCTTCCCTCCCCACAGATAAAAGCATGCCATTGGATTGTATTGATTATGGTAATTGCCTGCTGTAGGTCAGAATTGTTGAGGGTCTGGCAAACAAGTTTTTCTCCTTTTTTTCCCCTTGTGTCTACCCAAAGGATGTGGATTTTTGTTCTTTCTCTCTACGCAAACCAAAGATTGTCTCCCAAGTGACGAATCAAAGCACATCATTTAGAAGACTGTTTGGCCTTGTGCTGAAGGCTGCAGGCTTGGGCAGTGCCCCAACCTCCCCAGCCGCCTCCTGGCTATTTCCAGTTCAGTTACCCTCAGTGCTGGGTAGTCATAGCTTATTTCTGGGTTGAATTTGTGACACGTCACCTTCCAGCTGTTCAGCAATTGTTTTCTCTGTGTTCAAGTACCCATTTAAAGGAGGGAGAGAGTCAGACTTATGGCATTGATGGAGCTAAGCTGACTTCTAAGCCGAGGATTGCACCAACTGAGTTTTAGGCAAGAGTGGAAAAACAACAACAAAAAAAGATGGCCCAGTTTTTCTTTTAATGGTTGCATGAGCCACCTGTACATTCTCTAAATTAACTGCTTCACTAAATTCTGATTTGGTGACTTGAATGGTGACTGTTTGGGTAAGTATACTTGGAGGGAAGCAATAAAGTGCAGAAAGTAGTGACAGGATCTTCACTTTTTCATAATAGTAGACAAAATCCAACAACCTCACTCTTTCCTGGTATTTCTCTTGGTTTAAATGGAAATGGATAGGGGAGGTTTTTAGTGCCACATTTTTGCTATCTGGTGTAGAGTTCCACAAAAGTTAGAGTTCTGTATGAATCTGTTGATTGATTATTTAAGAACAAACATTCAATTTTGTCATGAATGGAAGTTTGGGGTTTTTTTTCTGTCAGTAGCCAAAATCTGGTATGCCTAGGTCTTGCTCTGTTCTGTGGATATGAATGAAAAGCTTTATCAACATAAACTGATTTAAGCTAATGGCAAGTATGATTCCAAAACTTGAACAGCAGCAGGATTCACGACTGGTACATAATTGAAGTTGATGTTCTTGTACCTGTTTGTGCCACAATTAATTTATTTTTATAATTCCCTTTCCATGAAGACAGGTCCGAACTGTTTACATACAGCATTTTGCCAGCCTCTGCCATTTGCATCCCATCAGAAAATTTTAGTAGGGATGCATTACGGCTCTTCAAAGGCAGGGCAGGCAGTGCCAGTGAGGGTGGCAGGGAGAGACCTCTCCTACGCCGACCTGTGACGCCGACTGTGTAGCTGTGTCCTCCCCAGACCACTGGCTCCTATGAAATAGGTGAAGATGCTGAAAAAGGAGAGTGTGTTACTGGGGGATGTAATAACTTTGGTTTAGGGTGTCATTTAGCGGAGTTTGGTCTGAGATGATAGTTTTATCCTACTGCCTCGGTATTCTGCTAGTTTTGTGCAAGTGGTGGAACTCTTAAAGGGTTTGGCTGGAGAAGAGGGCAGCAATACAAAATATACTTAGGTTTATTTTTTCCTTTTAAAGATTGTATATGAATTTCTGTAGGTATAAGTATGTCTTTCATCAAGGTCTGCTACTGGCAAGTGATTGTTCTTCCAAATGGCGCCCTCTTCTTGTATATACACTTTTATTGTCAGGTTTTATATGCAATTTTATTTTGTGAAATATCCATGCACCTGTCTCTTCTAACACCTGCTTTACAGTGCTTCTTAAATGTTATCCCTGAAGAACACTGCCTCTTTTCCTTTCCTTGCTGGTTTTGTTTTCTTTTAATTTCTTGTGTTCCCTGTATACTTTAGGGAGTGGGATTATCCCATTCTTACATTGTTAGGTAGGTGGGCAAAAAGACTTGAAATTTCCCTCAAGAAGTTCCTTATTTCTGCTGTGTTCCAGGTACAGAAATAGTATGTTTGGAAGTGCGAATCATAAAGAAATATTTTCTCTAATTTTTAAGCAGGATTTAGATAGCTGTATCAGATATGCCTCAACACCTTCCTCTGTTTTAGCAAGGACTTAACCTCCACCTTCCTTGTTTATTTTTGGAAAGAGACATATAATAATAGTGTGAAAAACTGGTGAAGTCACGTTTTTGGTCTCATTCAGTATTTTAAATAAGCTAATTGGTTATTGTTGTTTCAATTCTAAGTTCTCTGTTGTCATTTGTGCTGCTTTTGGATATCATTTTCTACCTTAAAATATTTATTTTGAGATTTTGAGAGCAAAGATACAAAGATAACAGGGCAAGACATTTTGTAGCTTGGTTTCTCCTGCTCAGTATTTTTTAACAGCATCCCTTAAAATAGAAATGCAAAACTATGTGTCCTACTTTCCCCTCACTAAAATAGATGCCTTTTGTTAATTTTAGATACAGCAGAGCAGGATATGTAATTAATGATATCAAAGAATCCATATGATATTCAACAGGGTACTAACATCAAGGACGAAACAAGTCTGACAACAGCTGTCCCTAATGATTTGGTCTGTAAAATGTTTTCTTTTATTTCAGGAAGTTGGATGCTTTCATCTATGATGCAGCAGTGCTGAATTACAAGGCTGGAAGAGATGAAGGCTGCAAACTTGTGACAATTGGGAGTGGATACATCTTTGCCACTACGGGCTATGGGATAGCACTTCAGAAAGGATCACCTTGGAAGAGACAAATTGACCTAGCCCTCCTTCAGTTCGTTGGAGATGGTAGGGACCAACCTTTTTCCTCTCTTTTCTTTCTCTAGGTATGCACAGTTAATGCAGTTTTAGTAGCTCCGAGCCTTTTACTACTGTTCTCTTACAGTCTTTAAAAAACCCAAACAAATGCAAAACAAATGAGTCACATTATTTCTCGGTGCTGAGACAGGAATTCTCTTCCACTCTCTTCTAACTCACCTCACCACCAAGGACATTTGCATCTATTTTCAGAAAGTCTTTTCATATACATCACGAAGTAAAGCTGGCCTCAATGTTACAGAGCATTCCTAAATTTTTTTATTTTCTTTTTTTATTTCTGCCTTTGAGCAATTGATGATTGCTCATCATTGAGATGATCATTGAGATGATCTTTCGAGGTCCCTTCCAACCCTATGATTCTATGATTCTATGAATTCCTGGGGAGTTTTGACTTGGAAGATAAATTATCTTTCAGCATGACTTTTTTGCTATTTAAAAGCGTTTCGCTCAGGTCTGAACCAGTGCAACTGATCCCTAATCTAAGGTGGATTAATTTAAATTTCTGATAAAAGAATGTTTACAACATTGAAGTGAGGTGACTAGTTTTATTGGATTTCAAACTGCTATTTTTCATTCTAACACAACACCAGAGGAATTTTAAGTCTTGTCACTTTTGTCCTGCTGAAGAAGAATACTTACCGCACATCTTTGATATATTTGAAGACAGTAATAATGACTTGCTCTCCACATAGGGCTTGAACTACATTTTAATTGTAGAACTGTTTCACTGCCACAGTGAAACTTCAAGCCTTTCACATGTGCATACAAATAAAAATATGGTTTAAAAAATGTCTGTGTTACGACTGACTAAAATCCTCCCTCAGGTTGGAATGTGGTACATGTTACATAATCGTTGTGATATTTTTTATTACATAGATACATATTTTAATTTTGCATTTCTCTGATGGTGAAAAAAAGGGCTTTACTGAAGAATAAATACGCGCTTAAGATCACCAACAGCATGCCATTGAGACACAGGATGGCAAATTTCTTTGTAATGTGACAGTTTAAATGGCCAAGTGCAGGACCCTAGCATAGTGGCCTCCTGTTCCATAAAAAGCAAGACATTATTTTTCATACTGGAGACAGTGAGTGTGTTAGTCTTCCAGCACATGGATTATATTCCTATTATAATACTAAACAACTGGAAGAGATGTAATCATCATGACTGATGCATTTTGTCTGGTGTTTGTGTAGAGATACTAGCGTCACCATTATTGATCTGCTGGATTTAGAGAGGCTTATGGAAGAAACATTGCTTACCTCTACTAAGGAATGAATATATGACCCATAATAGCTAGGTTTCAAGCAACTACATAGTCCTGGTTTAAACAGATGCAATTTATTGGCTAAAATATTTGCTTTATTTTTCTATTTGTGAATATTTTAGGAACAGAATATATTTCTATTTGTGTAATACCACTAAGAAGCGTTAGGTGCTGTAATTCTGACCCATTTTTAGATGGGGAAGTTGAATCAGAGAAGTTGAATTATTTGTCCCATACTAAGGAAGAAAATGCTTCGGTAGCCTGAAGGAGGATCTGGGGTGTCTTTCTCAGTTGTGGGCTAACCCCTCCTGATGTTGCCAGAGCATTGCTGAGGTTTTCATTGTTTTCACCGAGCATTTCTTCATGCTTACTCCATCATCCTTTTTGATACTTCTCATCCAACAAAAAGAAATGAAATCACAGAGAAAGAAAATAAACTAAATAGAAGGGAAAGTATCTGAAGCTATTCAAGAAAAAGCTCATCAAAATACCAAAGGTACTGCATATTTATGCATCACTTTGTTTCTGAATATCGTGGAGAAAACAAAATGGATGTGAGGAAAGAGGAAGAAATCTTATCACATATTTGCACTTTGAGCTGTGGATTTATGTGGTACATGAGTGCATCTATCTTTAGCCCATTTTTAGTAGCCAAAAATAATACAAGTGAATTGTCTATGAAACTCAGTATTAAAACTTCCATATGAATAATTTATAGAATTGCAATCGATACAGATGGCACTCAGGTGAATGAAACCTTGTCATGAAATGTCTGCTCCCATGTTCATCTTGCTCAGGTATAACTTCAGAAGATGAGCAAAAGTTTTGAACGGGCAAACCATGGGGACTGTGCATGTGTTTATGGCATTTTTTCAGTGGTATTTTTCAATATCCTTAGAAGGAACTCTGAACAACCCATGAATGCTAAAATGTTCATTTTCTCATGTAAAGGATCCCTAAATTTGTTCAGAAAATGGTGTGGGCACTATTAAAGAGAATAGCAGTTGCACATACATGATACGTAGGAATTATTGTAGGTAAGTTTCCTTTAGTCCCAGAATGTTTCCTACCTTGTCTCACTTCATTGTCTCACAGGTCTAGATGAGAATTTTCAGGAAAACGAACAAACAAACTGGGGGGGAGGGGGGGGGGGGGAGAAAAAAAAAACAACCCAAACCCCCTTAATGATATTGAGGTTGAAATTTCTTCTACTGATTTATAAAGTACATTGCAGGTGAACTGGAACGAAACACCAAGATATAAAATGTAAAGAGTGATTGCCTGGAACTAGCATGACCTGATTTGTAATCTGCGTCTAACTTCAGTAGGTCAATGAGTTTAGCTGTGAACTTGCAGAACTCTGTTTTGATGAATTAGAAGGGATGAAACCAGAGTTCAGACCAACACCACTTTGCTGTATCACTAAAAATCTCTTTGAAGTTATCTAGACTAAAAGCAAGTATGATTGTGGGGAAAGTTTCATCTGAAGCTGATACTCCTGGGAAAGCCTCAGTGGAGTCTGAATGAGGTTGATTAAGTAAATAGGCAAACACAAATGAAGGCAAAAATACTACTTTCATATGTATAGCTTCTAGAGAATTTATTTTTCTCTAAGACTAAAACTATAAAACAGCAAAGCGCCTAGTAGTATTGAATTATTATTCAGTATATGTAATAGAACGTTCAGCACATTATGGAATAATTTCAGTGAATGATTATAGATCTAATGAGTTTCCTAACTGTACAAAAAAAAATCCTAATGAGTTGAACAAACACAATTTCTTGATGTGAGTGTGATGTTTATGAGAGGAGAGAACCTTTTGGATGATACTAGATATTTGGATAAGACAAAGTAATTTGTTTAAAACTGTATCTGATTGCACCTACAAAGAGGCATGATCTCATCTCTTTTACTCGGTACTGTGATAGCCTTTTGAAATGTGTTTTAAAGCTTTCAATTTCCTCTGCCTGTGTCTTTCTCCTGTGGTTTTTCTCATTTGATTTTTTTCTTGCTCCTTCTATATTATTCTCCTATCCAAGGCAGTTCACTTACATATTGCAGTGAAATTTTTACACAGTGGATGGGAACCTTTTCCCTCTTCCTTGCTGATATAAAACATCCAACTGGAGTATTAATGACTTGTTAATGTAGGAGCATCTTTTCATACTTTCCAAAGCATGATACTTTTTCTGCATTAAAGTCAATGGCTTTGAGCCCTCTTTTTTTATCTTGTTGGCACTGGAAAAAAAAATAAGATAAATACAGAGGGATGTAGGTTTGTGTTAGGGATAACTTTAAGCTTAAACTGGGTGGTTTACATATATCTACATGAGGATAGTTCTACTGGGTGGGTGAATTATGCTGACAATTAACAATTATCCTGTGAAAGCGACTCTGAAGTCTCAGTGGAATGATGCAGGCTACAAGATGCCCAATTTGTTAATAAAACAAAGAGGAAAAGTGACAAGGGGAAGGAGGATGGGAAGAAGTTGCTGAGGAATTTGAAGAACAGTGTTGTGGTTTTGGCCAAATTGGCCCATGGCCAGTGACAGAGGCCCCAGCCTCTCATGCATGGGGAGGAGGGGGAGAGATAAAGAGAGATTTATGAGTTTAGAAGAAACTAAACTACTTTAATGAAATATTAATTATAAGATAAAAAGGAAAATAATGAAATAAAAACAGTATGTACAAAACCCTATTAAACTGCCAGGATGATGTCACCGGCAGGCACTGGGGAAGTCCCAGGCTGGACTCAGCAACAGGTGGGAACTGGGTTCCAGAGTTGGAGTCAGGAACACACTGATCGGGATCAAAGGCCGATGAGCAGACAGGGTCCTCCTCGGATGTCAGCCCTTGAAGGAAGAAATTGACCCTTTGATCCCTCAGCTTTTATGCTGAGCATGGGGAAGATGGGATGGAACACCCCTGTTGGTCAATTTTGGGTCCCCTGTGCTGTCTGCTCCTCCCCACAGATGGGACCCCTCTACGCTTTTCTGCTTCTGACCCTCTAATGGAGCACATAACAAAATTAGCTGACCTGGGTTGTTACAGAAATAAGTATAATCAAGAGTCTCTCTGCATACCATCCCTTGGCTCAAACTGTCGTATCACTCTGAACGAACTGGTTTAGACACTACACGCTGTTAATTTCAGAGAGGAGGAAGAGGCCTAGCTAAGAAATAAAATTACTGAACAGAAACTTGGTTCTCTTTTATCTCAAACCAGAACAAATAGCTACTTAGTTGTCTCAAAAATCAAATTATCCCCAAAATGTTCTATCAGTTGGTCTGTGCAGGTTCATATACATAGCCCAGTTCATAGGAAGCTGAGATAAATATGTGTTAGTATAACATGCTATTTAATTGAATTTAATTAAATTCATTTCTTTGGAACGCTGATTTTTTTTAATATAAAATGCTAGGAGTTGCTTTTTCTTCTATAAAAGGATACGAGTGAAGTGTGTTACTAGTGAATTTCTGGCTCTGTGCATCACATCTCATTATCTGCTAAAGCTTCCAGTTGATGATTAACATCTGCAGTTTTGTTTAAAACAGTTGATGATCAGGGTAATTCTCTAAAGCGCAGCGGGGGTTGTGCTTCTATTTGGCTTGCTGTGGTTGCAAGACAAAACTTTCATTGCTTTTTAACAGAGAAATAAAAATATTTCTACTGAGACATAGAATACTATTTCTCAATCTTCTGTGGAGAAATGGAAGCACCCAGGAGTTCAAAAGCAGCTAAAATGATATGGCTGCTAAGAAGCAGCTCCATCATTTTGTTTGGATCTTCCGCCCACAGCCACAGGAATGTGTCAGAACAGAAATGTTGTGCACTGAAGAATCGCATGATACGTGCTTTGATTTCTTTTATAAACCTCTGTAAAGAGCAGCTGGGCAGGCTGACATACCCAGAATGCAGCATGTTACCCTAGCAGCTGTCAACTGCTTTTTTGTGCTGGCTTGCCATTTGATAAATGCAGCAAAAGCCCAGGCACACAGCCTGTGTAATTTAGCAATCTGTAACTGCTGGTCTGCGGCATTTCTGAAGGCACCTGTGCTCCTCCAGCCTTCAGGGGTAGGAACTTTTGGCCAGCTGTCTGAAGGCCCAGGTACTGCTAATGCTCCTCTGGCTTGGGCTGCATGGAGCCATTTAAAGCAGAGTGGTACTTTGCTAAAAATATCCTGCAAAGTAGTTTGAAAGGTGTTGCTTATGAAACCTGTAGCATCATGTCTTTGGGATGTGGAAGAGAATCACTGGTACCTAGTAGGTGAGGAGAACTTATTTTTCTTTCTCTCTGTCTTTCTATTTTTTCTTTGTCCTTTTTTTCTTCTTTTTTTTTTTTTTCATTTGTAAGCAAATGAGATTATTGAACTGCAAATGGCAAAGCTGCTTTGGGATTAAGAGAGTAAGAGGGCTTCTGAGTCTGCATGGGATGGAGAGAAAGACAGCAAGGGGCCTTTAGCTGTGGGGGATGCAGCAGAAATAGAGGGATAAAAGATGCATGACAGCAGAAATGGAAGGAAACAAGGAACAGAAAAACGCTGGGTAAAGAGGGCAAGTATGGGGGAGGAGTGGGAGAATACCAGCCAGTTGGCCGGGTCAAGCATCTACGACGTGTGAGGTATTTGTGACCTACTGAGCTACCTGCAGGTTACGGGCTCAGTTCAAATGAAGATCTGGGAAGAGATCCCCAGGAAAAGAGGGGCAGATGGTCTAGCTGGATT
Organism: Rhinoptilus africanus; assembly: GCA_013400135.1. Classification (NCBI taxonomy): domain Eukaryota; kingdom Metazoa; phylum Chordata; class Aves; order Charadriiformes; family Glareolidae; genus Rhinoptilus; species Rhinoptilus africanus. Next base: position 85,450 of record VXBO01014683.1, read on the forward strand.
AATCCCTTAACCCTTAAGGCTGCAGCCTTTGAAGCAATTAGAGAGACAGAGATATAAAGAAGAAAACTGGTTTTGGTTTGAGTTTCCACAGAGAGTCTGTTATCCGCTTCCTAATAACTTTCAGTTCTGGTTAATCTTTATGTGCTTTTAGGATGGCTTAGTGCACTGAAAATTATTTTCCTGGGTGGATAATTGCTTCTCATTCCTTAGGGGTAATAGGTAACTGTGGAAATAAGATTTGCCCCCTTACATCTGGAAGAGGAAAGCTCTTTGCTATTTTTTTCATATTTTAGCATAAGCCTTCCAAATCGCTGCCTAGATTATAAGGAGGTGTAGCAGTGTGACTCACACGGGCTGTTAAAGACCAAGAAGGAAATAACGTATGTGATTATAAGGACATATTTGCAGTGCGTGCTGCTCAGGCAGAATACACCCCCAATCCCAGTGATTTTCTGTTTATATATTTAGTGTCCTCCTTAAGCAGTGGGTGGAACAAATGTGACTGGAGAGTGTGAGTGTATAAGTGGAGGGTGTTTGTGTAGCTGAACAAGAGTCAGAGGGATTGTAATACTGGAAGTTGTGCTTAGCAGTTCTGTTAATTCATCCCTAACTAATGGGGGCATGCTGAGTGCAGTCATTAGCTCACAATAAGTTTATTGCTGTCAGTCATCTGTGTTCCGTTCCTCTTGCTATTTTTACGGGGAGGAATAACTCAGAAAACGAGAGTGAGAGATTGTTTTGGGGGATCCAGACTGAATTCAAAAAGTTGCTGTGCTTTTATGTAATCTCTTCTATGAAACGTGCTGTATGGGTGATATAACTGGGTCAAATTGAGATTGATGAGTTTATTGAACCAAATACACATCAGCCTATTTGGCTTCTGACTCCTCAGCGTAAAGACCCTTTTACGTTAGGGTCTGCAAGTGATGGGGCGCTACCTTCCTCCTCCATCACTCAGTGGGAGCTCTCACCAGAGTAAGCGTGAAACAGTCTGACTCCAAATTTGAAAACTGTCTTTTGTCCAGTCTGAATAAGCAGATGATTCTGCTACTGCCGCCACAGTCTTTTGAAGATGATGCCCTACATCTGAACAGTGTGAAAGTATATATTTAACCCTTTTATTCAAGACCTATAATTGTTATATGTCAGTTTTCTTTACTTGCATGCTGGCTCCTCAGGCTGAACCTCAGGTTAGTGCTTTGCGCAAGAGTCGCCACCCTTATACCGTCAGTACCAGCCTGCTGCTTTTTGCACCTTCTGCTCTGTCGCATGCACTGGGATCTCCTGCCAGGGTGGCCTCCTCCTGCCCTGCACGTTATACAAGTCATGGGGATGTGCTGACACTGGAGGTCTGTTACACTCGACCAGTGAAACAACAAAGATGTTGGGCTGCAGCTCCACTTGGACAGAGCATCCTTTCCTTGGACAGAGCATCCTTTCCTTCCTTGCCCTAGGCACGCTCCTGCAGAATACGCAGACTACGCTTAGATAGGGAGGGCTGCAGTGCATGAAGCAACACAATGTAGCAGGGAATTTATTTTTCCAGACAAATCTCATTCATGACAGGCAATGTTTTTTGGAGTCAGAGGAGGGCGACTTTCCATGTAGTTGCAGTTGCCCGATACGCCTGCTGCAGGACTGGCATCTGTATCCAGCACCGGGGATCCACAGCTCCAGTGGTTGTGGTGCCTTTGGGCAATGGATCTCACTGTGGGAACCCAACATCTCACCCATGCTCAGGAGAGCAGTAGCTCATTTTAGAACAGCCACTGTCAGAGAAACTGCCATTAGATTATTTTTTCTTCATTTTGTTTTAGGTTTGCTGTTTCTCTTATGTTCTGTTGGCACCTCGATGCCAGGTTTTGGTTTGCGATGAGGTGAAGGGACATGCTGGCTCTCTGAGCCACCCTGAAATGGTCATGATGAACTGCCCATAAGGTGTTGAAAATCTTTTCCTGGATTCAAAAGGGACATATAAAATAGATTTCTTCTCCCTTCATGTAAGAGAATAATTAAATAGGTTAAAATTAAGGCAATAACTTGATGAAAATACCCTCCAGAGTACCTAAGGAAGCTGTTGAGGCAGCCTGTGAACCCTCAGTCATTATAGGCAGCAACCTATGGCTTTAACCTACATGGTTAAAGTAGGGCAGAAAAACACCTGTCTTTTAAAGAAGAAAAATAAGAACTCAGTGAATTATAGACTTTAGTGCTGATAGAAATGTTAAAACAAATTATTTGGCAATTTACTTGATCATCTGGAGGATAATAAGGGAATCAAAACTAAAAAGTCGATTTTCCAATTACAAATCTTGTGAAATTAATTTAATTACTCAGCTGGTACGATAACTGTTCTTGCAGAGAATGTAGATATGTGAAACAGAAGTAAATAGTAGATTCTTCCCAAGGACCATTTGTTTCCTCTTCCACTTGGTCAATGCTTTGACCGTAATCACTGTTTATATGCTGCTGCTTGTTCTTCCCTCCAGTAATTTTTATTTAATGGCTTCTTGACAAGCCTTTCTCATGGATCGAGCTAATTCCAAAGTCCCATCTCTGTTATTTCTTCAATTCCCCTCCATCAAACACTGTCCAAACCTCTGCTGGTGGTGTTTCCCCCGAGGGTGGCTGAACGCAGCACACCTTTTAGAAGCAAACGGTGTCCTGGACGTCTGACTGCTGTTTTGGACTGTCACAGTCTGTGCTTAATCTGCTTGTGTTACGAAGTCATGCTGAAACCCAGCCCAGGCTTGGCTGAATTCCCAGGAGTGAAGATCAGAGGAGGCAAATCATGGATTTTTGGGGGTGTTTTTATACTGGGAAGGGGCTCGACCCACAGCTGTCCTGGCTGGCACTCCCAGGCGCGCAGCACTTCTGGTGCTTGTTACTTACTGACTCCTATTGTGCGCTCTTGGTTTTGCCATCAGGAGCATTCAGGGTTAGATTCTCCATCTCTGTCCCTTTTTTCCACATTTGTATCCTCAGGGAGAGGGGGAGAGGTGCTCTGATGCCACTCAAGCCTACGAAGTCTTCCTTTCTTTCCTGGAATGGAGCAGCAAGTTGATTTTGTTATTTGCTTTTTAAATAAGCAGCAAAGAAGGTTATCCTAGTCTGCTTGTTCTCTTTTTGGATGTAATTGTAAAACTTTGTGCTTGTTTATTTCTGGCAAGTTTGTAACTAGAGACATACTTGGGTGATAATGAAAGATTTTATTTATTTGTACTAATCATGAGGAAGGCATCAGACAAGTATTGTTATTCCCTCTCAAAAAAATAATCTTACGCCATACTGCTTTTCTGTAAGTACATGTAGAGAATGATGTACTGTATGGGTTTGGGGTTTCTCTTTTTTATAAATAACATGTCATTTTCAGTATGTGTGCATCTTCCTGGATGCATGGGTAGATGTAGAAGAAAAAAAACCCCAGAAAACAAAATAACATCAGTGACATGACCCATAAGTTAGACAGCTCTAACCGTCCATATCTCATGGCTCGCCTGTCATTCTTTCCGGAAAGTGGTTTAATGAGCAAAGCTGAGAACCAAGGGAGGATGCCAGACCCTTACAAGGTGCTGGGCCTAGAAAATGAAGGGAATCTGGGGATACCAGTAACCCCCCCTAAAAGAATCCCCGAGAGCTGACACATCTCTAAGAGTGACAATGACAGAGATTGCAAAAGGACAGCGTGTTTTTCAGCTCCAAGAGGATGGTGGCAGGGATAGATGATGCTTACCACAGCCTGCAAAAACTGCTGAGGGCGAGGATGAGGAAAAGTGTGTAATGCTGCCCTTTGATCTGTATCTTTTCTGTGTCTGGATAATGATGTTTTTATTGTGGAAAATTTGTCAGAGGGCACACTGGACAGTTTATCACTCCTTCCCAGGATGATAAAGTGTCAAGTATGTTGGAGGTGTTGTACAAAATGAAGAAATGAAGGTATTTGTGTGATACTCAGAGTCAGAATGGCCAACAGGGACGTGCTGTGCAAATGGCAGTCAGAGCAGAGCGCACCACAGCCACAGGAACAAACCAAGAGAAATACAAAGGGATGGGAGTACTGTTTGTGCTGTAACCTAAAAACATTATAAATAGTCTTGAATTACCACTGAGAGAGCTAGAATTCTGCAATTTATTAGAGAAGACTATACTGTGCTTTAAGCGAATATTGTAGAGGCTCAACCTTCTTGAAATATGGATCTTTAAAATACTTACTTTTACTGATTCTTACACCATAAATGAGGCAGACTTTTTATAATACAGCACTATAGAAATTTTAAAAACATTTTATGAAGGTACCATACGGTCATCTGTGCGTTTTGCAGGTTAAATATACTGTGAACATATTAAACAGAAAAGAAACACTATTTTTTTTTTTTGGTCAAATATATTTTGACTGTTAATTTCTAGTCTTGTGCTAGTGTTGTTACGTACTTTGTTGCTGAAGTCTAGAACTATTCATTTAATCGTTAATCTCATCCGCACATGGATGGATGTAGAAAATGATTGTGGCATTACATTACTTCTAGTAAGTACTTGAATTGAAAACAAAAAGCCTTAAAATAAGTCTGATTAATATTTATAAATAACTTGAAACCCCCCCTATTAGATGCAGACTTGAACTCCATTAACACTTGGTTCATTGAGGCCTGGCATTTGTAGATATTGAGGTTGCTGACTTAGATTCCAAAGTCTTTGTTACGGAAGATTTAGAGCTCTTACTTGCTAATTAGAATTATGCACACGTTGAGATGACTGAACCCTCCAATTCCTAATAATTACAAGTTTCTGGCCTTTCAAGTGTCAAAACTACTATATTGCTATAGGTGTCATCACCGTACGCATTCACCTCACCAGTTAGACCACCCAAAAGGATTTGAAAGATAACAACATTCCTCCAAACGGACTTGATACTTTTAAATATTTTTTTTCTGAAGCAAAGTTTAACTAGCCTCAAAGTTCAGTGGTTTGAATTCCAACTCCAGGCCAAGTTTGGCAGTGGCTGATTTTTAGAAGGAATGAATCAACACCCCAGTTAAAAAATTCCTCATACTTGAGGATTTTGTAATAAAAATGTTATGCCTTCTGTAAATAGCTTGGGTAAAATTACCCTAGGGCAGGAAGAGCAATAAATAAATTGGGCATTTTTTGCCAGTTTCACAGGGTCAGCTATGCTGCAGTGTTATTACAGTTAAATTAGGAACTGTTTTGTCTGTGTTTCTGTGTGTATACACAGATCATAAATATATTCTGTAAATGATAACTGATTTATATATGTAGACCAGAATTACCAGCCTAATCAGTCCATTCACAGATAATATTTCATAACTATGCCAATCCAATGATTCACAGTGCTTTGTGATCTATAAAATTGTGGATTACTTTTGGGTATTAATTAACAGTGATTTCTGTCATCGTCAGATATAATGGGAGGGATATTGCAACAGCAGGATCTGAGGGACTCTAGGATGCTTTGTTTTTTGCAGCTTGCCAGGGCACTGTCATTTATCTCAACTCAAAACAAGCTGGGTTGGTTTCTGTAGTGACGGTTGTGGAAAGGTGAGTGGATTATCAATAGTTACTTCAGATGTACATGCCAAAGGGAAAGAAACACAGAGGAAACAGAAGTCAAAAATAGGTTTAAATTCCTTTGTGAATTTTGTTATGAATTGTAAAAGGGCACAGCAGTCAAATCAAGTTGATGTTTGACAATCTTGGGAGATGTGAATTTTCCTGTGGGATGTAATGAGGGCTGATTGTCAGAGCTTCGGCTACTAACGCACAAACCAGAAATATTGCACTCTCTTTGGACTTGGGTTCTTTTCTCTTCTATCGCCTCTGTGAGTTTTATTCATAGACCTTGGGGAGGACTTGAAAGAGAGATGAGTGGAACAGTCCACTGAGGTTTATCAGAACAAAAGAAATCCAAAAAGATATGGAAATGCAATAATGAACCCCAATTATCCGTGTAGCGACAGTGTGCAATATCTATACCGTTACAATTAATAATTTATTGTCCCAATGTCCTGGATTAAAAGATTTTTAAAGATTCATTAGGATTGACTTTCTTCTTTAGGAATGCTCTTAAGTATTTTGAAGATTGAGCACTGTAATTTGGGAGAAGATACACTGCCTTTTTCAGATCTAGAGATTCAATTCATGCTTCAAGCACAGAACTAAATTCAGAATTAACTAGGAACCAAATAATCTCTCTTACAAATGTGTGAAATGCCTTTGCTAAAGTGCCTGGGTACTTGTCCTTTCTACTTCAATTTTTCTTTCATGTTCTGTGAGAAGCAATTTCTCTATTACAGCCCTGTGTTCCAACTCACACATCCAAATTATCCGTGAGCTGCATCTTTCCTAGTGCCCTGCAAAATGCTCTTGCACAACAGGTCATTGATCTTCTAGTCTGGCTTGAAGCTAGCTTAAATGTCAATATAGCGTCTAGCTACTTTTTTCTGATCTTTACTCCAATGATGCATGAATTATAATACTGAAAATGCATTCTCTAATCCTTGGGTTAGGATTAGGGATCAGTAGCATGGGAATTCTTTCCCCCAAACTGAAGCCATACCAGTTGCTTTCTGTTCGCTGTTGATGAGTGTGGGGGCAGATATGATTTGTTAGGGGACTTCTGGAAAGACCCGAGGTCCAAGCTGGTGCCTGGGTAAGGGGCGTACAGGCTTCAGGCACAGATATTGCACAGGCGTAGCCAATGGCAGTGTTTGAGGGGTCTGTAAATACTGGTGTGTTTGTGAATCACACGAGGGGTCGTGTGTGCGTGTTTCACTAGCAAACGTCAGTCTTCATCAGCTGGGCAGGCGGAGGAGGATCAGGCCATCCTTATTTGTAGCTGTGAGTGCCATGTGGGTGCTGCTAACACCACCACCGTGTGTGCATCGGCACCTCTGGAGCACACAACGCGGGCTTACTCCCAGCTGGACCTGCAGACAGGAGCAGCACTGGTGGCACATTTCGGACTGGGACAGGAGGAGCCTCCTGGGTCTGAGGGTGCACCAAACGCAGCTGTCATGGATGGGGTGGAGGAATCCCCTGGGACATGACCCCTCCAGTTCCGCTCTCTGTAAGAAGGGGTACTAGTTAGAGCAAGCAGAAGAAAGTTTTCCCCAAATCACAGATGCTGCTTTCTAGAGCCGCCAGCTTCCCACGTAATTTATGAAATCTGAGGACATGTGAATCTAGGGTGCTGTGAGCTGAAATCTGCTATATTTGCAAATCCTTAATAGATAAGACTAAAGTGCTCCACAAATGAAGCATTAAATGGTGCTGTATTTTTAAACTTGTAAAGACTTTCGAATACTGTGAGTAGTAATTTTTGCATTCTAACGGTTTTGACTCCTTGCTCTCGCCAGGGGAAATGGAAGAGTTAGAAACCCTTTGGCTGACTGGTATTTGCCACAATGAGAAGAATGAAGTCATGAGCAGCCAACTGGACATTGACAACATGGCAGGAGTGTTTTACATGCTTGCGGCAGCCATGGCACTCAGTCTAATAACCTTTGTCTGGGAGCACTTATTTTACTGGAAACTCAGATTCTGCTTCACTGGAGTCTGCTCAGATAGGCCGGGATTGTTGTTCTCAATCAGCAGGGTCAGTATTACTTTCATTTTCCCCCCTCAGGCAACAAATAGAATAAACACTACCTCTCTAAGACATTATGTCTCCTTTTATTGCCACTTGGACATGTGAAATACGTGTTAGAGCATCAGTGTGATGCTCTAGAGTAGTCAACAGGTTTAGGATGTACTGGCACTCCATGAGAAGTCTTTTCTTCATTGAAATATTCTAAGGTATGAATTATCATATGCCAGGATAATCATTAATCAAATGCTGAAAATTAATACATTTAGGGGAATTTTTGATGAAGAAATGGTAGAGCTGCTCAGATATAGAAAATGGATTAACTTGCCCCAAAAAATCCAAACAAGTAGTAAATTCATGAGAGACATTAGTCCCCAGTTTTGTTTTTTTCTTAAACAAGTGGATTTTAAGCAATAAAAATATACTGGAATATTTTAGTAAGCTTTTCTTGATAGCAAACTTGAATAAAACTTGTGAGAAAAGGCCAAACGCAAGTGTCACTTATGTTTGGTTAGACATCCAGACAGATTTAAATGATAACTTTTCCAAAACCAAAGTGGATTTATATATCCAAATAAGTCATACTTGTCATAAAATAAGGGAAGTATGTGCATGTTCTTAGATTTTTGACAAATTAGTTGGTTTTTTGTCTTTTTTTTTTCTAAATGCATTGTACTTTCATTAGGTAATTGATTTTGCTGGATTTTTTATAGAGCTGAAGAGAATTGAAAATGATACTAAAATGCCTAATTGCTTTAAAATGTGCTGAAATTACCCTGTTGAGTAAATTGGACTGTATTGGAACTGCATTAAAAATACTCTGCCCTTCCCTGTTGGGGATTGTCTAGAAAAGCATATACAGTTTAATCTCCACATTTTATATTTGAACTTTATACTTTTGGCCTTTTACATGTGAAATTCTCCTAACCAATCCAGGGGAAAAAAAGTACTTATTTCAAAGGCAAATTGCTAAGAATTACAAGTTCACAGAATTGGAAATGTCAGTTGAGCTCACAGGAGAGACAGAAGAGGTTGGAGTTAAAAGACAGGCTTCAGCCTTTTGCTCAAAATGAACTCAAATTCAGGCTTTAGAAAGAGATGGGGTTTTTTCATAGGTGCCAGGACAGGAAATAGCAAAGCTAAAATACCATGACTAGAAGCCTTTTTTATTTCAGTGAAAGTGAAGATTACCTTAACCTCCAAGAAGATAGCCTGCCGGCAGGCTTGTTTAGGCAGGTAACTTAATCACTGGCGTAAAAGAATAGAGTTTCCCTTGCTGACGGCTAGTTACGTTTTCTGATGGGACTAGGGAACCTTTTGAGGTACCTTCTAATCTTGTTTTCTAGAATAAGCAGGGGATGCCAACACAGACCACTGGTTTGTAAAATACTGGCAATTTTTCTCCTTTTCAGTGCCAGCAGATATGGCAGAAATTACTCTCCCATATCAATATAAGGAAACGCTAAAAGAATAGATATGTACTTTTAATCTTTCCGGTTATTAGATAAGTGATATGTAACTGTTCTTTATGGTTAATAAAAAAAAAAGAATGGAAGTATTTAAAATTGACACCTAGTGATTTAATTTGTTTTATATTACTTGTATTACAGGGTATTTACAGCTGCATTCATGGAGTACACATTGAAGAAAAAAAGAAGTCTCCTGACTTTACTTTGACCAATTCCCAAACCAATATGTTAAAACTACTGCGAACAGCGAAAAATATGACCAATATCAATGCTTCAAGAATTAACTCCCCCAAAAGAACAGCTGATTTTATTCAGAGGGGTTCCTTGATTATGGATATGGTCATGGATAAGGGAAACTTGGTATTTTCTGATAACAGATCCTTTCAGACAAAGGATAACTTTTTTGGTGACAACATGAGTGAACTGCAGACACTTCCTGGCAATCGACACAAGGACAATCTTAACAACTACGTTTTCCAAGGTCAGCATCCTCTCACACTGAATGAGTCCAATCCAAATACAGTAGAGGTTGCAGTAACAGCAGAAGCAAAAGCGAACTCCAGACCCAGGCAGCTTTGGAGGAAATCTGTTGAATCTTTACGTCAAGAATCTGTCCGTCAGAGCCAAGGTTCCCAGAGAGAAGACGGGTCAGATGAAAACAGGCAGCTTTCAGTGAAAAGCCAAAGATACCTTCCTGAAGAGATCGTCCATTCAGATGTATCAGAGGCATCAAGCCGAGCTACTTGCCATATGGAGCCTGAAAACAACAACAAGCACCACAAAACCAAGGACAATTTTAAAAAAAGGACAGTAGCATCAAAATACCCAAAAGACTGTAGTGAAGTGGAACTGACATATCTGAAAACCAAACCGAGCTCTCCGCGGGATAAAATCTACACGATTGATGCTGACAAGGAGCCAGGATTCCGCTTGGACACACCTCAGTACATCGAAAACATTGTCCTTCCAGAAACTATAGAGTTTCCTGATGTTTATCAAGATCACAATGACAACTACAGGAAAGCAGAACACGCTAACAGGACTCCCTTGCATAATGAAGACAGTCTTCCAAATAATGACCAGTATAAACTTTATGCAAAGCACTACACTTTAAAAGATAAAAACGCTTCCCTAGTTGACATGAACGATAGATATAGACAGAATTCCACACACTGTAGGAGCTGTCTTTCCAATTTGCCCACTTATGCGGGACACTATTCGAGCCGATCTCCCTATAAATGCGATGCATGCTTGCGGATGGGGAACCTCTATGATATTGAAGAAGATCAGATGCTGCAGGATACAACGAACTTATCACTTCCTGAAGAAATCTATGAGCATACTTGGTCACAAAATAATGCTCTGCAATATCATAAAAAAAACAAGTTGAGGATTAGCAGGCAACATTCTTTTGATAATATCGCTGATAAGTCCAGGGAAATTGATATTGGAAGACCTTCTCGTAGTATAAGCTTGAAAGAAAGAGAGAAATTTCTACAAAGTAGTCCATATGCAAGCATGTTTAGCGTTCCCTCAAGCAAACTGTTGAGCAACAAGGCCTCACTTTTAACTCATGCTCTAGAGGACAGTAAGCGGAGCAAGTCCCTGTATCCTGTTCACTCAGATGATAATCCCTTTCTGCACTCCTATCGTGACGACCAGCACTTATCTCTTAGGCGGAGTCCGGCTGATCTTTATAAACATTCATTACCAACAAGAGGAAGACATGATAATTATTTAAGGTCATCCATAAAGTCTTCAGCATCATACTGTTCCAGGGATGGTCGGATCCATAATGACATGTACATTTCAGAGCATGTTTTGCCTTACGTTGCAAATAGGAATAGCTTGTACACAACTCCAAGGGTTTTAAATTCCTGTAGCAATAGACGTGTGTATAAGAAAATGCCTAGCATCGAATCAGATGTTTAAATTTTCCACGAACACTTTATCTATAGGGAAAAAATAGTTGCCACCATCTTAGAGGGAGAATTTATCCTTTAACAGTATCCTGCTATGGTAAATGATATGTAAACCTCTCCCTTTCCCAGTGTACTTTTGTACATGAGTAAGTAAACCAGTATGCTTTTAAACATCCTTTTACAATATGTCTTGTTGAAAAGGATAAAAAAATAGCCATTTATGTATGCTTTATATATAAATGGCAAGCTGTACTGAAATAGCCCCAATATATGTTGGCAACTATGCTGGTTTGTATCTAATTATTTTACTATTTTGGTTATTCTAATTTATGTTGCTAAGTATCATTCAATGTACCTAGAAATGTTTAATGATTTTCTAGTACTGGATAAGCAATATGGTATGCATGTAGTATGACACAGACAAAAAGAATTAGGAATGCATTTGCACAGTTTCAAAAGTAAGACTCTAAAGGAGAACAGAAAGCTAGACTTTCAAAAATATATCTTAACTTCGTAAGCATTTTCAAAGCCAAATAATAAAAAACCCCCAACCCCCCAGGACCTTAATAAAGAAAATACAGCGTGGTAGCACAAAATTAGTATGTTCGTTCTAAACTGACGGAAAATAAATGGGAAGGCTGTAGGCCCAAACATGTGAACTGCTGTGTACCAAAAGGAAGCCCCATGGATATTGGTTAATGTTAATGTACACATGCTTTTCTTATATTTCACATGCACTTACCATTGCAAACTAAGTTCACTGACAAGTCTGCAGTCATATTCTCAGAAATTTCACAGCTGCCTAATCCAGAGTATATATTTTTAGATATCACTATATGAGACTTACTGTGGAGCTGTGGACTTTATTAGTAACCTTGAGGCCTAACGTGTACCTAAGTTTGCATTTGCCCCTTACTGGTGATTACTCAGGGCTGTATAGTATTTCTTTCATTCCTTCGCTTCCCAAACCAAATCCCAACCCCCTGTAATTCTTTGTTCATAGTGTATTAGTGACATCTAATTAATTGTATGTTAATACTATTAAAGCTGTTAATACAGTATCAAATGCTGACAGCCATACGTTCAGTGTAACCAGTGAGGAGCGCGATACCATTTGTTTGGAGGATTAACACCTTTGGAGGGACTTCTTCCTTCCAGAATATTGTGCATATTTGTTGAACATCAGACCATTTTAAAAAATTTCTCCAATGGAGTCTGTTATATAAATAGAATATATGCACACATGACTGAGGAACAGTATCTTTATTGTCACTCACTGGTATACAAAGATATTCACACAACAGGGATGCATTCTTCTATGAATTTACCTCTAGTAAAGATCAGTCAGATTATTTCACAAGTATAATGTCTGCCACACGCCCCTCCTCACCCCCACTGGAAAAAAAAGAAACCACTAGATCTGAAGGGTAAGGGAGCGTGGAAGGGAAGAGAGGAAGCCTCTCCTGAGTAGAATGTAGAACTGTAAAGTTAATTTAAACCAAAAAAGTAAATATAATTGCTAATATATTTAAATACTGAAAGCATTCAACAGGTGATGCTCTCCCATTCTCCTGCTACTCTGAGAATGGCTTTAGGTTTTTTTGTGTAGAGGAAGTTTAGATTATTCAAGCATCATTCCTTACATTTCATTGAAGAACAGTGAGCAGGGAAACCATTACCACTGTGAATTGGAAAATGTGAATATTACCCTAACTTTTCTCTAAACTGAAACTCTTTTCAATAGAATCATGCCTGTCAGCTGTAATTGTAGTGTCCGCATGCCAGAGGTACAGTATGCGAGTTGTTTAATTTGGAATAGCATACTGCGAATGGGAGATAAGATAGATGCTGTATAGGGATAGACAAAATACAGCTTCTTGAATTCTGTTTACAATTTTTGCTTATTAAACAGATCTAAGGCAACTTTAACTACCAAACAGTCCAGAATGAGTTTGTGGTATTCACAAATGTATTTGTATGTTCACCATGATGGTGAAGGATAATATTTTTTGAAGGAATGTAATGTAATGAAGTTTGGGCTTCCGATCCCTTTCCAGCTTCCAAAAATCTCATTATACTTTATTATAAGTATGTTCAGAAAGCATATCTATGGGTATCTGTACGCTGTCCAGAGCAAATGTGTGTTGAGATTTCTTTATTCAGCATTTGGTCACAATATTTGGCCCTGATTCACCTGGTGTGCTTTCTGGTTCCTCACTGGATGTCGTTTTTATAAACAGAAGGTCCTTACCTGCCCTTAGAGAGATTGATGTTGCTTAGGACCAGTTGTATGAGCGAAGCAGGGCCAGGGTGTTTATGGGATGAACACTATTTTTCATCAACCAAAACCTTTTCCCAAAGGTCTGGGGATACAATTAGTCTTACGTCTGCAGTACGGCAAATGCACTAAAGGCATAGACATTGTGGTAACGAGTTTAATAAAAATATTTCAGGCAAATTTTAATTTCCAATCCAAATCATAGTATATTAAGTAAAATCTGAAGTATTTTGAACTACGTGGTGTGTTTCAGTAGACATGGTATTTGCTGGTATCATACCAAAAACTGCCATACAAGTCACTGAGAATTTTACCAAGTGAATCATAAAACTCAGTGGTGGCTCTTGTCTTTTGTATCATCCTAAAGTTCTCAAAATATTTGCTGATCGCTCCAAGTCTTTTGTATCATCATCTCTATCTAACTAGACACACATAATTCAATATATAGACAAGTACTGTATGTGAAGTTCTGGGAAAGAAAAATTCCCATTTACAACATTTTCTAAGTAAACTGTTGAGATCCAAATGTAAACACCCTAAACCCAGGTGGGTTTATCCTTCTGTGAAATGTACAAGCAAATTAGCTATGAAGAAATACATCGCAGTGTTTGCTTTTTCTGATTTTGAGCAGATTTCTGCTGACTGCAGAGGTTTAGCATTATTAGTGCAAACATGCAGAACAACCACCTCCCCTAAACCAACAGGAATTAAAGAGACAGAGGGAAGACTTGATAATGTTGCACAGCAGTTGTTCACATGGGAATAAGAGATGCTGCCTTAAAGGAGAAAAAAAGAAAAAAATAACCCCAGATGCTGAAAGTAGAGGGAACAAGAATCTGCATGCATTTGTTGTTTTCATCTTGGCATGTAATGTGAGTGGATAAAGGGGGAAGAAAAGGCTGCAGTGTAGGGTGATAGGCGAGTAGCTGGTGTGGTTGCAGATGTAAACGAGTAAAGAAGAAGCTGGGAAGTTGAAGAAAAGTCTTCAACAGTAGAGCCACAAGCCACAGCTTGTGAGGCTCAGCTGTAGAGCGCGTGGAATTCTGAATATTGCCTGAGCTTTGTTGATATATTTGCACTGACTTTCAGTTAAACCGAGATCAAGACTTTCTGTATTTCCCTCTCTCTCACTCTAGCTGCTGCTATTCTTGAAGAGGAGAAAAGAATCTTCCTGCATAAGTGGCCATCCTTTCTGTACCTTTCTGGATGGTGCTGGTGACTTGTTACATTTTCCTGATTACAGCTCTAGCAGTTTGTTGGTCATTCCTATCACCAAGATTTCCCGTGACTCCAGCTGGAACTGAATCAGGCTGTAAATGATATGAGCCATTCTTGGTAGCATGTCCTGTAGTGTTACACTGCTCCTGGACGACAACTTTTGTGGAGGCAGGATATTGAATTGCTGAGGAATGCAGTAGGTACATGGAGGTAAAACCAGCTACATAGACATACCTGCCTCTTGCTTTTTTCCTCTTTTAAAGACATTGTAGAATTTCTTCATGTTTTTGTCTTTCCCTTTTTCACCACGGTAAATTTTCCTTTTTCCTTTCGAATGGATTTTGTGTTCTGCTTGTGTTTCTTAGAGCAGTGTAGCCACTCACTAACTTAAACGCATGGAAATAAGGTATTTTAATATATAAGATAAAATTAAGGAAAATTAAGAGTGTTCGTATTTCTGGAAAATTTCATTTAATGTTTTTTCAGCTTTTGCTCAGAATTCATTATTCTGCTATGTAAGAAGCTTGGTTAGGAGAAAGAGTGCTGTGGACAAACAGAACCCAAACCCCTGCCAGTTCACCGTGTTTTAGCAGCATCTCATAAACACATGTCTCCTTCTCTATGATCTTTCAGGAACACATAGCAGGTGAAATAAGGCTCACAAGGAAAACAAGGAGTGGTGTGTTTTTTTCCTGGTGAAAAGAAATCTTTTTACACAGTTTTAAAGGAAGCAAAAGCTAGAGCTGTGTTGTGTAGCGTTGGGTTTCTGTGCTGGAAGGCTGAGCTCTTTCTGTTGCCAGTGGGGAGAGAGAGAGAAATCTCCCTCTGAGCGGTACTTTGGAGCACAAAGCTTGGGAGCAGTTCTGCATGTGAGGCGTCCGGAAGATTTTACCTCTCTGTTGACTTTTTAGAAAGTATGGGCTCCTAACAAGGACATCTCAGTTAGGTGCGCTTAGAGAAGTAATGGTCTACTTATCCCCAGCCTTAAAAATCTGCTAGTTAAATCTGCAAGTGAGAGCCAAGTGAAACCTTGCAGGTGCGTGGAGGTTCCTGTGCTTATCCGAGTAGTTACTAAGACCTTAGTAACTGGCATTTGCGGGTTTCGCAGTACTCCCAGCCTCGTCTGTACCATCGTTTTCTTTATACCATGTAACTATCCAGCATGAAATAAAAGTGTCAGAATCTATTCTGTGTAGAATAACTTGCTATTTGCATATTTGTGCAGTGTAGCGTATGCATCTTAGTGATGAGGAAGATTTTGGTACTGTTCCTTCCCTTGCTGGGTTCATCATGGTAGAACAGGAGTTGTGGTGCCAATCTCAGGGTCTAAGAGTCAGCTTGGGTTTAGGAGGAATTCAAGAGGTGAATCTTTTTATTGTTTTACATTGCATTTAAGATGTTTGATAGCGAAAACAGATCTTCTATGGCAAAATCCTCTCTTAGTTGATGTAGAATAGTAACTATCCTGTGGCTTGACTAGGTTGTGTTGTGTTAATCATCACATCGTGTGCTTCTTTCAAGATGGAGTGTCACACATTCCCTTGCTAAACTTTCCCTTTCCCAGCTCTAGTCCTATCTTAGCTCCAAAGTCCTTTTAAAGCAGATGTCTTTCCTGTATAGAGCAATCTGGTTTGCAATGGAAAAGCAGTTTTCCAGTGATATACTTAAATTGGTTTTATTTTAATAATGCCTTTTTAAAATCTAACCTGCCTTCCTTTTGAGAGCTGAGCCTTCAAAGTATAAGAGTGCTGAAGGAACTTCTGAAAGAGCATAAAGGCCTTTTAAAGTGTGACTTTTATGATGTGAGCCATTTCCCTGCCCAAATTCACCTGTCTTATTTAAATGTATTAGCAATTATTGTTTCCTGTCTCGAGGAGGGAGCACAGTTTGATCACAGCTGTGTATTTATTGGTGGATGTAAATGCAGGTGCCGGCAGGTATATGGAATGATGGAGGACAGGCTCAGCCTGCTCTGGCTGGAGTCACTGTGAAGCTGTGGTTAAATGGGAGTAGCCTCAAGACCATCACGTCTCGTACATCGCTCTGATCGTGCAGACTCCTCTGTCTGATGTGCACATTGTACATGGTGTAAAATCCTTGTTGATGCTCAGCTTTCATTGTGGAATTAATCCCATGTTCACCTTCATTCCACTGTCCAGCGATGTTGGTGGGATGGAGAGGTGGTTGTTTGTGCTCCCTGGTGTCTGTTGCCCTGTTAAATGGGAGCAGAAATCCTGCCCTGCTTCTCTCTGTGCTGCCGGGGAGGGTTGCTGCACTCTTTGTAAATAAGCTTCTCATTTATTTCACCTCAGATCAAGCTTTTAATTTATTTTTTTTTGCCCTGCTTCTCACAACCTGTGTACAGAGTATGCTGTCTACAAATACGTGCTCTTCCAATGTCCTGCAACTTTGGAAGTCAGGATTACAAGCGTGCATCGCCCTGCAAGGCAGTGAAAATGCACTTAGTTCTTCTCGCAGGCTCATGAGCTTTTTTTGTTACACGTTGCAGAATATATCTGCTGTGGTTGAAACTGGTTTTGGTTTGTTGTGTTTGGTTTTTGTTTTTTTTTAAATGAATGCCAGTCTAACAGCTGTAAGAATCCACTGCTGATTTTGTGATGATTTTGTCATATCTATAATTTAAGAGCCAGAAATAATATAAGTAAAATTAAGTTACCTCACTATTTACCAGGTTTTTGTTGGTTTGCACTTAAATGACACGTTTTACTCCTTTTGCTTAATTCTTTACCTGTATTGAAAACAATGCTAAATTAGTAGAGAATATAACCATGCTGTAACATTGTCATGCAATACCTTTATTAGTAGATAACCACACTAAGTATAGTATTACATATTTAAAAGAGAGATGGTTTTGACTCTCCAACTCTTAAAAAGTAGTGGTGATAAGCAGTTATACTCCTAGATGTTTTGTCCTTTCCCTTTTGTATTAGTATTTGTTTTCACTAATATATTTCAAAAATTATATTTCTATGTGCACGTTAGAAAACTGTGAAAATAAATACCAATAAATATTGTGATACTTATTCAGTGCACTGTAAAGTTCCAAGTGAGATGATACTTTGCTTTGGAATTGATGAAGGTTTCCTCACTTCTCATAAAAGGTACTAAGCTTTAATGTGGGCAAATGGTAATATTTACAGTGACATGAAATTTTAATGGAGAAAGTCTTGTTTTGCACTTCTAGTACTATTAGAAGAAATATGTTTTTCTCAGCAAATGCATTATGAGAATACATTTTTAAAATTTGTTTTGTGCATTGTGGTACAGAAGAATAGCCGTTTTGAAGATATTTGTGTTACATCATTACTACAGGATTCTTTAGTCTGATAATTTTTTATTGAGCCCGTTTAATAATGGTGTTTAATGGCAAAAACCTTTTGGAAATATATTTTGGCTTCTTCCATTTGGATTCACAGTGCTGCAGTGGAAGGCCCTCAGGAGGTTGCTGTGCCTCCCTGTGCCCCTGGGGAAGGAGACTTTTCTTGTTCACTGTTGGGACAAGATTAGAGGAGTGGAGAAAATATTTGGAGGGTGTGTTGTGCAACATTTGAAGTGTAAATGATCTTCAAAAAGTGGAAAAAAAATTGAAATTGGAGGTTACAGTTATCCACACTAGCGGGTGGTCTGTGACAGGCTGCGGGGCATGTGGTTTCTGGAGGAAAATGATAATTTTTAACTAAAGTGATTTGAATTCTACTTAAGTTTCTGAAAGTCACTGAAAAAAAGGGAGTTTTCTTTTCTTTTTTTTTTTTAAAGCCAAAGTCTTTATGTTGTCATACGAGGTTTCACAGGAAAATGGGCCAAAGAATACAATTAAATATGCAAAGGTTAATCCTATGGAAAAGGGTATCCTGTCATCTTGATATGCACGAGCATATTAATGGTAATAGGAACAATGTGTGTAATTTTCCTGTATATTGCTATGTAGGTTGCACTATTTTGAATGACACAAGCCTGATATTTTAATTACCAAATACCATAAGAAGCTGTTTATTAATAGTTTAAACTTGTTAACCTAAATATATATACAGTATAGACACGCGTGCGTGCATACACTTTCTAACCGAGTCATGTGTGAGTAATCTCCCAAAGCCGTGGGACACATTTCAGCAGTGCTTTATTTTAAGTGATTCTCTCCTTTCCTTCCCAAACCTCCTACATCCACTCAGCCTCTAGCAGCATTTGGTGCAGTGTTGACACCCGTTACGGAAGAGGCTGAAGGACTCGCTGGGGTTGGGGTCGCATTGTGCTCGGACACGTGAGAGCACGTCAGAGGACAGGTCCTGCCCAAAAGAGCTTGAAATGACACTCACAATAAATCACAAAGCCATAGGAAAAGGATGTCTCCTCGTGCTGGTTTGAAAATTCATGGCCAGAGAGGGTCTGTTGGCCGGATTTTAGAATTCTGTGTCAGCTTACGCGATCCACGCTTGGTCATTAAACATGTTGCTTAAGGTAGCTGAGGAAGGATACCTAAAAAACAAACATTCCCAGGAAAGATCAGCCGGTGTGTGCAGCAGTGGCCGCTTCATGCAGACGGAGCAGCCTTCAAAGTGGGCTTTGCACGCAGAGGCAGTATTTAGCAGTGGTGAAGTCAGAATCACTTTTTCTCAATGCGCAGCCTTTTGAGCTTGCTGTAACTGATGGCGTGGAGATTTTGACCAAGAGGTGATTGTGGTATTTGGCTTCGTTTCTAAATTTACAGAGCTCTAACCAAAAGTTCTGACAATAAAATACCTTGGAATAATTTGTTTGAAGTAATTCCTGAGCTTTTTTTCAAAGGGAGAGTTGGAAAGTTATTAATTTTTCCACCTTAACCCAGAAACAGAAAATTCTATAGGGTCACATTTTGGCTACAGTTCATTGCAAGTTTGTCTTAGGCAAGAACTTGGTTCCAAGTCCTTCGTCTGCAAGAAGAAAATTTTTGGCTAACTCATTTTTACCTGGCCTAGGTCTGGATTCCAAACTTAGGCCAAATGCTTTTTGACTTAAATAGGGATGTGTGAGTGAGCGAGCGATGGGAGAGCAGACCCTTAGTGCAGTTCTCGCTCAGAATTATAAAAAAACAACCCAAAACCTCATGTTGCAAAGGTATGGAAGTTGCATCATGAAAACTTGTGTGCAGCTCGGATGGAAACTAGTGCGATTTTCAGTAAGAACAGTTTACAGTTTATACTTGATATCAGCTATAATATTTTGAAACAGTCTTATTCACTTCAGAACGTCCATTTTGCACTGATGAAGAACAGCTTGATCTCTCTGTCTTCACACCTCACACCCACATGCACATGCACAGTGTATCTTGTGTCTTCCCTGGCGAAACCAGAAGGTACAAACAGAATTCATTAATGTGTTAGGCAAACTCCTACCTGATTCTTAACTAAGTATGCTATTTTTATACAAAATTTGCATCCATACATTTCAGATTCTCTCAGAAGCACTTCACCGGTGAGTTAATAATGTTAATTTTAATTCATCAGATGATTGGAATTTACACTAAACCTGAAGGGCATTTTGTGCTTCCTTTTATTCTGTTTAGTGATTTTTGCTGGCTTAGATGAAACACCAATATTTCTGTGCTGCTAAACAAAACCCACCAGAAATATTTTAAAAACTCGAATTATAATTATACTTTTAAAAACATTTTTACCTGTTTACTTGAATAATGTAAATTTAATGTGTTGTCCTGACTAGTCTTTTTATACATACATA